>CM054166.1:25340699-25343199 GCA_028751875.1 Rapana venosa
GCTCATTTGTGAAATGGTACTACTAAGATTGGGGACGGATAGCTCAGTGGTCGGAGCACTCGCTTTCCTCCAGCCAAGTTAAGCGGCGTCGAGCGTGGTTACCAGTTGGATGGGTGGCCGTTTTCGCGCCTTGGCTTCAGTACAGGTTCTCCATTTCACCCAGCTGTAAATGGGTACCTGCCCTCTTTAGGGTCAGGGAAGGTAAAGTTGTGAGGGAGAGGAGATGGGCGTCACCGCCCTCATTATGCTGGCCCTAGAGAAGTGAGGTCTCTGACGCCTCGCTCCCCTACGACCTTATAGGTTATGGGACTCCTTTACCTTTTTACTACTAAGATTAGAAAAGAGTCCTTGCCATTTCTCAGGATTTCATAAGATCAGTCTTTTTTAAAAAAATGTGTGTGAAATTGTGCTATTGAGAATAGAAAAGAGTCCTTGCCGTTTCTTAGGATTTCATAAGATCAGTCTTAAAAAAAAAAATCATGTGTGAACTTGTACTACTAAGATTAGAAAAGAGTCCTTGCCATTTTTTAGGATTTCGTAAGATCAGTCTTTTTAAAAAAAAAACCCATGTATGAACTTGTACTACTAAGATTAGAAAAGAGTCCTTGCCATTTTTTAGGATTTCATAAGATCAGTCTTTTTTTTTTTTTTAAATTGTGAAATTGTACTACTAAGATTAGAAAAGAGTCCTTGCCATTTCTTAGGATTTCATAAGATCAGTCTTTTTTTTTTTATAAAAAAGAAATCATTTGTGAAATTTACTACTAAGAATAGGAAAGAGTCCTTGCCATTTCTTAGGATTTCATATTTTTTACAATTTCAATTTGAATCCAGTAGCAGTCTTCAATGAATGCATTCAGGGCATTTTTGCATTACACGTTCAACCCTGTTCTGCCTTTTGGAAGAGTAGGCTGTTGTGCCAGTGGGAAGGAATGGGCTTTGCTTTTTTGTTGTTAACTGTTTGCACAGGGGAAGTGGGTATGGGGGGAAAAAACAACAACCTTGTTTTGAGTGCATATCATTTTGTTATCCTGGAAAGAAAATAAATTTCCCCCCCCAAAAATGTTTCACTTTTTTCCACTTTAAAGGAATGAAGGTAGGTTAGTCATAGTGACCTATTAAGGAATGAAAGCGATATAACGACTGGCCTGTTTAGGAATGAAGACATAATAAACAGAGACCTATTTAAGGATAAAGGTATTATAAAGACTGACCTGCTTTGGAATGAATACATAATAAAAGACTGACCTATTCAGGGATACATGCATTTTAAAGACTCCACCACCCCCACCTAAGTGTGTTGTGTATATAAATTTGATATTTGTTTATCTTGATATTTATGGCTGGTTGCATGCGTGTGAGTGATTTGAATGCAAGCGCTTTGATTTGTTTACTTTGCAAGATTCAGTGCTATATAAATTCCATACATTATTATTATTATTATTATGATTATTATTATTATGAATAATGTAAAACAGAAACACATCTGTCTGGGAATGAACGCCAAGCTGCAACGACCTATTCAGGGATAAAAGCATTACAAAGATTGATCTATTAAGGGATAAAGGCCTTAAAATGGTTGACCTATTGAGGGATAAAGGCGCTATAAAGATTAACCTATTTAGGGGATAAAGGCGTTATAAAGATTAACCTATTTATAAATAAAAGCATTATAAAGATTTATCTATTTAGGAATAAAGGCATTATAAATATTGACCCATTTAGGGATAAAGGCATGATGAAGACTGACCTGTTTGGGAATGAAGACCAAGTCGTGACTGACCTGTTTAGGAATGAAGGCAAAGGCGACACAGATCATGAAGAGCATGAAGAGCTGGCCCAGCCAGATGTCTGGGGAGATGTCCCCATAGCCCACAGTGGAGAAGGTCACGATGACAAAGTACACGGCTTCAAACATGTTCAGAGGCTTCTCTGAGCTGCTGCGCTGGATGTGCTGGATCCCACAGATCCTGTTGGCAGGATGTGCAAGAACCAGTCGTGATGATCATGGTCATCATCATCTTCATCATCATAATTATCATTATCAGCATCATCGTTGTCGTTATCAGATTAATATTTTTTGTCATTATCTTCATTATCACCATCAACGTCGTCATCACTATTATCATCATTATCTCCATCAGCAGCAGCAGCATCAGCAGCAGCAGCACAACCATCATCATCATCATCATCATTATCACCACCACCACCACCATCATCACCACCACCACCACCATCATCATCACCACCACCATCATCACCACCACCATCATCACCACCATCATCACCACCACCATCACCGCCATCATTATCATCACCACCATCACCACCACCATCGCCACCATCACCACCACCATTCTTCTCTTCATCATCATCACTACCACCACCATCATCACAATCATCACCATCATCATCACCACCACCACCGCTATCACCACCACAACCATCATCACCACCACCATCATCACCACCACCACCAACATCATCATCATTATCGGGG
>CM054166.1:25348199-25355699 GCA_028751875.1 Rapana venosa
AGATTGATTCACAACAACAACAACAACAACAACTGAATGTTTCAAAGAAATAGGGAGGGAGGGGCGGGGAAGTCGTGTAGTCTCTATTTGCTTACTTTTTATGTAAGAAAAAACCCAAAACATTTGCAATTATTAACAAACGTTACACAGATTCCTTTCATGGCTGTGACAATAACTATCCTAGAGAGAAAAGACGGTTCCCTATATTGTTCTGACTGTCGTCTTTTAGGTCGAGTTCATCTCGAAGTCGGAATGCCGCTACCTTAATGGTAAGGGGGAAGGGGGGACGGTCGCATACGCAAACACATCTCAACAACGGTGAACCTCGAAGGTCTAACCGAGAAACGACCCCAACCCCCACCCCCCAATATAAAAAACAACAAACAAACAAACGAAAAATCGGAATCGGTTTCAGGGATTGATTTTTGTGTTGCTGTTTTTTTTCTTCAACGTCGTCGAACGCTCAGACTGCAACTATTGTTGTCTGTCATATAAGCGAAAAATGCGTTGTACTGCCGTTAAGCGCCTGACAAGTCAGGCCCAGCGCATCCGACTTCGGTGTGAGTGAGAATTGTTATTTTTTTTAAGTCTTTCAGGGAAAAAAAGGGCAGGAGAATGGACCAAGAAGGCAGAAAATAAACAAGAAGGAGTGATGACAGGAAGAAAAGGAACAAGTCATAAATAAAAAGAGGTATATATATATATATATATATATATATATATTTAAAAAAGAGGGAATTCCTAGCACAGAATTTCCAGAAGGTACGGATGCTATTCATACTGAAAGGCCCCTGGAGGGCATTCCCACGGGAAAATCTTCAGTGTTTCAAGCTTGGCAAACGAAATTTCCCCAGTATAACAGCTAAGATAGTGAACATGATCAGAAGGATTCCTGCAGGAATTACCTTTCAAAAACAACAGTTCTATACTGTGTTGCAATTGTCCAAAAATCTGGCTGCAAGATAATTCGATCTTGTCTGGTTTTTCAATCAATTCTAACTGTCAACAACCACCAGTTGTGAAACTTTCTAAACATGCAGGGACTGCAAATGAATTGCAAGTTCTCATGGCAAACTACATAGCAAAGATTGACATTCTGAATAAAGATCTGTATCTTTTTTCTTACCAACGATAACTATTTGTCATCATCGTTTTCGAACAAACACACTAAAGCTTTCATGCAAACAAGGCCAGACATGCACGTCACTGTACCGTTGCAAACCTATCAGAGACATTCACACAGTCACACATGCACGTCACTATATCGTTACAAACCTGTCACACACATTCACACAGTCACACATGCACGTCACTATATCATTTCAAACCTGTCACAGACATTCACACAGTCACACATGCATGTCAGAATATTGTTACAAACCTGTCATACAGACATTCACACATATGCACGTCACCATATCGTTATAAACCTATCACATACATTCATTCACAGTCACACATGCACATCACTATATTATCGTTACAAACCTATCACATACATTCACACTTCCACACATGCACATCGGCATATCGTTACAAACCTATCACATACATACATTCAAATAGTCACACATATACGTCACTACATCATGCAATACAGTTATGACTTTTTTTTTAACCTAAAAAAAGTTTGAAATTTTGTTTTTGAAGAACAAAAAAATGCACACGCTTCAATTTCAAGGATTTTGATTCGTTTCCGTGTTGGTTAAACACTGCACACACACACGCAAAAATGGATGCCAACTAAATGTTTAAAAAAAAATTGCACGACCATATCATACTCACCATGTACATCCTGCGTTAGCATTGACATAATGTAAAATAATCAATGGTGTGATGAGTTTCAAAACTCTATCAAAACACTTTAAAAGGCGCTGATTTGATGGTTACCGAAGTGATGGGATTTTTTTTCTTATTGAAATGCAAATACAACGCCAAAAAACACCAAAAGAAGAACATGACTGGGAGGGGGGGGGGTTCTGGGTGGTGTTGGTGTTTTTGTGGGGTTTGTTTTTGTTTGTTTTGCTTTTGTTTTTGTTTTTTGCTGTAGATCTATGTCCTTGATAAAGGGAAAAAACTCGAAAAAAGACACACATACACACACACCCTCTCCTTCTCAAATTTCTTAAAGAATCAAAATGCATAACACTATCCAGACTGCTGAAAGGAACAAATGAAAATCACCGACACAACCTCTCCAGGTATGTTTTTCATGCTCTGAACAGACGAAAGAAAAGCATTTTGTAATTGTGCTGTTGTTTGTAGGCTGCTCCTTGTTTCCATTATAAGTCATTGTGGCTACTTGATATGCCGTTCTTTTGATTATCTTATATGCAAATGTTGACTTTGCGTTTTGCTTTCAACGTTTATCGTATTATTGTTTTGTTTATTTGGATGAAATACTTGGTGTGATGCCACCAGGAGAGCTGGCTTAGATGGAAAATGTGACGATCTCTTTTTGCATTTCGTTTCCTTCACTTGCCTTTTTGCCTTGCCCACTGTATGTATTGTGGCCAAAGGCCAATGTACATTAAACCTGTTCAGAGTTCAGAGTTCTCTCTCTCTCTCTCTCTCTCTCTCTCTCTCTGGTGTGTGTGTGTGTATTGTGTGTGCGCGTGTGTGTGTGTGTGTGTGTGTGTTTGTGTGTGTGTGTGTGTGTGTGTGTGTTGTGTGTGTGTGTGTGTGTGTGTGTGTGTGTGTGTGTGTGTGTTGTGTGATTCTTAGCGGATGCTATAACCCACGCTGTAACTGAGTGCTGAACACCATAATTATGGTTGAAACTATCTTTTGTTTTTTTGGTTCAGAAAGTCATACATACTCGCATAAATATCCACAACAGCATCAACAAGTTAAAAGCTTATAGCGCACACAAGAAAGCCAGTTGAATTCAACCCAGCGGGTTATTGTTACCGTTTAATTTTTAAAAATTCTTTTCTTTCGAGGATGATGGAATAAGAACTCATGTGCTTTTTTCCCCATCCAGTCCCCGTATGTATGCAGTTTTGCCATCTTTGTCATTCGTTCCCATCGGCACACCAATGGCCTACTCTTCCAAAGAGCGGAACGGGTTTAACGTGTGCGCAAGATGATCTGCGTGCGTTGGCACTCGGGACCTCGGTTTATAGTCGCATCGGAAGGACTTTTTAGGGGGAGTGGAGTCGGCACTGATGCTAACTCCTATGAAGTCGTGTGTTCGAATCCCAGTAGTGGCGGCAGGTAAATCAAAGGTAGGGATTTTTTCACGTTCTCTTTGTGTCTGTGTGTGTCTGTGAGTGTCTCTGTGTGTGTGTCTGTGTGTGTCTGTGTGTCTGTGAGTGACTCTCTGTGTGTGTCTCTACACACACACACACACACCACACACAACACACACACACACACACACACACACACACACACACACACACACACACAGAAGATCAAATCTGCACGACAAAAAGATCCCGTCATTCATGTCAGCATTCAGCGGGTGAGTTACGCGAAAACAAAGATACCCAGCATGCGTCATGTACCTGCTGGAGAGGCACGGGCTCTATCAGGCTCAACTTGCCCCAAGAGACAAAGGCCTGAGTAAAGAAAACCACTTCAGTGCAGTGCCCCAATGACTCCCCAGTGAGTTGAGGGAGACACAGGGAGACAGAGAGAGAGACAGAGAAGAGAGGACAGACAGACAGACAGACAGACAGCCAGACAGACAGAGACAGAGAGACAGAGACAGAGAGGAGAGAGACAGAGACAGACAGACAGAGAGACAGAGACAGACAGAGAGAGACAGAGAGGAGACAGAGTGGAGACAGAGAGAGAGAGAGAGAGAGAGAGAGAGAGAGAGAGAGAGAGAGAGAGAGAGAGAGAGAGAGAGAGAGAGAGAAGAGAGAGAAAAAGAAAGAGAGACACAAAGAGAGAGAGAGAGAAAGCAAGAGAGAGAGAGAGAGACAGAGACAAACAGACAGACAAACAGACAGACAGAAAGACAGAGACAGAGAGACAAAGACAGAGAGACAAAGGCAGAGAGAGACACAGAGAGAAAGAGAGATAGAAAGAGACAGAGAAACAGAAAGAGAGAGAAAAAGCGAGGGAGGAAGAGAGGAAGAAGACAGACAGACAGACAGACAGACACACAGACAGACAGAGATAGAGACAGAACAGAAAGAAGAGAGAGAAAAAGCGAGGGAGGAAGAGAGAGACAGAGAGACAGACAGACACACAGACAGACACACAGACAGACAGTGATAGAGAAAGAGACAGAAACACAGAGAAAAGACCCAACGTGTACACAACCGATGTGATTGTTCTTCTTGTGTGACTGAAACAAAGCCCAGCTGTGCCGTACCTTGGTGGCAATGCTGACGTAGAGCACAGTCTTGCTGGCAGTGAGCAGGCACAGAATGACCTGGAAAATCCACAGGGCCAGGGGTCGGTGCACCCACACTATCACATGCCTGAAAACATCCATCAGTCAGTCCATCAGTCAGTCAATCAATCAATCAGTCAGTCAATCGGTCAATTAATCCATCAGAGAATGACCTGAAGAACCCATAAAGCCAAGGATCTGTGTACCCACACTATCACATGCCTGAAAATATCAATCAATCAGTCAATCAATCAATCAGTCAATCAATCAATCAATTAATCAAGCAGAGAATGGCCTGAAGAGCCCATAGAGCCAAGGATCTGTGTACCCACACTATCACATGCCTGAAAACATCCATCAATCAATCAATCAATCAGTCAGTCAGTCAATTAGTCAGTCAGTCAATTGATCAATCAATCACTTGGAAAATCCACAGGGCCAAGAGTCTGTATACCCACACTATCACATGCCTGAAAGTATCAATCATCAATCATTCAGTCAATCAATCAACCAATCAATCAATCAGAGAATGACCTGAAGAACCCATAAAGCCAAGGGTATGTGTACCCACACTATCACATGCCTGAAAGCATCCATCCATCCATCCATAATCATCAATCAATCAATCAATCAATCAATCAATCAATCAATCAATCAATCAATCAATCATCATCAGTTAATCATATGATGACATGGAGAACCCACAAGGACACAGGTGGAAGTGTAAGCCTACAGAGTGGAAGATGTTTGTTTGTTTGTTTGTTTGTTTGTTTGTTGTTGTTTTTGTTTGTTTGCTTGTTTGTTTGTTTGTTTGTTTGCTTTGTTTTGTTTGTTTGTTGTTTGTTTGTTTGTGTTGCTTGTTTGTTTGTTTGTTTGTTTGTTGTTGTTGTTTTTTGTTTGTTTGCTTGTTTGTTTGTTGTTGTTTTTGTTTGTTTGCTTGTTTTTGTTTGTTTGTTGTTTGCTTGTGCAGCACAGAGGCAAGCGACTATGGAACTCACTTCAAGCCCTAAGAGTGGAATGTTTTTGTCTGTTGTTTGTCTGTCTGTTCTGTTTGTTGTTGTTTGTTTGTTTGTTTGTTGTTTGTTTTTGTTTTGTTGCTTGTTTGTTTTTGTTTGTTTGTTGTTGCAGCACAGAAGCAAAAGCGACTATGGAACTCACTTCAAGCCCTACAGAGTGGAAGTATGTTTGTTTGTCTGTCTGTTTGTTGTGTTGTCTGTTGTTTGTTTGTTTTGTCTGTTTGTTGTCTGTTTGTTGTTTGTCTGTCGTTGTCTGTTTGTTTGTTTGCTTGTGCAGCACAGAAGGCAAAAGCACTATGGAACTCACTTCAAGCCCTAAGAGTGGAAATGTTTGTTTGTTGTTTGTGTTTGTTTGTTTGTCTGTTTGTTTGTTGTTGTTTGTTTGTTTTGTTTGTTTGTGCAGCACAGAAGGCAAAAGCGACTATGGAACTCACTTCAAGCCCTACAGATGGAAGATGTTTGTCTGTTTGTTTGTCTGTCTGTCTGTTTGTTTGTCTGTTGTTTGTTTGTGCGCTTCTGTTCTGTGTTGTTTGTTTTTGTTTGTCTGTTTGTATGTTTGTTTGTTGTGCAGCACAGAAGGCAAAAGCACTATGGAACTCACGTCAAGCCCTAAGAGTGGAAGATTTGTTTTATTGTTTGACTGTTTGTCTCTGTTTGTCTGTTTGTTTGTCTATGTTGGTGCAGCACAAAGGCAAAATGATTGAATTATTGAACCACATGGAAGTTGATGTTGGTGGCGGTGAAGAGGTGCTGTTGGCGTCGTCTGCTTCTTGTGGCAAACACAGAAGCCATCAAACGCACATGCAACCACTCAACACAGACAAGGCATGACGTGCAGTCGGTACAGCACACAATAATAATAATATTATAATTATGGAATACCAACATACAGCTGAATCTTGCACGCACAAACCAGCACACAACACACACACTAAACACACACACACACAACAACACCAACACATACACACAAACACAAAAACAAACCACACACACACACACAACACACACACAAACACACACAACAACACACACACACACACACACACAAACACACACACACAAACACACACACACACACACACACACACACACAACACACACACACACACACACACAAACACACACACACACACAAAACACACACACACACACAAATCACACACACAACAACACAAACACACACACACACACAACACCCATACTCACACAAACACACAACAACACACACACACAAACACACACACACACACATACACACACAACACACACACACACACACACACACACACACACACACACACACACACACACACACACACACACACACACACACACGCATACACACACACATACACAATAGAAACAGTAGTTCCAATCTGATAAGTCTGTGATAGAATTTCTCAAAGGGGAACGAACATATGTCATGGTGGTGGAGTCGGTAAAACCGACCACGTTTCATGTCACAATGCTGCTTGCTGTTCCTATGCGGCTTATCCCCGATCTCATCGCACACATACGCACACTTATACACACACACGAGCGCGCGCATGCACACATACACACACACACGACACCACACACCACACACAACCGCACACTCACGCACCGCACGACCGCACACACACACACACACACACCACACACACACACACACACACACACACACACACGCACGCACTCGTGCACGCACACACACCACGCACACACCACACACCACACACACACCACACACACACACCACACCACCACTACACACACACACTACAACCACACACACACACACACACTACGCACACACACACACACACACACACACAACACACACACAACCACACGCGCGCGCACACACACACACACACCACACACACACACACACGCACGCACTCACACACACACACACACACACACACACACACACACACACACACACACACCACACACACACACGCACGCACACGCACGCACAACCACGCACACACACTACACACACACACCTTATAATAGACTCTTTCTCTCCAGTGCGAGATGCCTGCCGGGGGGGGGGGGGGGGGGGTATGTCTGCCAGTATAAATAGACAGCATCCCCACCTTTCCAAAAAATCCTGTGCTAGGACTTCCCTCTTTTCTATCCCTC
>CM054166.1:25363199-25365699 GCA_028751875.1 Rapana venosa
CCCTCACCTGGTTTACTTCATACCTCACAGACCAGTTCCAGAAAGTTATTGTAAACAAAATTCAATCAAAACCTGTCAAAATGGAATGTGGAGTCCCGCAGGGATCAGTCCTGGGCCCTGTTCTCTTTACTCTCTACACTGCTCCACTCTCACATATAATAAACAAACACCATATTGCTCATCATTTCTATGCCGATGATACTCAGCTTCAGTGCAGTGATACTGTTGAAAACTTGCCTTCCCTCCTGACAAATATGTCCTACTGCCTTCAAGACATTCAAAACTGGATGACTCAGAACAAGTTACAACTTAATGCCGATAAAACCGAAGCCATGCTCATAGGGACGCAACATAAACTTTCCTCTATCGCAAAAACTTCAATAGAAATCGGCAATACGTCAGTTCCTTTGTCCAACTCTGTGAAGTATTTAGGAGTAGTTCTTGACAACACACTCTCTATGAAAAAATTCATCACCCAGACCTGCCAGTCTTGCTACTATCAATTATGGCGCATAACCGCGATTCGCAAGTATCTGTCCACTGATGCAACTTCCAAGCTTGTCACATCTCTCATTCTTTCACGTTTAGACTACTGTAATTCTCTTTTGGCTGGCCTACCAGCATCATCTATCCACTCTCTTCAACGCATACAAAACTCTGCAGCTCGACTGGTCCTAAGAAAGAAAAAATCTGAACACATCACTCCTCTTCTGCGATCTCTTCACTGGCTGCCTGTCTCACAAAGACTGGAGTATAAAATCAATACCCTCTGTTTCAAATGTCTCCACAAATCTGCACCCCCTTATCTCTGTAACTGTCTTCATCTGTACACTCCATCCCGTTCCCTTCGTTCAGCCGCAGATACTTTGTGCTTTCGAACACCCAGATTCAAACAAACCACTGTTGGCCGTCGCTCCTTCTCTGTTTCTGGTCCATCCACCTGGAATGACCTCCCTCTTTCACTTCGACAAAAGCCTTCACTTGATACCTTCAAATCCAGCCTCAAAACACACTTATTTCCTACCTGAGACTTTCCCCCCAAATATCTGTCCCTAATTTTCAACAGCATTTTTCACCTTCTAAGTGTTGTTCCGAGTGTGTGTGTGTGTGTGTGTGTGTGTGTGTGTGTGTGTGTGTGTGTGGTGTGTGTGTGTGTGTGTGTGTGTGTGTGTGTTGTGTGTGTGTGTGTGTGTGTGTATGTGTGTGTGTGTGTGTGTGCGCGCGTGTGTGTGCGTGCATGCGTGCATACGTGCGCGCGCATGGTTTTGAAATCTGTTGTTCATTATGTTTAAGGAGAGTTGCATGCCTGTAAATGATTGAGTGCAAGCGCTTCGATTTGTTTGTTTTTTACAAGATTCAGCGCTATATAAATTCCATATAATATTATTATTATTATTATTATTAACAAGCATTGACAGCATCGTTTATATCTTGCTTGTGTCAAAGGGAACACAGCCACCCGCCCCCACCATAATAATTATAATAATAATAATAATAATAATAATGATAATAATAATGCCATAACAGGAGAGAGGCCCGCACACGGGGCACACCCCTGTCTCCACGGGGCACACTCCTGTCTCCATGGGGCACTGGGCACACTCCTGTCTCCATGGGGCACTGGGCACACTCCTGTCTCCACGGGGCACACCCCTGTCTCCATGGGGCACTGGGCACACTCCTGTCTCCACGGGGCATTGGGCACACTCCTTTTTCCACGGGGCACACTCCTGTCTCCACGGGGCACACTCCTGTCTCCACGGGGCACACTCCTGTCTCCATGGGGCACTGGGCACACTCCTGTCTCCACGGGGCACACCCCTGTCTCCATGGGGCACACTCCTGTCTCCATGGGGCACTGGGCACACTCCTGTCTCCACGGGGCATTGGGCGCACTCCTGTCTCCACGGGGCACACTCCTGTCTCCATGGGGCACACTCCTGTCTCCATGGGGCACTGGGCACACTCCTGTCTCCACGGGGCATTGGGCACACTCCTGTCTCCATGGGGCACTGGGCATACTCCTGTCTCCACGGGGCACACTCCTGTCTCCACGGGGCACACTCCTGTCTCCACGGGGCATCTCTGCCCTACACAACACTAGCCAGATCTCTCGGTTACACGTAACTATATATAAACGCCCACGGTGACAACAAACTTACCACCACTCAACAAAAGAAACAACAACAACAAAAGCTGCCATAATGTATTTGACCCAGGTCCCACACGGCTCAACACTGTAAAGTGAACACTCCTTGATGGGTTGGTGGCGTTGTTGTTGGGTTTTTTTAGACCAGCTGTCAGGGTCTATTTCTCACACAAATTCAAGAAGATGAATAATGTGCTTTTTGCATAAGGTGTTCCCATAACCTATGTGATCGTAGGGGAGCGAGGCGTCGGAAACCTCAACTTCTCTTAGGGGCCGGCATATTGAGGGCAGGACTCATCTCCTCTCCCTCGCTGCTTTACCTTCCCTGACCCTAAAGAGGTCATGTACCCA
>CM054166.1:25373199-25381467 GCA_028751875.1 Rapana venosa
GTCCAAAATGAAATATGTCCAAACTCACCACCACCACCCCACCAACCACCACCACCACACCAATCCACCACCACCCCACTACACCATCATCACAACAATCACCACACCACCAACCCACCACCACAACCACTCACCACCAATCACCACCACCACCACAACCACCACCACCACTCCCACCACCCACACCACCACCACACCCACACCACCACAACCACCACACCACCACCAACCCACCACAACCACACCACCACTCCAATCACCAAACCACCAACCACCAACCACTCCCACCAATCACCACCACAACCACCACCACCACACACCACCACCACACCACCACCAACCACCACCACCACCACACCACTCCCACCACCACCACCACCACCACCAACCACCACCAACCACCCACCAACCACCACCACCACACCACCAACCACCACCACCAACCACCACCACCACCCCCAAACCACCAACCACCATCACCAACCACCACCAACCACCACCAACCACCTCTACCACCGTCATCATGCTAGTCACACTACACGCGGCTCACCCCACTCTGTCCATCTCCTCCTCGCTGTCCTCATCACTGGAGTGTTGCTCCAGCCAGTCCATGTCCACGAAGCCCTCACTCTCCATCCCCAGAACCTCCTGCACACAACAGCAGCAACAGCACTAAGGTCAAGGTCAAGGTGTCCCCAGAACCTATAAGGTCGTAGGGAAGCGAGGCGTCAGAGACCTCAACTTCTCCTAAGGGGCCAGCATATTGAGGGCAGCGGCACCATCTCCTCTCCCTCGCTGTGTGCTTTACCTTCCCTGACCCTAAAGAGGGGCAGAGGTACTCATTTACAGCTGGGTGAACTTGGGGGACTGTACTGAAGCCAAAGCGCGCATGCTATCACCCACCCATCCATCCAAGTGGTAACCACGCTCGATGCTGCTTAACCTTGGCTGGAGGAAACAACAACAACAGTATTATCATCTTTTTTATTGTTGTTATTATCAGTAGTATCATAAAAGACGTGATAGTTCAGTGGGTCACAGCACTCGCTTCCCCCAAAGTAAGGTTTAAGCAGCATTGAGCGTGGTTACCACTTGGATGGGTGACCGTTTGCGGACCTTGGCTTCAGTACAGTTCCCCCAGTTCTGTAAATGGGTACCTGCCCTCTTTAGGGTCAGGGAAGGTAAAGCAGCGAGGGAGAGGAGATAGGCGCCGCCCTCGATATGCTGGCCCCTTAGAGAAGCTGGGGTCTATGATGCCTTGCTCCCCAACGAGCTACTCCTCGCATAGGTTATGGGAACACATTTACCTTTAGTATCATGATCATTGCTGTCTTTTTTATGAGTTGGTTCAATTTTGTTTAGCCTGAAGAAGGTTTTAGAACAAACTGAAAAGTTGTTCTGCCAAACTCATGGGTGTTGTGTTCTTAGTTGTTTGCTCTTAACATTATGATCATTGCTGTTATTATCAAAGGGGCACACTTTCAGGGTGCTTTTATTCCCCCTTTTGCAGGGAGAAGAAAGGCTGCAGCCCAGGCAGACAGACAGACAGACAGACCAGCGTCAGACTTCATCTGTGCCCTCTCTCTCTCTGCCATAGGGACTGACTGTCATCCTGTGAGGGACTGGCCAGCCACAACCTGACGCTACTGTACCAGAATGAACACCACCCAGAGCATAACTCCATAGTCTTCCGAGACTGAAGGATGCCTACTTGCACGGGTAGCCCACAGCGCTTTACATCTTAACTAGAGACTCCACAGCAATAGACTCAAATCCCCCCCCCCCCCCCCCCCCGAAGAGATCCCAGAAGCCTGTCAGTATATAATTAACATTCCCACTTCCTGGAAATTCTCTGCAAATAATTCCGTCTTTTCTATCCCTCTCTTTGTTTCTGCCTTATTCCTTTTCTTCCTGTCACCTCCTTCTTGTCTGTTATTTGCCTTCTTGGTCCATTCTCCTGCATCATCACCATCGACCATTACACCCAGTGGTGTGTAGGGCAGCAACAAAGCGCTTCCACTCCTGCCTATCCTGGGCTAACCTAGTCACTGATCCCCAAGAGTGCTGCATGGCCTTCATCTCACTTTCTACAGTCCTCCTCCACGTTGCTTTTGGTCTTCCTTTCTTTCTCCTTCCTTCTGGGGTCCAGTGCAATGCTGTTCTTGTGATTGACTGTGGGTCTCTTCGGAGGATGTGCCCAATCCACTTCCACCGTCGTCTGGTGATGATGGTTCCCATGTCCTCTTGCCTACATCTCCGTAGAAGGTCTTCATTGGAGATCTTCTCTGGCCAAAAGATCCGGAGAATTCTTCGGAGGCATACGGTGTGAAAGGATCGAAGTTTGGTAAGATCCGCTTCCGTCATCCTCCAGCACTCAGAACCGTACAGGAGCGTAGATACAACACAGCTCTGGTATAGCTTCAGCTTGGTGTTGGTGCTGTACTGAGTTGATCTCCAGATATTGTTCATCTCCCTAAACACATTCCTGGCCTTGCCCAGTCTGTTGTGGATGTCTTCTTTTGTGCCGCCCTCTGGTTTGATGATGCTGCCAAGGTATGTGAACTTGTCTGTCTGGTGCAGGTCAGTTCCATTCACTTTCACAGGGGCTGGTGTGTTCACATTGAGCGACATTGTCTCTGTTTTCTTGGTGCTAATACGAAGCCCCACTTGCTGTCCGAATGTTTGGCCATTCTCCTGCAGTTGTTGGTTTTTGTCCCAGAAAGACTTAAAATATTATTCTCTTCCACGTCGAAGTCGAATGCGCTGGGCCTGGCTTGTCAGGCGCTTAATGGCAGCGCAACGCATTTTTTGCTCATATAACATGCAACAATAGTTGCTGTCTGAATGTTCGACGAAGAAGAAGATATACTTAGATACATGACAATACAAAAGCACACATACACTACAATGAAATAAACAACGTGCCATTTCAACAACGTAACTAAACACAGCTTCCAAAACAACAAAATAGATTTTATAGCCATCGACAAAACATGTGCACATACCACATGAATAGCTCACATAGTTATTATCATAGTAATAATAATAGTGGAGAAATGCAAGGGCGGTAACGAGGAACAACTTCTTCGTCCTACTGACACAATTCAAAACAAATAAAATAAAAACCGAGACAAAAAAATCTATTACAAAACTTAGAAAATAAAATACTGCAATGACAGCTATATGGAGCATATCTGAATAAAGACCATGGATGCCTTTGTCCTGACCTGACTCGAGTTACGGCTCCTGGATGAGCCTTTGTCAGAGGTCCTGAGAGGTGGTTGAAGCCTTAACCTCCGCGCTACCTTGCGGCCTGACACTTTTCATATTTCACAAGCGTGGATGGATTACGCTCACAACCGCAATTTGCTAACCGAGTGGCCTACTGAAGCTGTCATCGTGAGAGAAGGGTAGAGTAGAAACACGAAGAAGATACGTTCAAGAATAATTATATGGTTGCCCCCCCAAAAAAAAACCCAAAACAAAACAAAACAACCAAAAAACCCCCCAACCCCAGAAATAGTAATGTAGAAAAGAGAAATATAAAGAAGAATATATATATATATATATATATATATATATATATAATATATATATATATATATATATATATATATATATATATATATATGTGTGTGTGTGTGTGTGTGTGTGTGTGTGTGTGTCTGTGTGTGTGTATCTGTTGTGTGTGTGTGTGTGTGTCTGGTGTGTGTGTGTGTGTGTGTGTGTGTGTGTGTGTGTGTGTGTGTGTGTGTGTGTGTGTGTGTGTGTGTGTGTGTGTGTGGTGTTGTTGTTGTTGTTTGTTGTTGTTGTCGTTGCTTCGATTTTTACATTTGTGTGATATTAGACGATGGGAAGGGGAGGGGAGGGGGCGGGGACTTAAGTTGATAGATATGTGCAGTGAAATGGATATGTATTCCTGAATAACTTAAACACTACACAGAAAAGGACTAAACAATAATAACAACAATTAAAAACATGAGAAATGCTGATATAGCTTATGATAACTATAACAAATGTCCTATCTGTGTGTGTATGTGTGTGTTTATTTATTTTTTAAAAAATTTATTTTATTTTATTCTTTAATATCGAGGATAATGGAATAAGCACTTAAGTGCTTTTTTACATCCAGTTCCCGTGTGTATGCAGTTTTGTAAATTCTGTCATCTGTTCCCACCGGGCACAAAAGGGCCTCCCTTTTACGAAAAGGGGAACGGATTTAACGTTGATTTTTTTTTAATGGTGTGTGTGTGCACGCGCGTGCGCATGTATGTATGTGTGCCGCCCCCTGCCCCTGCATGCATGGCATGTCAACTCACGGACAAGTTTTACGTGCAGGGAAAAAAATATTCCCAAATTTTTTGGGAAGGGAAAAACCCGTTTACACCTGGGGTGGGGACATCGATAATATGGTGACCCCTTTATGGACATTCGGGAATCCCCATCCCGGGAGGACATCAATAACAACAACAACAATAATAATAATAAAAATAAAAAGGTAGGAATTTATATAGCGCTAAATCGTAAAGCAAAAAATCAAAGCGCTCAGATGACAGATTTTTTTCTCAGGGGAAAGGGCAAAACAGCCGTTTCCAAAAACCCCAACTTGTTTTAACTACTAGTGTTTTCTGTTTTTGCTGATTTTTGAAAGGGGGTTTGCTGTTTTGTTTTTTTGTGTTTTTGGGGGAGGGGGGTGGTGAGTGGTGGGGGGGGGGGGGGGGGGGGGGTCATTTCCTCTGCGAGCCTAAAGTTAAACCAATGGTAGTTTTTTTTTCCCCTGTAGCCCCGTTGTTTCTGTTTTTCGTTGTTTTTTTTTTGTTCTTTTCTATTTTTTCTACCTTATTTTTTTTTCATTTTTATTTTTTTTATTTGATATTTTTTTTTGATCCCCTTTTTAAGTCACGGCAGTTTTCTCTGCTGTAAAATTGGGGAGCTCTCCCCGGGGAGAGCGCGTCCCCACAAGAGCAGCGCCCCCCTTTTTTTTTCTCCCCTGTCTGAAACTGTTTTTGTTTTCCCTACGACGGCGTTTTTTTTCTACAGAATTTAAACCGGGGACAACCTCTCGTTACCGGGGTTCTTTTACGTGCGCAAAATAATTATGCGTAACACACGGCCCTGGGGTTTCTCTCGATCCAAAGACACGCCCAACCACCACTCGTGGCTAATGGAGGGGGGAGAAAACTTTGGGGCCCCAAACGGTTAGGCAGCTGCTTTTCCCGATTTCGGGGATGATGCTAAACACGAACCAGTTGCAGGGGGTTTTTTCGAACATTTTTCCATCCGTTCAACGGGCCACACAAAACCTACCTTTCGAAAGCAGAGAAATTTTTAAAACGTGGCGCAAATAAAGAATAATTTAACATTTTTATTGAGGGAAGGGGGAGGGGTAGCTCAGTGGCCGGACACTCGTTTTCCCCCACCCAAAGTTTTAAGCAGCGCGACGTGGTTACCAGGGGGAGGGGCCCTTTTTGCGCCCCTTTGGCTTCATACAGTTCCCCCATTCACCAGCTGTAAATGGGTACCTGCCCTTTTTAGGTCAGGGAAGGTAAAAGCACGGGGAAGGAGGGGGGGCGCCGCCCTCAATATGCTGGCCCAGAAAAGTGAGGTCTCTGACGCCTCCCCCCCCACGACCTTATATTTTATGGACCCTTTCCCTTTTTTTCTACTCCTTTTGAGGAAGAAATAAGAAAACGGGGGCTTTTTTTCCTCATCCAATAGGTGGCTGCGTGAGGGTCTGATGTCTGCGCGCGTGCGTTCGCACAGGGGGCCTCGGCTCTAGTCCATCCGAAAGATTTTCGAGGGAGTGGAGCCAGCACTGATGTTAACTCCAGTGGGGAGAAATTTCCTCGAAAGGGGTGCCCCTTGATCGCCGCCCCGGGGGTTTCATTCTGTTAAAGAGGATTTTTTTTTGTGCTGTGGATTTAAACATCATCCCGACTCCACTCCCCCCCCCCCCAAAAGTTTTTTGGATGAGACTATAAAATCGAGGTCCGGTGTGAACGCACGCAGAACACTTGGGGAACACTAAAAACCCCTTCCGCTTTTTGGGGGAGTAGCCCTTGTGTGCCGTGGGAAACGATGGGAAAATTTTCAAACTGCATACACACGGGGAATGGATGGGGGGAAAAAGCGGTGAGTGCTTATTCCCTTTCCTCTTTCGCACCGTTAAATATATCCGCTTTCGGAAGAGTAGCCATTGTGGCCGGTGGGGAAAGGGTACAAAATGACAAAACGGGGACACACACGGGGACTGATTTTTAAAAAGCAAAAACACACGAGTGCTTTCCATTACCTCGAAACAAAAGGAAAAAAAAAACAGAAAAAGGGGGGGATCGAACACGGGGCCTCAGACCGGAGCTCATTTTCTAAAAACCCCTAGGCATCCCCCCCACCCCTCCCCTTCATTTTTTCTTCACCCAAACAGCTTGCAGTCACGCACACTTTTGTTTACGCATGATTGTAGGGTTGTGTGCGGATTTCAAATAATTATTTTCCGTCTTTGTCTTTTCGTGCATCCTATATTACGAGCCAGCCGATAAAAGGGCCTGTCGTGGTTACAAATAATCGATCCGTTTCGTTAAACGGCCTAAAAACAACGTGCATGCACTGAAATGACATCAGAGAAATGGCCGTGATTTAAAGTGGTATTTTTTTTACAGGACGGCAGTGCAGTACACAATCTACACACGCACCTATCATAAACCTGCACTGCACTGCACTACCTACCTACACTACACTGCCCACCTATACAAAAACTGCACTACCATACTAAAAATAACTTAAATTCTAACTATACTACACTGCACTGCACCCACACACTAGCTTCACTACACTAAAACAAACGTACTACACGCATTATACTATATTTGACTACACTACACTCACACACTGCCTACACATACTACACACATTAACTACGCTAACTGCCCTACACTAACACACTTAAATACACTACACTACACTCATTGATTACCTACACTACCTACCCCAACACACATGCAAAACAACACAATACATATAAAACGACCCGCTAAAGAAAAAGAAAGAAAGAGAGAAATGACAATGACAATGACAAATTCTTTTTTTTCGAGGGTAATGAAAAGCACTCGTTTGCTTTTTTACATCTGTCCCCGCCCGTAGGGGTACATCTTATAATAACCCAACACTTAAGAGACAAAACAAAGACAAAACTTTTTTTTCGAGATAATAAAAGCACACAATTTTTTTTTTTACATCCAGTCTCCGCCCGTTAGGGGAAAATCTTTAAAATAAAACCCCCTACTTATAAAGCTTAAAAATAAAAAAAAGGGGAAAAAACCCCTTTTTAAAAAGCTACCCCCCAACAAACCCCCCCCCCCCCCCCCAAAGCAAAAAATAAAAGAAAAAACCCAAAAAACCCCCACCCCCACCCCCCAAAAAACCCTAACCAAAAAAAAACAAACAACAAAAAGAAGGGGGAAAAGAGAGAGAGAGAGAGAGGAGGAGAGAGAGAGAGAGAAGAGAAGAGGAGAGAAAGAGGAGAGAGAAGAGAATGACAAAATTCTTTTTTTCGGGATAAGAATAAGCCCACAGTGCTTTTTTACATCCAGTCCCCGCCCGTTAGGAACATCCTAATAAAAAACCCAAACTTTACAGTTCAAATGGAGGAGTGAGTGAGGAGTGTGTGTGTGTGTGTTTTGGTGTGTGTGTGTGTGGTGTGTGTGGTGTGGTGTGTGGTTTTGTTTGGTTTTTTTGAGCGTGTTTGTGGGGGTGGGGTGGGGGGGGGGGGGGGGTTTTTAGGGGAAAAACTAAATATGTAAAACCACAAGCACACGATCAACACAAACACTTTTAATTATGCCCAAATTTAATTCAGGGAATAAAAAAGTGCCCTACCCAACACCACATAATAAAGAGGGGGGAAAACCAATAAAGCATAAAAAAAACATCTACACATTGTAATAATGAAACAAAATATTTTTTTCCAGGATAAAAATAACATTCATTGCTTTTTACGCCCTGGGTCACTTTTTAAAAAAGCACTCAGTCTCTACTTTTAAGCAAAGAAGCAAAGGAAAAAAAAATTCTTTTTTTAAAGAAAAAGGAGAAGAAGAAAAAAAAAAAACAAAAATACAAAAAACAAAAAAACAACCCCAACGAGCAAAGACAAAACAACCCCAGAACCCCCCCCCCCCCCCACCCCCCAAAAAAAGAAAAAAACAAAAAAAAAAAAAAGAAAAAAGAAAAAAAAAAAAAAGAAAGAAAAAAAAACAAAAACAACAAAAAGCG
>CM054166.1:25386967-25406967 GCA_028751875.1 Rapana venosa
TAGTGTTTTCATACAAGCTCTGAAGTTGAAATGCGGCTACCTTCATGGGGGGAAAAAAAACGGTCCCCTACGCAACAACAAAAAAAATTCCCCCCTTTGGGTGAACTGGAGCTCTGTGGGAAAACGAAGAAACCCCTTAACAAACAACAACAACAAAACAGGGGGGAAAAAACCAACAACGTCTGAAAACATTTTAAAGTAGTGAATGAGGTGCGCGTGAATAAAAGGTTTGGGAAAACACTTCAAACGGGTTTAGGTAAGTTTCAAAAAAAAAAAATAAAAAAAAAAAAAAAAACATTTTTTTTTTAAAAGTTGTCTAGGATAACCCGTATGTACACGCTGCACGCGCGCGCGCGCGGCACACACACCACACACACACGCCACAAAAAATTTAAAATGCATGTATTTTGCGGCGTGGCGTGAAAAATACACACCAACAAAACGCAGCACACACACACACAACACACACACTGACACACCAAACACACAGCGGCGCGCGCCACACACACAAAATGCACCCCAAAAACCAGCACAAAAACACACAAACACACACACCACACACACACCAACACACACACACACACACACAACACACCCACACACACCACACAAACTGCGTAAAGACACTTGCAATGCAAAAGGGGACGAGTTTACCTGACTGAAAAAATCCAAGCCGGTAAAAACAGTTTTATCATGGGAGCGGATTCTTCTGTCTGTCTGCTTCTCCCTGCCTGTCTGTCTGCCCCTTGTCTTCTCTTCCTTCTCTCTGCTGTCTGTTGTTGTCTCTCTCTCTCTCTCTTCTCTTCTTCTCTTCTCTCTTTTCCCCCTTCTTCTTCTCTCTTCTCTCCTCTCTCGTTGTGCGTGCGGCATGTATATGGGTGGTCTGTGTGTTGTGTGTATTTGTGGTATGCGGCGTGTTTGTGTGGCTGCGCGCACGCACGCGCATGTGGTATTGTGTGTGTGTGTATTTTGGGGGTTGTTTTTTGGTGGTGTGTGTGTGTTGGTGTGGTGCGTGCGTGTGTGTGTGTGCATCTGCGCCGCACGCCCCTGGGTGTATGTTGCATGTGTGTGTAGTGTGGGTGTGTGTGTTGTATGTGTGTGTATGTGTGTGTGGTGTTAAGTTTGTGTGTGTGTGTGTGTATGGCGTGGTTGTGTGTGTCGTGTGTGTGTGTGTGTGTATGTGTGTGTGGTATGTGTGTGGATCATCAAGATGTAGAAGTGAAATTGCTTTTCGTTAAAAATTTAAAGTTCTTTGGGAAACATTTTTTTTTGTTTGTTTTAGTTTGTTTTCTTTATCAACAAAACTAGTTCTTCCCATTAGGATGAAAGTAGCCAGCAATGACGTCTATTTGGTATGTCTCCTTTAATTATTTTGTTTTAAGGCTAAAAAAAAACCCACAATCCTTTTTAGGCCAGTTTCCCCTTAGGGCAAAAAGTAGGTAAAGTTTGGGCTGCTGTAAAAAAAAAAAGCATCGAAAAATCACTCCACCCCCACTCCCCCCCTCCCCCCAAAAAAATAAAACCCCATAAAAACAAACAACCCCAAAACATTATCCAACCACCCAAAACGAAGCAGGCTAAAATTTCCCGCCCCCCCCCCATCCCCTCTTCCCCTTCCCCTTTTCCCCCACCCACCCCCCCTTCCCCCATTCCCCCTCGAAATAACATTTTTCAAAAGTATTCAATAGGGGGAAAGCTAGGGGTCGGAGACTCGTTTTCCCCCCACCCAAGTTAAGCAGCGTCGAGCGTGGTTACAAATTGGATGGGTGACTGTTTGCGCCCCTTGGGTTTTCATACAGTCCCCAGTTCACCCGCTGTAAATGGGTACCTCCCCCTTTTAATAATTTAAAAAAAAAAAAAATAAAATAAAAATAATAATGTATGGAATTTATATAGCGTAAATTGAAAAGAAACAAATAAAAGCGCTCAGTTTTTTTTTTTTTTATGCGAGACAATGGAAAAGCACTCAGGGCCCTTTTTAATTTTTTTACACCCGTCTCCGTGTGTAGGATGGGAAGGTAAAGCGCGGGGGGAGAGGAGAGGGCGCCGCCCTCAATATGGGGCCCCTGGAGAAGCTGGGGTCTCTGATCCCTCACTCCCCTCGCCCCATAGGGAGGGGAACCCTTTCCTTTTTTTAATCAAGAAATATACAAAACGAAACAGAGCACAAACAAACAAAAAACAAACAGAACAAAAACAATCTTGCGAGTAAATAGTTAAGTTATGAGACTGGGCAAAACTTGACAAGAGTACCCTCCGCTGGCCTGGGGGAGTGGTTTTTCCCTTTTCTTTCTTTTTTTTTCTTTTTTTGTGGGGTTTTTTTTTTTTATTATTTTTTTTTTTGCCTCGGAGTTTTTGTTTTTTGTTTGGGGGGATTTTTGTGGAGGGTACGGAGCAGGGGGTGTTTTTTTGTTTGGAATGTTTGTGGGTGTTTTTTCTTTTTTTTGGGGGGGGGTGGGGGGGGGGATGGGAAGGGGTACTTTTTTTACAGAAAAAAATGTAATATAAAACATCCCCCTCCCCCCTCCCCCCTTTAAAAACACACACACCACCCCCTACACACGAGCTCCAAAACCCACATTCCCCACACACACACCCAACACCCAAACAAAACAACATACACACACATTCACACCCCCCCCCACCCCCACAACACACACACACACACAAACCAACACACACACACACCCCCACACAAACACACACCCTCCAGAGCAATATCATCAAAATTTTTAAAAAAAGGGCACGGTATTGAAAAAAAAAAAAAAAACCCACAACAACAAAACTTTTTTCTTTAAACCAAATCTTAAAAGATAACAACTTTCTTACTGATCAAAAAGTCCTTGTCAGCAGTGGAAAATTTTTCTTTTTTTTTTTTTTGGGGGGGTTTTTTTATTTTTTGGGTTTTATTTTCACGTTTAAATGAACATTAAAAAGAAAAACGACGATTTTTTTTTTTTTTAAGAAAAAAAGTCTAATTAATTTTAAAAGATTTGGGTTTTGGAGACCCCGAAAGTGATTAAAACGGCTTTGGTTTTGTCGTTTTTTTACTTTTATTGATGTTCCTTGCCCGACCTAAAAATTGGGGGGGAGTGAAGGGCAAACCAGGGAAACCATGTGGTTTAAAAAAAACTAATGCCTGCCCGCCTGTCGTATACACTGCTGAAGTGAACCGATGTGTGTGTGTGTGTGGTGTGTTTTGTGGTGTGTGTGGTGGGGTGTGTGTGTGTGTGTTGTGTGTGTTCGTGTGGTGTGTGTGTGTGGTGTGTGTGTGGGTGTGTTTGTGTGGGTGGTGTGTGTTGTGTTTCTGGTGGTGTGTGTGTGTGTGTGTTTGGTGGTTTTTGTGTGTGTGTGGGTTTTGTGTGTTTGTGTGATGTGTGTGTGTGGGGGTGTGTTTTTTGTGTGTAACGTCTGTTAATCTGGTCTGTCTCTGTCTTTGGATTGCTCTGTCTTGTTTTCTCTGTCTCCTCTCTCTCTCCGCTTTTTCTCTTCTGTCTGTTAGTCTCTGTTGTCTGTCTGTTGTCGTTGTCTGTCTATCGTCTCTCTCTCTTTCCTCTCTTTCTCTCTCTCTCTCTCTCTCCTCTGTCAGCCTGTCTCACTTGTTGTGTGGTTTTTCGTGCCGCATGTGTGTGTGGTTTTGTGTTGGGTTTTTGTGTATGGTGTGTGTTTGTGATACTTTGTTGTGTCTGTTGTGTGTGTGTGTGTTGTGTGGGTTTTGGGGTGTGTGTGTGTGGTTTTTGTGGTGTGTGTGTGTTGGTGTGTGTGGTTTGTGTGTGTGTGTGTTTTGTTGTGTGGGTTTGTTGTGTGTGTGTGTTTTGTGTTTTGTGTGTGTGTGGTTCTCTGTGTGCTGTTGGCGTCTCCCCCCCCCCCCCCTCTTCCCCCCTCTCCCTCCCCCCCCTTCTCCCCCCCTCCCTCCCCCCTTTCTCTCTCTTCCCCCTTTTTGTGAGAGTGAAAGGCGCACCCTTTGACACAAAGAGGTTTAAACCCCCAAGCCAATAATTGTCAGTGCATAAACATGCCTGCCTGGCCAGTCGGCTGCTTGTTCATCTATCTGTCTGTCTGTCTGTCTGTCTGTCTGTCTGTCTGCCTTTTCTACCGTTTCAGTATCATCCTCTGTCTCTCTCAAATCATGACGTCATAAGGTTGAAATTTTTATTTAAAAAAAAAATTTTGGTGGGGGAGGGGGCGGGATGGGTCCTTAAAAAAAAAAATTTTTTTATCTCAGTATTTCCGAGTCTCCCCTACTGTGGGTTCGGTTGGCATTTTGTTTTGTCACATCTGCACTTTGCCCGTGTCGTCTTATGATTCATCATTGAATTGATCAGCAAACCCCCTTCATAATAATATGCTTACTGCCTCCTCTTAATGAAATTAATCTTTTCAGAGTTCAGAGCTCGCTCTCTCTTTCTCTTTTCTCTTCTCTCATCTTTCTTCTTCTTTCTCTCTCTTTCTTCCTCTCTTCCTTCTTTCTTTCTTTCTTTCCTTCCTCCTTTCTCTTCTCTCTCTCTCTCTCTCTCTCTCTCTCTCTCTCTCTCTCTCTCTCTCTCTCTTTTTCTTTCTTTCTTTTCCTTCTCTTTCTCTCTCTTCTCTCTCTCTCTCTCTCTCTCTCTCTCTCTCTCTCCTCTCTCTCTCTCTCTCTCTCTCTCTCTCTACACCCCCCTCTCTCTCTCAAGAGGATTTTTCCCCTGGAGTTAACATCAGTGCAGACTCCACTTTCCCCAAAAGTCCTTCGGCTGAGACTATAAACCGAGGTCCCGTGTGTGAACGCACGCAGAACATCTTGCGCACACGTTAAAACTGTTCAGCTTTTTAGAAGAGTAGGCCATTGTGTGCCGGTGGGAACGGATGACAGAATTTACAAACTGCGTACACAGGGGGACTGGATGTAAAAGAGCACATGAGTGCTTATTCCATTATCCTCGAAATAAAAGAATAAATAAATAAATAAATAAATAGATAAATAAATAAATAAATAAATAAACCTCTCTCTCACCCCCCCTCTCTCTCTCACTTTCTCTCTTCCTCTCTTCTCCTCCTCCCCCTCCTCTCATCCCTCCCCCTCCCCCATCCCTCCCCCACACTCCCCACTGCTTCTCTCATCTCCCAATCGCCTCCTCATACTCTTCCTACCTTTCCCTCTCCCCCTCCCCCTTCTTCCTCCCCCACCTCTCTCTCTCTCCCTCCCTCCCTTCCCTCTCTCCTCCCTCCTCCCTCCTCTCCCTCCCTCCCTCACTCCCTTCTCTCCCTCTCTCTCTCTTTCTCCCTCCCTCCCCTTTTCTCTCTCTCTTCTGTTCGCTACAATGGATAATGAATGTCATGACTCCCAGCTGTTTCCACAGCTCTTTGCTCTCTTTCATCTTCTCACTCTCCCGCTCCCTCAATTGACATTAATTTTTTTATTAAAAATCAGTCTCATAGAAATAAATCAAATTATTATTATACCCTGTGACAACTTCTTCACTGCACGCACGCCGCGCGCGCCACACACACACACACTACACAACCAGTCTCTACCACACAACACACATCATCCGCACACACGCACACAGGCACACCACACTCACACACACTCCACATACACACACACTCTCTCTCTCTCACAACACAACACTCCCACACACACATACTATACACACACACTCTCACACACACTCCGCCACACAACACCTCTCTCTCTCCACACACCACCACACACACACTCGCACACACACACATACTCACACACAACTCACACCACTCCGCACACACACACTCTCTCTCTCTCACACACACCACACACACACTCGCACACTACAACACATCACACACACACACTCTCTCTCCACACACCACACACACACCACACTCATACTCTCACACATCCCACACACACACCAAACACACTCCTCTCACACACACACACCACACACACACAACACACACACCACACACACACACACACACACACACACACACACACACACACACACACACACACACACGAGGGTGGGTTTTTTCTTTCTTTCTTTCTTTCTTTCTTTCTTTCTTTTCTTTCTTTCTTTCTTTCTTTTTTTCTTTCTTTCTTTTCGGGCTTCTTCTTTTTCCTGGAACGCCCTGTGTGTCTTTCTGTATTCGTCATGCAAGTGTTAGTGTGTGTGGTGGGTGAGGGATGGTGGTGGTGGTGGTGTGGTGGTGGTGATGTGTGTGTGGTGGTGTGTGTGGTTTGGTGTATGCGTGCGTGCGTGTGTGTTTTGTTTTATATTTTTTTTATTCCTCTGGTGTGTGTGTGTGTGTGTGTGTGGTGTGTGTGTGTGTGTGTGTGTGTGTGTGTGTGTGTGTGTGTGTGTATGTGTGTGTGTGTGTGTGTGTGTAGTGTGTGTGTGTGTATGTGTGTGTGTGTGTGTGTGTGAGTTTGAGTGTGTGTGTGTGTTTGTGTGTGTGTGAGTGAGATGAGAGAGAGAGAGAGAGAGAGAGAGAGAGAGTGTGTGTGTGTGTGTGTGTGTGTGTGTGTGTGTGTGTGTGTGTGTGTGTGTGTGTGTGTGTGTGTGTGTGTGTGTGTGTGTGTGTTTGTGTAGAGAGAGAGTGTGTGTGTTGTTTCGATTTTACGTCTGTTCACTCAAAGTGATATCAGACGATGGGAAGGGGAGGGGAGGGGACATTGATGTTGATGGTTGTGTGCTGTGAAATTGGTATCTGTTGCTAAAATATCCTAGGCAGTATACAGAAAAAGGCTAAGCAATGATAACAACAAATAAATACATAAGAAATGCTAATTGGACTTATAACTATAACAAATGTCCTATAGGACTGTTCATTAAAGATTTTGTTATACGAAATGCCAAATCAATATTTTTGAATATCTTATCCAAGGACTTTTCAGAAAAAGAAGGTAGTAATGGTTTTAGACTCTTACATTCAAAAATTATATGAATGCTAGTAATTTTCTCACCACACAAACATTTTATATTTTTACTATATTTAGTGATAAAAGCATTCAGTTTTATTCTAAAGAATAAAGCGCTAACCCTTCTTGCCATGAACAAACTTGTGTAGGTTTCAGAGTGATCAATATTCCTAAAAACAGGGATAGTAATTAAAGATCTGTCTGAAAGGTGCTCATTTTGATGATAAGCTTCTTTAGCCCTGCTCCACGATGCCTCTTCTAGTAAATGATAGCCCTCTTGTAAAGATAATGGAACATGTAGTTCTACAGAATCCCTCCATAGCCTTGCACCTCTCTTCGCAGCTCTGTCAGCCCACTCATTTGGCAAGAACCCCACATGCGAAGGTACCCAACAGAAGGTGACACAAATACCCCTTAAAGCTAAAACATGTATGGCATGATTGATCTCTAGTACAAACTGTAGACATTTTCTTAGAACTTGTGGATTTTAATGCATAGAGTACCGATTTCGAATCAACGCATAGTAAAGTTTGAAATACATTCAACCGGAAGATCAAGAATATAATTAAGAGCCATTAAAATTGCTATTAGCTCAGCTGTGAATATCGAATGGTGTTTACCAGCATAATAACATTTTTCTATTTTAAGCGATGGTATTACAAAAGCTGAACCTGTTTCTTGATCATCTAGATGTGAACCATCTGTAAATACCTTTAAATGATGAGAATATTTATGATGAATATGAGATCGAACTTTGGAGATCACAATATTTTGATTTTCACTCTTTGCCATATTAATGTACTCTATGTCAAAATTTGCTTTGTTCATTTCCCATGAAGGATAAGGTAGAACTTTAGTTTGTGTGTCCATGGTATGTTGATTGATTCCAGACTTTTCAAAAAGGTCTGAAACATACGTACCAATTGGCTTTAAAGAAGGTATTTGTTTTGCTCTTTTTGGAAATTTGATTTCTGATTTTATTTTTACTTCGTCTGAAGTAAAAATTTTTGTGGTTTTGCTTCTGAGTACATATTTTGCACATGCCAATTGTCGGTATTCATCTAGGGGCAATTCTCCAATTTCATGATAAGTTCCAAGAGCCGGTGCATGAAAAGGTACTCCGAGGGCAAGCCTGTATGCCTTACAGTCCATACTTTGTAACTTTTTGAGTAGGTACTTGGGTGCATTGAAAAAGACCTCTTGCCCATAAGACAGTTTGGAACGAATAAGGGATGTTGCTAAACATTTCAGATTTAAAGTGCTTTGTCCTCAAAACTGCTTACTTACCATTTTAAGTAAATTCAAACTCTTTCTTGCTTTAGTTAAGGTATATTCGATATGTGCATTCCAAGCTAGTGTTGCAAGCATTCTCTGGTGTGTGTGTGTGTGTATGTGTGTGTGTGTGGGGGGGGGGGGTGTATGCGTGTTGCGGTGTGTGTTGGTTTTGCTTTTCATTTCTCTGGTGTGTGTGTGTGTGTGTGTGTGTGTGTGTGTGTGTGTGTGTGTGTGTGTGTGTGTGTGTGTGTGTGTGTGTGTGTGTGTATGTGTGTGTGTGTATGTGTGTGTATGTGTGTGTGTATGTGTGTGTATGTGTGTGTGTGTGTATGTGTGTGTGTGTATGTGTGTGTGTGTGTGTGCGCGCGTGCGTGTGTGTGTATGTATGTGCGTGCGTGCATGTGTGTGTGTGTATGTGTGTGTGTATGTGTGTGTGTGTGTGTGTATGTGTATGTGTGTGTGTATGTGTGTGTGTGTGCGTGGAACGCCCTGTCTGTCTGTCTTTCTGTATTAGTCATGCTCTTTCTCTTCTTTCCTTTAAATTAAATCTCTTTAAATAAATACCGTCTTTTTCCCATCGAGCTCTTCCTAGGCTGACCAATGTTAGTGTGTGTGTGTGTGTGTGTGTGTGTGTGTGTTGTGTTGTGTGTTTTGTGTGTGTGTGTGTGTGTGTTTGTGTGTGTGTGTTGGTGGGGGGGGGGGGGGCAGGGTGGTGTGTTGTTGTGTGGTGGGGTGGTGTGGTGTATGTGTCAGTGTGCGTGCGTGTGCGTGCGTGCGTGGTGTGTGTGCGTGTGATGGTGTGTGTGTGTGTGTGTGTGTGGTGTGTGTGTGTGTGTGGTGTGTGTGTGTGTGTGTGTGTGTGTGTGGTGTTGTGTGTGTGTGTGTTGAGTGTGGTGTGTGTGTGGTGGTGGTGGTGGTGTTGTGTGTGTTGGGGGGGGGGGGGTATGGTGTAGTATGGTGTGTGTTGTGTGTGTGTTGTTTGTGTGTGTGTGAGAGAGAGAGAGAGACAGGGTTGGGAGTGGGGTATGAGACATATTCGCTTGAAATATACCATTCTTTTTTTTTTAAACATTTATTCTGTTGTATTTTACACAAAGTTGTGTTTTTGTTTTCATGAGATTACGCTCTCTCTCTCTCATATCATGTCTTGAGATTTTTATATATCGTTACTTTTCTTTAAAATGATAACACACAGATGATTTCGGTGAATATCTTTACTCAGACCAACTACTTCATAACTCACAATCATTTCATATGTGGTCGTAGGGGAGCGAGGCGTTAGAGACCTCAGCTTCATACACGAACAAACATAAATCAATACAATTATTAGGCCAATATTCGTGAGAGTCAGGTCTATTACATAATAATCAAGGCATATCTATTTCAAGAGAAGCGTCTTCATCGTGTCATAGTTTCATATTTTCCTGCTCATGGGCTTTTAATTATTTTTATCAACTTATGCCTGTTCTGACTTCCGTCATATATAGAAGCACACACACGCGCGTGCGCGCGCGCGACACACACACACACACACACACCACCACCACCACCACACTACACCACACCACACATACACCACCACCACAACCACCACCACACTACCACCACACACCACCACCACCACTACCACCACACACAACTCCTCTCTCGCCCCCCCCCCCACACCCACTCTCTCTCTCTCTCTCTCTCTCTCTCTCTCTCTCTCTCCTCTCTCTCTCTCTCTCTCTCTCTCTCTCTCTCTCTCTCTCTCTCTCTCTTTACGTAAATTACATACCTGAACTGAACACAGCAAGTGGAGGACGACGACGACGACAACGACGAACAAACAAACACAATCAGTCAAAACCGATATGACTGACTGACTGACTAATAACTCACTCACTAACTAACTCGCTAACTCCTCTCGTACTTCCCCAGCCAATGCAAAACCAACCGGTAAAACAAGCATTGTAAACCCAAAACAATGCCCCAAACTCCAACAACAACAACAAAACAACGAACCCCCCAAAAACTCAAAACAAAAACCGAACAAAAAAACCCTCATTTGAAACAAAACGAAAACCAGCCAGGAGCCAAACGAGAAATCGCCTGGCGTCTCTTCAGTACGTAGGCTTGTGTGGTGTAGTGGAGTGCAGTGTAGCGGAGTGTAGTGGAGTGGAGTGTAGCGGAGTGTAGTGTAGTGTGTCAGTGCAGCTTGCTTCCCTCGCGGCCGAAACTAGGTGTACAACTAAATGCATCATGTAGACACACACACACACACACACACATACACTGCTGTGCAGCTCTTTTTTCTTTTTTCCTCTCTCTCTCTCTCCGGCTATCTTTCCCCTCTTCTCTCTCCTCGTATCTCTCCTGCTCTCTCTCTCTCTGACTGTCTCTCTCTCTGACTGTGCTCTTCTCTGTCTTCTCAGCGTCTACCCCCCCCCTTCCTCCTCCTGTAGCCTCTGTCTCTGCTCTCTCTAGCCCGCCTCTCTGTCTGTCTCTCTCTCAACCTGCCCTCTCATGTCGTCTCTCCTCCCCCCCTCTCGTACCTCTCTCCCCCCCCCCCCCCCTCTCTCCTGTAGCTCTCTCTCTCTCTCTAACCCGCCCCCCCTCTCTGTCTGTCTCTCTCAGCCTGCCCTCTCTATGTGTCTCTCTCTCAGTAACCTCCTCTCCCCCCCCCCTCCTCTCTCTGTAGCCTCTCTCTCTAACCTCCCCCCCCCTCTCTCTGTGTCTCCTGCTCTCTCTATGTCTGCTCTCTCTCTCTCAGTAACCTCTCTCCCCCCCCCCCTCCTCCTGTAGCCTCTCTCTCTTCTCTCTCTCTTGTCTGTCTCTCTCTGTGTCTGTCTCTCTTTCTGTCTCTCTCTCTGTCTGTCTCCTCTCTCCCGTCTGTCTCTCTCTCTTGTCTGTCCTGTCTCGTCTCTCTCTCCGTCTCCTCCTCTCCTGTCTCTCTCTCTCTGTCTCTCTCCCCGCTCTGTCTCTCTCTGTCTGTCTCTCTCTGTCTCTCTCTCCCGCCCTTCTCTGTCTGTCTCCCTGCTCTCTCTGTCTCTCTCTCTCTGTCTCTCTGCTCTTCCCGCTCTCTCTGTCTGTCTTCTGTCTCTCTCTCCTTCTGTGCCCTCTCTCTGTCTCTCTCTCCTGTCTGTCTCTCTCTCCCCTCTCTCTCTGTCTGTCTGTCTGCTCTCGCCCGCCTCTCTTCTGTCTATGTCTCTCTCAGTACCTCTCTCTACCGCTCCTCTCTGTGTCTCTCTCTCTGTCTCTCTCTCTCCGCCCTCTCTGTCTGTCTGTCTCTCTCTAGCCCACCCTCTCTGTCTGTCTGTCTGTCTGTCTCTCTGCTCTCCCGCCCTCTCTGTCTGTCTGTCTCTGTCTCGCCTGTCTCTCTCTCTCCGCCTCTCTGTCTGTCTGTCCGTCTGTCTGTCTGTCTGTCTGTTCTGTCTGTCTCTCTCTCTCTCTCTCTCTCTCTCTCTCTCTCTCTCTCTCTCTCTCTCTCTCTCTCTCATGCGAAACTTGCACCGTTTCATTCATGTTGCATTGAACGCGCCACCGGCGACGCGAGGTCAAAGCTACCACACACCTGCTGCGTCAAAAAACTAGAAAAGAAAAAAAATGTGATTGAGTTTGGGATTCATGAATGGAATCTAAATGTCGTTTTCGTTGTGTGTGTGTGTGTGTGTGTGTGTGTGTGAGAGAGGAGAGAGAGAGAGAGAGAGAGAGAGAGAGAGAGAGAGAGAGAGAATGGCAAATTATTTTATTTCGAGGATAATAAATAAGCACTCATGTGCTTTTTTAAAATCCAGTATTAAACCCAATACTCATACTCTCACTGAGTAGAAACAAAGGTGGGGAAACTTTTTAAAAAATACAAACAAATAAAAGAAAAACCCCAAAACAGACAACCTCCCCACCCCCACCCCCAAAAATATGAGAGAGAGAGAGAGAGAGAGATTATCAAAACAACCACACAAGGTGTTTGGTCCTCTCTCTCTGATTTTGGGACTGACAAAAAAAAAAAAAAGAAAGAATTTATGCCGAATCATGCTGAGGTCGGATGCACTGGGCCTTACGTAACAGGTACATAGCGGCAGTACAACGCATGTTCGCTCAAATGACAGATTAGAAGTAATTGCTGTCTGAGCGTTCGACATCGATGAAGAAGAAGAAGATACCGACCAGATAGCCAGAAATGATTATCCGTTGTGGACTAAAGCGTTCTCTTCCCGTCTGTGTTTCTCAGTCAGGTCATTATGGAATGTTGAATCTAATTTTCACGTTTTATGTTTCATAAGCGGTGGAGTGATTTCAACGTATGGACGCTATTTTTTTGCGATGTAAATTAAAGAAGATGTTTGGGGCAAGTCTCAATGCGGAAACAAGTTCCTCTAATTAACTCCCCTGAGAGAGCGACCCTTTATGAATTTTAGTAGTCCCAAAGAAGGCAACCGCGTTCTTCTAAACAAGGGAGATTATTTGAAAGCCCTGCGCATGCGCGTGGATTAACTCCCATGACCGAGCGAGCCGTTATGAATTTTAGTGACCCTAAAGAAGGCGACAGTGTTCTTTATCAGGGGGAGGCAGGGGGAGGCAATTGAAAAGCGTCGCACATTGTGTAAAGCGTGTCATAGTTGGGGAGAAAAGGATATTGTGATTATGTTTTCTCTTGTTTGTTTTCTCAGTATTTTCGCATTAACTTTGACAATAAGAGATCAAACCAACAAAGCTGATAAATTATTGTCAGGCGCATCCTGAGAAGTGTGAAGTGAAAGTTTATGTGTAGCGTGCCCGTGCACATCCTGCACACCTCCAGACGAAGCAGGCCTGCCTACCTGTCACACTCGCCGTTCGTTATCTTCGTGGTGGTGATTTCGATTTCGTGCCTTCAGTGCCTGGGCTTTAGGCTATCACAGTTCTTGATTAAACCATTGACGCTGGGGGGCAACAGCAAAAGTGAGAGGCTGTAACTATGATCAGTGGCTTTCTTTCCCACTCATGGAATTCCACTTTACAGCTTAGTCTTTAGTGATTGATTATGACTCTCTGACCAGGAGGCTTGACTTGCTACAGTTCTCATGTGCTGCAGCCCTGGGGGCTAGTTGGCCTGTAAACATCTCCAACACTGACAGTCCGTATGCCCTTTTGGCCGAGAGAGTGGGGGTGTATTGTGGGCAAGGCATCGCCACTGTTATCAAATTTCTGCCCAATTTCCGAAACAGCAGCTGCCTCCTCTGCTGTTTCGGAGATCATCGTCGAAATCGACGGACAAACATAATTATGTTTTAAGCCCTACGGATCAGGGGACGTCATCTTATGTAGCTCCATTAGGTCTAACCTATGCGACCTGAAGTTCAAAACCCACACTATTCAATCCCCTCAAGCACCCAACACTGTCAATCTGAACTATTTATATACTATATTATATATATAATATATATATATATATATATATATATATTATATATATAGTAAGGAAAAAATACCACTTACCATCCTCACTATACAGTCAGGGCAGCCATAATCCGACTTCACATAAGGTTGTTACAGTTGAAGACATTCATAACATTTTTTTTTTATTAAAAGCATAACAAAATGTTAATGCATCAGTCTGGCGCTTACTTTACATTACATTTTGTGGGTTTTTTCATTCCTCGTCTAGAGCTCCGAGGTTCACCCAATAGTGACATGTTTCCGTATGCGACCGCTTTTTTCTTTCTTTTTTTTTTGGAGGGGGGGGGGGGGGGGGGCACCATGAAGGTAACCACATTCCGACTTCGGGAAAGCAAAATCAGATCATTGACCAAAAAAAACCCAAAAAAACTTTTAGGGCTGGATTTCTATATCCCAGTAAGGGCCTCATAGGTGGACAAGGGGTCAGTGTTGCCATGTTACCACAGCTGTTGTTGTTGTTGTTGTTGTTATAATAGTGATTATGAGTGAGCCATGTTGTACAGCCTGGTTGTCCGGTTCTTACGTCTGTTCTGTTTTTATGTCGCGTCCATAGAGATGACTGTGGTGGGGACAGAGAATGTTATGTGAGGCGATGTGTGTTGTGTGTGTGTGTGTGTGTGTGTGCGTGTGTGTGTGTGCGTGCGTGTGTGTGTGTGTGTGTGTGGGTGTGAGTGTGTGTGGGTGTGAGTGTGTGTGTGTGAGTGTGTGTGTGTGTGTGAGTGTGTGTGTGAGTGTGTGTGTGTGTGGTTTGTGTGTGTGAGTGTGTGTGTGTGAGAGGTGTGTGTGTGAGTGTGTGTGTGTAGTGTGTGTGTGTGTGTGTGTGTGTGTGTGTGTGTGTGTGTGTGTGTGTGTGTGTGTGTGTGTGTGTGGCGGGGAGGGGGGGTTGACAGATTTTTTAAATTCTTTTATTTCGAGGATAATGGAATAAGCATTCATGTGTTTTTTCATCCACTCCCCGTGTGTATGCAGTTTTTGTAAATTTTGTCATCCGTTTCCACCGGCACATGATGGCCTACTCTTCCGAAAAGCGGAACGGGTTTTAACGTATGCGCAAGATGTTCTGCGTGAGTTCGCACACGGGACCTCGGTTTACAGTCTCATCCAAAGGACTTTTGGGGAGAGTGGAGTCGGCACTGATGTTAACTCCAAAGGAAAGATCCTCTTGAACTGGAATCGAACCGGGGTCAGCAGATCACGAGCGCATCACGCTAACCACCAGGCTATCCCTTCCCCAGACAGAGAGAGAACTCTGAACTCTGAACAGGTTTAATGTACATTGGCCTTTGGCCACAATACATACAGTGGGCAAGGCAAAAAGGCAAAAGAAGGAAACGAAATGCAAAAAGAGATCGTCACATTTTCCATCTAAGCCAGTTCTCCTGGTGGCATCACACCAAGTACATCATCCAAATAAACAAAACAATAAGACGATAAACCTTGAAAGCAAAACACGAAGTCAATGCATATAAGATAATCAAAAGAACGGCACATCAAGCAGCCACAATGACTTATAATGGAAACAAGGAGTAGCCTACAAACAACAGCACAATTACAAAATGCTTTTCTTTCGTCTGTTCAGAGCATGAAAAACATACCTAGAGAGATTGTGTCGGTGATTTTCATTTGTTCCTTTCAGCAATCTGGATAGTGTCATGCATTTTGATTCTTTAATACATTTCTCTCATAAATATGTATACAAACTGCAATCAAATATGAAGTGACATTCATTTCTCTATTTTGTTCACACAGAAAGGACATCTTTTGTCTCTTATAGATTCGCTATATCTGTTGACATGATTATTGATAGGAAGCACATTAAATCTCAACTGCGTAATAACCACACGAAAACAATACATCTCCATATCATATATGTACTTGTCCTTTGAAAAATTGCTTTTAAAGACCTATAAATACTATACCTTTCACATTCTCTGATTGTTCCATCCCATTCTTGGATAAACATATCAATTAGTCGCTGTTTAAACAAACGTAGAAACATCTTTTTATCTCCAACACCTTGCTGCATCCATACAATGTTAAAACCTGCCCCACACAGAATCGCTCTCACCTTTGAAACCCAACAGCTTTTTCCAGCTATGTCTAAATTAAGTAACATTTTGTACGCTATATGAGGCAACCTTTCAACATCCATCTGCAACACTTTCAACCAATATCTTAAACAAGCTACATCAGAAGTGATATACAATGGGTACCTCCCTAACTCTCCATATACCATGTTATTTGGTGTTCTCACTGGGACACCCAAGAACCTTTTACATGCCATGACATGTACTTTTTCAATGTTATCACAGAGAGAGAGAGGGGTTGGGGGGCGAGAGAGGGGGTGGGAGAACAAATCCTGCAGTTAATTTTGTTCCTACTATAAAAAAAAAGTTAAAAATAAGAAGAAAGACAAACAGAGAGAAAGAAAGACAGAAAAAAAGAAAGACAAAAAAAGAAAATCTTAAAACAAAATTCGTGCAACATTATTTTCTTCTCCTAAAGAAAGAAAGAAAGAAAAAGAAATGGACACAGAGAGAGAGGAGAAGGAAGACAGAAAGAAAGAAAGAAAGAAAGAAAGAAAGAAAGAAAGAAAGAAAAAAGAAAAGATATAAAGAAAGTAAAGAAAAGAAAGAAAGAAAGAACAGAAAGTAAAGAAAGAACAGAACAGAACAGAACAGAAAGGGAAAGGAAGGGTGCAAAGTAATTTGTCCTCCACTACCTATTCTTTCTTCTCTGCGTGTCTTTTGTCCATGCACGCAATAGTTGTCAGCAGTTAATCTGAATGACGACACAGTTAATGCTGCTGTAGAGGGTTTTATGGGCATTTTAGACTTTAGTACCTGGACTTTAAAGTGGTTTGGAGGATGGGAGTGGGTATTTCTACCCTCTCTGTCTGTCTGTATCTCTCTGTCTCTGTCTGTCTGGCTGTTTGTATCTCTGTCTGTCTGTCTGTCTGTCTGTCTGTCTGTCTGTCTGTCTGTCTGTGGCAGAGAGACAAATAGAGAGATAGAGAGTCAAGTCAAGTCAAGTCAAGTCAAAATTTTATTTCCAGATGGTACATTGAATAAGCAATGCATTTGCTTTTTTCATCAAGCCATCTATCTAAGAACAAATTTCTTAATGATTATACTGAAATACTACATTATTGCATCCTTTACCATTAAATTAAACCAGTAAAAAGAGGAAAATCGATAAGATAACACACACATATACATATACACGCACACACATACTCATACACACCTGCGCGCGTGCGCGCTCACGTCCAGAGTGCATGTGTGTGTGTGCGTGCATGCGTGCGCGCGGGTGTGTGTGTGTGCTGTGCTGGTGGTTGGTGTTGTGTGTGTGTGTGTTGTGTGTGTTGCTGTTGTGTGTGTGTTTGTACTCGCCAGTGTTTATCATTTCTTTAATGTAATGCCTTTTCATTTTACTGAAGTTATTATTTGGACAAATAATGTGTGCGTGCGTGCATCCGCGCGCGCGCACGTGTGTTGTGTGTGTATGCGTGTGTGCACTTGACCCATGCGTGTGTTTATGTGTGTATGTGTATGCGCGCACGCGCGCGCTTTTGAGTGTGTGTGTGTGTGTGTGTGTGTGGTGTGCGTGCGTGGTGCGTGCGTGCGTGTGTTTGTGTGTGTGTGATAGAGAGAGAATGTGATAATTTATGTGTGTCTATCTCTGTGTATGTCTTGTCTCTGTGTTTGTCTGTATGTCTATAGTATGTCCCCCCCAAAAAAAAACAAACAAAAAAAAACGTGTGCTTATTCCATTATACTCGGGGGGGGGGGGGGGGGGGGGGGGGGAAATCTTAGCGCTTTGATTTGTTGCTTTACAAGATTCAGCGCTATATAAATTCCAAAAACATTATTATTATTATCATTAGTATATTATTATTATTATTATTAGCTCTGCACGCGCGACCGCGCGCACGCGGAAGTGCATAATTATGTCAACACCCGTTTACATGCAGGAATCAGTGTTTACAGGTAAATCTCCCCCCTCCCCCTCTACCCCCCCTCCACCCCACCCCCACCCTTCTCACACCTCCTGTGTGTTTGTTTGAAACAGTGTCCCTGGACAGACGGGTGTCTCTGAAGCACCAAGTTATGTGTGTCTCCTTTTTATCCCCTATCCGATGTCCGTGTCGTTTTCTTTCTTTTTTAAATTTTTTTTTAGCTAGAAGATGATGTGAAGTTAACTGTCAAAGGTGTTATTACAAGTATTATATATATTATACATACATATATATATATATATATATATTATAATAATATATATATATAATATATATATATAAATATATATATATATATATATATATTAAAATATACATATAGAGAGAGAGATACATATAGATATATATATGTATGTGTGTGTGTTTTATACACACACACACAAACATATACACATATATATATATATATATATATATATATATTATATATATATATATATATATATATTATATATTCCCTTCAGGATGTTCTACCACAGTATGTCCTTTAAAAAATAAAAGAACGAACAGCAAATTTTAATATTCATTATAATTATTAGGCATTCTTATCATCATCATCATCGCTGATGTTATCAATAACTATAGCTGAGGGAGGATTTTTTGTTTTTGTTTTGTTTCTGTTTTGATTTGGGTCTTTATTTTTTTTTTTGGGGGGGGGGGGGGGAGGGCGTCCTGTTCCCTCCCCACCCCCACCCCCTCTCCGTCCCCTGCTCCACCCCCACCCCCCTTTTCCCCCTCTCCATCTTCACTCCCAGCCCCCTGAAGTTGTTGTTTTCATGTTGCCATAATTATCATCATCACCACTATTATCACCGCCGCCACTGACACCACCACCATCTCCATCATCAACAACAACAACATCACGATCGTTATCAAAGTCAGTCGTCGTCATAATTACCACTACCACCATCATCATCAAACAACCACCGACATCATCAACATTATCAACATCATCGTCGTCGTCGTCATCATCGTCATCGTCGTCGTCATCATCACCATCATCATTTTCATCATAACACCATCAACCTCCTCTCATCATCACCACCACCGCTACCACCCACCACCACCACCACCACCACCACCACCATCATCATCATCATCATCATCATCATCATCATCGTCATCATCATCATCATCATCATCACCATTGTTATCATAGTGAGTCGTCGTCATATTCATCAACACCACTACCATCATAAACATGACCACTACCACGCACCGTCATCATCATCATCAACATCATCAACATTATCATCATCAACATCATCATCACTATCATCATTATCATTTTCATCATCAACATCCTCCTCCTCATCATTATGAGAACACACACACGCACGCACGCACGCACACACACACAACCACACACACACACACACACACACACACAACACACACACACAACACACACATACACACACACACATGTGCCATAATTATGCATGGCGGACGTGTCCTCGCGCGCATGTACATAATTATGTCAATGCATGGCACGACTGTACGCGCGTACATTGGTGTGTGTGTGTGTGTGTGTGTAGTGTGTGTGTGTGTGTTTGGGGCGTGCGTGTGTGTGTGTGCGTAAAATAAATGAATGCGCGCTTAACGTAACATATACTATGTGCCTACTTACAACCTTACCGGTCTGCTATCCTTCCTTTTCAGTTATAAACGACCTTCACATGCAATGTTCTTTTAAGCAACAGTTTCGTGGAGGAGGAAAGGGGGTGGGGGGGGGAGGAGGGGGAGTACACCATCCAGACATCTCACCAGACATTTGATTGACACTTCTACTGGTCTCGAAACTGCAGGGGGTTGCATCGGCAAGCCGTAAATTATAATATATTTTTTAATATAATATATCTAAAAGGCATTTCGAAGAAAATCTAGGGCAAATCGGTGAAGAAGGTGTGTAGTACAAGAGGGTGTTTTTTGGGTTTAGATTTTTTGGGTGTTTTGGTTTTTTTGGAGGGGGTTTTGCGCAGTCATAACTGAGCCACTTTTCTGGAAAATGAACTTGATGTGTTTGGATAGTGGGATATTACGTCTATGTCTGTGTCTTGCCTGTCTGTCTTTCTGTCTGTCTCCGAGTCTGTCTGTCTGTCTGTCTGTCTCCATGTCTGTCTGTCTCCAAGTCTGTCTGTCTCTTTCGTGCGTGCGCGCGCGTGCGTGCGCGCGCGTGCGCGCACACACACACACACGCGCGCACAGAGAGCGAGAGACAGACAGAGACACAGAGACAGACAGACAGACTTCAGACAGACTCAAAGACGGACAGACAGATAGACAGACAGACAGACAAGACAGATAACAACATAACGATAATGAAGTCGGCCAAGGGTGACTTGTCAAAAAGCCTGTCTGTCAGTGAAGCGGAAAATAGAGCACACGTAGAGCGTGACCAAACTA
>CM054166.1:25411967-25414467 GCA_028751875.1 Rapana venosa
GGCTTTTTTCTACATAATTTTGCCGTGGGTTCTTTTACGTGCGCTAAATAATTATGTGTAACACACGGGACCTCGGTTTATCGTCTCATCCGAAAGACTAGCGCCCAGACCACCACTCATGATCTAATGGATTGGGAAAAAGTTTCGGGTCCAAACGGGATACGAACCACCGCATTCTTCCGACCCGGACTTTTCGCTTTCTAGACAGGCGGGTTACCTCTAGACCACCGATCCACCCACACACAAAATCTGCTGATACAAAAAAAGGATGGGGTTTATATCGGGGCCTCCGAGGTGGTTGATGTGAACGAAGGAAAGACGAAAGTCCCCGAGTCCCCTGACCGTATAATTATGTGGTCATCAGGGTGAACTGGACATCTGCAGCAGAGTTTTTGAGGGACAGATCTCCATTCCTATCTTTACTGGACATCTGCAGCAGAGTTTTTGAAGGAGAGATCTCCATTCCCATCTTCACTAGACATCTGCAGAAGAGTTTTTGAAGGAGAGATCTCCATTCCCATCTTCACTAGACATCTGCAGAAGAGTTTTTGAAGGAGAGATCTCCATTCCCATCTTCACTAGACATCTGCAGAAGAGTTTTTGAAGGAGAGATCTCCATTCCCATCTTCACTAGACATCTGCAGAAGAGTTTTTGAAGGAGAGATCTCCATTCCCATCTTCACTAGACATCTGCAGAAGAGTTTTTGAAGGAGAGATCTCCATTCCCATCTTTACTGGACGTCTGCAGAAGAGATTGTGAGGGGCAGATCTCCATTCCCATCTTCACTAGACATCTGCAGAAGAGATTGTGAGGGGCAGATCTCCATTCCCATCTTTACTGGACGTCTGCAGAAGAGATTGTGAGGGGCAGATCTCCATTCCCATCTTCACTAGACATCTGCAGAAGAGATTGTGAGGGGCAGATCTCCATTCCCATCTTTACTGGACGTCTGCAGAAGAGATTGTGAGGGGCAGATCTCCATTCCCATCTTCACTAGACATCTGCAGAAGAGATTGTGAGGGGCAGATCTCCATTCCCATCTTCACTAGACATCTGCAGAAGAGATTGTGAGGGGCAGATCTCCATTCCCATCTTTACTGGACATCTGCAGAAGAGTTTTTGAAGGAGAGATTTTGAAGGACAGATCTCCATTCCCATCTTTACTGGACGTCTGCAGAAGAGTTTTTGAAGGAGAGATTTTGAAGGACAGATCTCCATTCCCATCTTTACTGGACGTCTGCAGAAGAGTTTTTGAAGGAGAGATTTTGAAGGACAGATCTCCATTCCCATCTTTACTGGACGTCTGCAGAAGAGTTTTTGAAGGAGAGATTTTGAAGGACAGATCTCCATTCCCATCTTTACTGGACATCTGCAGAAGAGTTTTTGAAGGAGAGATCTCCATTCCCATCTTTACTGGACGTCTGCAGAAGAGTTTTTGAAGGAGAGATTTTGAAGGAGAGATCTCCATTCCCATCTTTACTGGACGTCTGCAGAAGAGTTTTTGAAGGAGAGATTTTGAAGGACAGATCTCCATTCCCATCTTCACTAGACATCTGCAGAAGAGATTTTGAAGGAGAGATTTTGAAGGAGAGATCTCCATTCCCATCTTTACTGGACATCTGCAGAAGAGTTTTTGAAGGAGAGATTTTGAAGGAGAGATCTCCATTCCCATCTTTACTGGACATCTGCAGAAGAGTTTTTGAAGGAGAGATTTTGAAGGAGAGATCTCCATTCCCATCTTTACTGGACATCTGCAGAAGAGTTTTTGAAGGAGAGATTTTGAAGGAGAGATCTCCATTCCCATCTTTACTGGACATCTGCAGAAGAGTTTTTGAAGGAGAGATTTTGAAGGAGAGATCTCCATTCCCATCTTTACTGGACGTCTGCAGAAGAGTTTTTGAAGGAGAGATTTTGAAGGAGAGATCTCCATTCCCATCTTTACTGGACATCTGCAGAAGAGTTTTTGAAGGAGAGATTTTGAAGGAGAGATCTCCATTCCCATCTTTACTGGACGTCTGCAGAAGAGATTTTGAAGGAGAGATCTCCATTCCCATCTTTACTGGACGTCTGCAGCAGCCAACTTCACAAGGGATCTCCATTCTCACCTTTGCTAGGTGGCTGCAGGAAGGTCTGCCATGTCCACTTGTGTCCATTCCTTGACACTGGTCAGCCAGCTCTTCTGTACTGCTGGCGCCCTTGGCCTCACTCAGTCCTTCCTCCAATCCAATCTTGTTGTTTATAGCCCCGCCGACCACAGAGGCCCATTTCGGGGCAGTACCCTCCCATCTTTTCTAATTCTCGGATTAAAACTGTGCGGTTATGTACATATTAGAACAGGATTTAAAAACCAACTCTTCTTCTGTCGTTCCTGGTATTAAATCAACGCCTTATTGGCCAATCATACGTACGTAAGGGTCAAGCGGGGACTGTCACTGCGTTTGTGGGAGACACCACAATCATGTAAGCGACACAGAGAGTGAGATAAACATCTTGCAGTGA
>CM054166.1:25426967-25429467 GCA_028751875.1 Rapana venosa
AAATAAAGCCTATGATCAAGTTTGGCATGCAATGTTATTAAGTAAGTTGAAGACAATTGGCCTATCTGGTAACATTTATCATTACATCAAGAGCTTTCTAAGCAATAGATCCATTCAAGTAAAGGTAGAAAGTAACTACTCAGATCCCAGATATCTTGACATGGGCTTACCACAAGGCTCCGTTATAGCACCCGTTCTATTTAATATCCTGTTACGTGATCTTCCTAAACATTTCTCTCAGAACGTTGTCTTAGTACAATATGCAGATGACATATGCATGTGGATGAATGTTACCATGAAACAAAACACACCGAAAAGACCTTGATAATTTAAATAAGTACATAATTGAAAATGGCCTAAAGTTATCTACAGAAAAAACGCATATGATGCTTTTTAACAATGGTGGCAATCCAGAAAACTTGCCTGTGTTCAAAATTGAAAATGAGATTGTTGAATATAAGCACTTAGTAAAGTTTTTAGGTGTTTTTCTTTCTTCAAAGTTAACTTGGAATGCCCACATTGAATATATCTTAACTAAAGGAAGAAAATGTTTGAATCTGCTAAAAATTGTACGAAAGCTGTATTGGGGACAAGACATTACAGTTCTGAAACATCTATCTACTTCTTTAATTAGATCTAAATTATCGTATGGAGAAGAAGTCTTTTTTAGTGCACCTAAATACTTACTAAAGAAACTTCAAAGTGTAGACTGCAAGCTCTAGGTGTACCATTTCATTCTTCTGTACTTGATACATATAAAGAAATTGGAATAATACCACTTGATGAGTACCGACAACTTGTATGCGCCAAATGTATTCTTAACATCTGAAAACTTTGCTTCAGAAGAAATAAAAATGAGGTCTGAAACAGATTTTCCCAAAAGAGCCCGAAACATAAGCTCTTTGATGACAATAAGTACCTACACATCAGATCTTTATGAACGTTCTGACATTTTTTAATATGATGTAGACCCACAAAGGGCAATTCCAGTTTATCCTGTTTGGGAAATGAAGCAAGCTGACTTTGATGTTGATTATATCAACATGAAAAAGAATGAAAATCCAAATACAATGGCAGTTAATGTTCATTCACATACACAACATAATTACTGTCACTGTCTTAAAACTTATACAGATGGCTCACTTTTAGACAACCATGAAGCAGGTTCAGCATTCGTCATACCGGCACTAAAACTAGAAAAGTCCTATCATATTGGTAAAAAATCGATATCGGTCTGTTTTTACAGCTGAACTGATTGCTATTCTCATGACTCTGAATTTCAATTTAGATCATCCATAATCTTCCTTTCATATATTACTTTGTGTGGATTCAAAATCAGTATTATATGCCTTTAAGTCTATAACTTATAAGCGATCAGCTAGACTTATACTAGACGTCAACTACTTCAAAAATCTTCTGTGTTTAAGAGGAATTAATGTTTCTTTTGCTGGATACCTTCACATAATAATAGGATTATCTTTTAATGAGTGGGCTGATCGGGCTGCGAAGAAAGGTGCACGTAATGAAAAGGGGTCTATAGTACTGCATGTCCCTCTATCCATTGCAGAGGGTTATCGGTTATTAGAAGAAGAATCATTAAACAAATTTATAGAAAAGCGTCAGTAAAACCATCGGCTTTCACATTCAACTCTGAGTGTGAATAGTGTAGTTGAATACATTGAAGACTTAGAGATTCATACAAACGCTGTAAAAGAAAGACAACTCAAGGCATTATTTTTCAGGATAAGATTAAATACATTCATGACAAAATTCAGCACGGATGTTAAATGCTTATGTGGTGAATATATTTCAAATACCCATATCATACTTGAATGGGAGAAGTTAAAACCTCATCTCCCTGCCTTTTTGAGAATTCCATTGGAGAAATTTTGAACAATGTTAAGTTAACAATTGACATTGCTAAGGGTTTATTGTTAAGTCCTGTGGGGCATTTATTGTAGGTCTTGTAGTTGTTTTTGATTTCAATTTCTTTTTAAAATTTCTGTTCTTGATTTGCTCATGTTAAGAATACTACTTCCTTTGTTATTACTATTTATTACACACACGAGCGCGCATGCATGCAAGGACGCCCATACACACGCACACTCACACAGAGTAGATCTCTCTCTCTCTCTCTCTCTCTCTCTCTCTCTCTCTCTCTCTCTCTCTCTCTCTTTCCTCACCAAAACACACACACACACACACACACACACACACACACACACACACACACACACACACACACACACACACACACACACACATATATATATTCAGTCTCCTATTTTAGGATCGTCTGGTATCACTTAAAGTGGAAAGACGTTAAAATTGAAGACTTTTTTTTACTTACTTTCTCACTCACACACAAACACACATATACAGATACGGGGACTGGATGTTAAAAAAAGCAATAAGTGTTTATTCCATTATCCTCGATATAAGAGAAATGATTATAAAAATATAAAATATAAATATAAAAATATAGATAGCGGAGGGGGGG
>CM054166.1:25434467-25486967 GCA_028751875.1 Rapana venosa
AAAAACAACAGATCTAACCATGAGCTGCTCATAATAGTAATAGCAAAATACATACCAAAACACTTTCACACAGGGGGGAAGGGAGAAGGAAAGATTTCACACAAAAAATTAAAATACGCGTCCTCAAATGTAACGGGTTTGTTCTGTCACACTGACAAGCTAATGATTATCTTGAAAAACAGAATATGCAATTTATGCACAAACATGACTGAAGAACTGGAACTAGACTAATAGGTATTATTCAAAGATAAGCATACTACTGTAGTCTTGATGACTGAAATAGTGGAACATCTACATAGTCAGCAATAGTCCTTCGGGTGAGACTATAAACCGAGGCCCCGTGTGCGAACGCATGCAGAACATCTTGCGCACACATTAAATCCTGTTCCGCTTTTCGAAAGAGTAGGCCATTGTGTGCCGGTGGGAACAGATGACAAAATTGACAAAACCGCACACACACGGGGACTAGACTTTTTTTTTTAAAAAGCACCCAGTGCTTATTCCATTATCCTCGATATAAAATAATAAATAAATTTAAAAAAAATAAATAAAAAATAAAAATAGTCATACAACTGTTCGTAATGGTTCCGCCATGGAATAATATTTCCTTCCTGGAGTCGGTTGAGGTGGAAGGAGGGTGGCTGTCTCTGTGCAGGTAGTAGGTGTCCTTGTCCTCTGATCGTACGGTCTTGGTGGTAGGTAGTTCCCAAAACAAGATCCAACATGCCTGCCCACATTTGAGGCGAGGACAGAGGCTCCTTTCTGAGTTGGCTGGAGTTTGTCCTTCCTGATAAAATCGCCATTGGTCTTCAAGTTGTGGTTGGGCACAATGGATATCCGTGAATTCTCATACACAACTGAGAGATCAAAGTGCTGTATGGATTTCTTTTCATGTCTAGATGAGCATCTGCATGCAGTTGGTGCTGCTTTGCTGACAATTATTTTTTGTTAAATTTATGATAGTCTTCGGCGATGTTGTTAAGCTGGCCAAGAGGGATTTACGAACACTGGGCGCATCTTTCAACTTCAGATCGTGGATTCCGCAGTGAATCAGGATGGCATGCAAGAGCTGGCTCAGTCTTGAACAGGTGGAGTGCAACGCATCCTCGATCTGATCACTGGTGTAGCACTTTTTGGTGAAGGCCGTGATGCCTTATGAACGACCCAGTCTTCTCCTGTGCACGCCATTCATCACAGAATCATGTATGATAACACTTTAGAGTAGATCTTGGTGTTGTTTATTTGTGTGCTGTGGACATTCTTGGTGAGCGGAAGAAGGCTTCACGTCATTTGCTTTAGTCATGTCATTTGAGTGGCCTGCCTGATGTTCTTTTGAATCTATAATTTTGTTTTTGAAGGAATACACCTTCCTTGAAACTGGGGGTCCTCCGATGAGACCCACAGTCAATCACAAGAACAGCATGCATTGCACTGGACCCCAGAAGGAAGGAGAAAGAAAGGAAGACCAAAAGCAACGTGGAGGAGGACTGTAGAAAGTGAGATGAAGGCCATGCAGCACTCTTGGAGATCAGTGACTAGGTTGGCCCAGGATAGGCAGGAGTGGAAGCGCTTTGTTTCTGCCCTACACACCGCTGGGTGTAATGGCTAATGATGATGAAACTGGGGGGGGGGTGTTGTGCTTGTAAGAGTTTTGCTTAAGAACATCAGCCTACGAACTAAACATTTCTTGTGAGTTTGTTTGGGTGTACGCATTGCGACTGACCTGTTTTGAGGAAGAGGCTGGTTCACTTTGATCTGCTTGCTGGCTCCCCAGTTCACCAACAGTGATGCAAAAATGCGCCCACACAACGTTGAAATAACTCCGCTTAGCTCTGTAATTTACTATGGACGTCTGTCATCGCGGAAGTGCTGTGCAGACTGCTTGGAGGATCAGGGGTAAGAAATTGTGGGTGGTGGTGGTGGTGGTGGTGTGTGTGTGTGTGACAGATGCTGATGTTCTTACACAAAGCTGTCTTCTTTAGGCTGTAGATCTAGATCTGTGGTTTGGCCCCGTTTCCACAGTTGATGATAACATCTTTTCCTTCTTCGTAGTATAACCTAATGGTGACCTTGCTCTTGCTGGCAGACTTCACACATGTTGGTTGTGTGCATTTGTAGATGCCTCTCATACTTCTTGTTAATAATGATAATAATAAATAATAATAATACATGGAATTTATAAAGCGCCATATCTTGAAAAAAAAAATCACAGCGCTTTCTTTCATCCCACTCATTCACATGCAGCTACTTACAATTAATAGTTTTTACAAATTCAAATGTATACACACACGCACACACATCAAGGTTATACACTTCGGCAGGGTTCTTGTCATGTTTGTGTTTTTAACATAATACTAAAGATTAGCTCCTGGAATTCTCCGCCATCTTGATGACGTCCATGGTGTGTGTGTGTGTGTGTGTATGTACGTGCGCGCGCGCGCGTGCGTGCGCGCACGTGTGTGTGTGCTAACGATAAACAACCACGATTTGTACTTATCTAATACTATGCTAAGAAAAAACGGAGAAGATTGCAGAGTGTTTCGTGGTCGTTTTTTTCTAAAAAAATAAATAAATAAATAAACAAAACAAACAAAAGCAAATACACAAGCGCGCATGCCACTCACTCTCTCCTCTCTCTCTCTCAACTGTTGTTTGGTACAGTGAAAGGTCTCTGGCACAGTTCTTGTTTTCATGTTTTACTATTCTTAGTGAATTGCCAAGGTTTTTAGTTTCATGTTGGTGGGTTTGGACTGTGTGGTTTTTTTTGTTTGTTTGTAGTTGGGGGGTTTTGGGGGTGTTGTTTTTATACATGATCCCTCCCCTCTTTCTTTTTTCCGTCGTCTATTATCACTAAGAGTAAACAGACGTAAAATCGAAGACATCATCATCATCATCACAACAACAACCACACACACACACACACACGCACACACACACACGAACACACGCACGCACGCACGCACACACACACACACACACACACACACACACACACACACACACACACACACACACACACACTCCTTCGGATAAGGCTATAAACCGTGGTCCTGTGTGTGAAAGCACGCAGAACATCTTGAGCACACGTTAAAGCGTGTTCCGCCTTTCGAAAGAGTAGGCCATTGGGTGCCTGTGGGAAGGGATGTCAAAATTTAAAAACACAGCACGCACACCAAGGACTGGATGATGAAAAACAAAAGGGATATGAGTGCTTGTTCCATTATTGCCCTCGAAATAAAAAGAAATTAAACACAGAAAAAAAGAGAGAACACACACACCACTACCACTACCACCACCACAACAGCAACCCACCACACCGCACCACATACAGACACACACATCCACACACACACACCACGCACACACAACACACACACAAACTACACAACACACACACACCACCACCACCACCACATCACACACACACCTACACACACACACACCTACATACACTTACACCCCCCCCCCCCCCCCACACACACACACACACACACTACACAACACAGACCACCACCACCACTACCCCACCACACCAACTATAACAACAACACACCGCAACACACACACCACCACACCACACCACATCACACACACGACACCACACACACACACCTACCCTCCCTACACACACACACACACACACGAACCTACACACCATTTTTACACACAAGAAGTGAGCGAGCAACGATACAGCTTTTTAAAAAACAACAACAACAAACAACCAACCAAACAACCTTGCAACACACTTACCTGTCATCAGCTGATGTCCCTCATTGAAGGTGTCACCTATGCAATATCAATGAATGTTGGGTTGCCTTGTCGATACACTCTTTGCTTTGGAACACAGACAAAACAACACAGAACAACGTTGTTGTGTCCTTCTCCACCATCAGTAAGATCCAGGTTATTCACAAACAAACCCAAAAATAATCCAAAAGGGCACACAGCTTTTGTCCCCACGAATGGCAGAGATTGTGTGTGTGTGTGTGTGTGTGTGTGTGTGTGTGTAGCGTGTGTGTGTGTGTGTGTGTGAATAGCGTGTGTGTGTGTGTGTGTGAGCCTGGGTGCGTGTTTGTGAGCCTGGGTGCGTGTGTGTGTGTTTAACAGTGAAAGCGGGCCAAGCTTTGCTGTCAAGCAGTAACAGACAGACAGACAGACAGACACACAAACACACGTGCCAGTGTTTCTCGTGGCTTTCTGACTGCAGCCCGAGGCTAGGCCTAGACGCTATTGTCCTATCCTCCTGTCTCTCTCCCTCCTACACAGGCAAGCTGCTCAGCTGTGACGTTGAAACAAACTGTGTTTCCCCACGTGGGGATGCCAGGGTCGGGGCTAACATGTTGGTATAAAATAGCATCCCCACCTTCTGGAAATGTTGTGCTAGGCTAGGAATTACCCCTGTTCTGTCCCTCTCTTTTGTTTCTTCCTTGTTCTCCATTTCTTCCTTGTCACATCTTTCTTGACTAGTAATTTTTTTCTGACTTCTTGGTTCATTCTCCTGCCTTTTTTTCCTTCTCTCTCTCTCTCTCTTCCAGAAAGATAACACGTCCGTCCATGCAAGCGTGCCTGTGAGTGTGCGCGTATGCATGTATGTGCCAGTGCTTACGTACTTGTATGTTTGTGTGAGTTGATACCAATGACTGTCAAGAGTTGGTTGGTTGTTCGTTTAAATATAGGAACCGGTTTGCCTGAAAGTGAGATACCGGTGTGTGTGGGATCTATTTTATGTGATACGTGTTTTACCCCTTTATTGTTTTCAAGCTTCGTTTGCAATGCACATGAATTTCTCATGGTGTTTTTTTTGGGGGGTGATAATGCAGTGTTTGTCTTCGTAAGGTTTTTTGTCTGGGGTTTCCAAACTAGTCAGTAAATATTCTGGAAAATAAATACATGTGGTTTATATATATGTATATATTTTCAAACCAGCCACCATGGCGCAGTGGTTAACACTTTGGGTCACAGGCTGGATGGTCAAGGTGTTCAAATCCCACAAGAGTCATAGGGATTTTTCGAACTCCGGTCAGCTCCTACCCAGAGTGAATGAGTGTGCTGTCGGCTCAGTGGGAAGACTGCGACTACACAGTTGAGCTTCACCCACTCTATGGATGCAATTTTGAGAGTGATGCTCAAATTACCTGACCAACACTGCAAGTGTCTGTGTCTCTCGGCCCGGTTGATACCAGAAAATATCAGCCTAGTTGGCACAAGGATACATCAATATCATAATAAGAAGCATAGAGCACATACATACGGGACAGGATAACATGGTGGTTAGAGTGAAGCATTCGTGATCTGCTGACCCGGGTTCGAATCTCGTTCAAGAGGATTTTTCCTCTGGAGTTAACAATCAGTGCCGACTCCACTCTCCCTAAAAGTCCTTCGGATGAGACTATAAACCGAGGTCCCGCGTGCGAACGCACGCAGAACATCTTCCGCACCCGTTAAAACCCGTTCTGCTTTTTGGAAGAGTAGGCCATTGTGTGCCGGCTGGAACGGGTGACAAAATTTACAAAACTGCATACACACAAGGACTGGATGAAAAAAAAGCACATGAGTGTTTATTCGATAATCCTTGAAATAAAAGAATAGATAAATGAAAACAGTCCTGACAAGTAGTCTCAAAGCAGGTGAACTTTCATAGGAGCATCGCTATATTATCCTCTCATTACCATTGAGCATCATGCAATAACAGAAAATCTTGTCTCTGATGCTCTGGTCTCACGGTGACTTCAGCTTCTGTTTCTCATACACTGCTGAGCCTGAGACGATTTCGTGTCACAGCCTTGAAGTTCTGGGGAAGGGTCAAAGGAGGTCACTGGAGGGAAGCTGAGGTGGTCACCACCCCAGATGGGCGTCCAACTCAGTCTGGCTCTGTGACCAAGCTAATACTGTCGTCAGTAAAGGGGATTAGTAGGTGGTGTCCTGCATATGTTAGCTCAGAACAGGCACTACTGAGCATCACCAAAGTGACTCAGCAGCTGAGCAGGGCCCCTCTGGCGGGTGGCCCCACGCCAGCCAGACAATGATGAGATCCCTATAGACTTCTGACCCTGAGGATGTGACATAAAGAATCTCAAGTATGGGTTGGGTGGAGAGTTTGAGGTGAGCGGCGTGGGAACATCAGGGCAGGACTGACATCCAAAATGAAGCAGCAACAACAACAGTAATATCTCTCAGCATACACACAAACATACTGTTTTAATCAGACTATCGCAAAACGAAAAACAACAAAACATGCACACACACACACACACACACACACACAAACCCCGTCTCACATTCAGATGACAAACAGAAAACACCAAATTGTTTGCTTTGATTGCTTCTTTCTTTCTTCTTTCTTTTTATTTTCTTTTTATACAACATTCAGACATATAAAAATACAAGTTCAAACTGTCTTGACACTGATTTTTTAAAAGAAAAAAAAGTTTATTTTACATCATTATAATCAGGTCACATGACAGTCTTCACACAATCTTGTACACACTATCCATAATTCGTCTCCTTTCTGAATAAACATGGCAAGAATTGTGGATAAAAATTTTTAAAAAACAGACAGTAAATTTCAAGTTTTTGATTATAGTATAAGAAAAACAATTCTGGGTAGAAAAAAGTGTACTCATCATCAACAATAAAAACAACAACAACAACAATAATAATAATAGCATGAACACTCTGAACTGAACCAAAATTATAAGAGAAAAAAAAAAAATATATATATATATTGACAACAATGACTATACACACATGCACCAACTTTTGGCAGAACATAGATCATCAACCAAACTACAGTTAAACAAACAAACAAACAACAACTAAACAAACAAACAAACAAAACAAACAAATCATTCCTTCCTCAGTACACCCACAAACACAACAACAACAACATTAAAAATAACCAGAAAAACCACAACACCTATCTGAACACATAGCTTCTTGATAAGCAATATCATTTTTACAGAAAAATTCAGCAACAAAAATTTAAAGTTTCATGGAAGGCAAATGCGTATGTTGAAGAATAGAAAAAAAAACAGACTTTTAAAAAAAAAAAGGTTTTGTTGATGTGGGCTGATATATGTAAAAACAACAAAAATAACCAAAAAAAGAAGGAAAAATATACATATGTAAACAAAAACTATCATTCAAAAGAAAAGCACAAAACTCATTCAATTAAACTTGACTAACCACAGAAGAAAACAGAATTACAGTCATTGTGAACAGAACAGAAAGAAGAGGAAAAGAAATAGGGGGGGAGGGGACGGGACTGATTGAAAACTGTTTATACCAAAAGTTGGAAATAAACAGCTGAAATATCATAAATGCATCATTATGAACTGTTAACTTAAGGTGGAAAAAAAAAAAGGATGACAAAACACACACCCCCAAACACCCCCCTCCCCTCAAACAACAAGGCATCCCCCTCCCCTTAAAAAGAGACAAACATGACAAACCCCCCCCCAAAAAAAAAACCCCAACAAAACAACCAAAACCAAACAACAACAACAAACCAACCAACAAAAAACACAAACAAAAATCCCCCAAACTAACAAAATAACAAAAAACACACAGGCCAACAACAACAATAAGCCACAACAAAGGTATCCCCCCCCCCACCCCACACTCCCTTAACCTTCAACCCCCCCCCCCCCCCCCCCAAATAAAAAGGAACCTGCCCCATCTCTCCCCAAATACAAAAAGCAAACCAAAACAAAATGAAAAAAAAGAAAGTTACAGTTATATGTTGAAAACAAAATGGACAGGGATACAACAACAAACAAGCAACAACAACAAAACCAGGTATGCTAAAAAAAAAAAAACCCACAACAATAACAACATATGTTGGGACCTGTAACTGCTATACACATAATCTCAAAAGAATAGTCATAACTGCGAAGAATCATATCCTGTCAGCTATCAATTACGGAACAAAATGGATGCTGGACACACTTTAAAACAGTCAAGGAATATTCGGGGTCTAAGAAGGTCGGTGGTTCCAGACATTCGCCTTGCCAACAAGCAAACCACGAGGTTCTGGGTTCGATTCCCAGCCTCACCCTTTATCCCCAGTTTGACGGAGAAATCAAACTGAATGTCAAAGCCCTTCAGATGAGACTATAAACTAAGGCCCGCATGTGTGAATGCACGTGCACGCAAAACATCCTAGCACACATGTTAAAAGCCCTGTTGAGCCTTTTGGAAGAGTAAGCCATTTCATGCTGGTAGAGATGACAAATTTCTTTTATAAAACAAACAAAAAATGCATGCACACAGGTGTCATGTTTAGACACCATCCCCAAAGTCAGAATGCGGCTACCTAAATGGTAGGAGAGGGAAAAAAAAGTTGCACAAGCAAAAATCTTACCATTAGTAAACCTCAGAGTTCTAGCAAAAAAACAAAACAAAACAAAAAACAGGTGGCGGGGGGTTCTGATGATAGATACAACTTACACACAGGAAGTACTGCAGATCAAACTGAACACAACCAGATTAAGAGAACAAGGTAGTGCCAACACAGCATTAAAAATTGTTGTCATATTATGAAAACTGTTTAGAAGAAAAACCACAACAACCCAGACTCACAATTGGAAACCTGGGTGCACTTTCACAGTCAATGAATAGTTGGGGTCTGATCACACACACAAACACATGCACACACACACAAACACACAGACTGGCGATGACGTTAAACACAACTGCACTGAGAGAATTAGTCTGCGCCAGCTTAGCACTGAAGTTACTATACGTCAATTGTTACAATAACAACAACAACAGAAATAATAAAACATTTCAAACCACAGCATAAAAATCAACAAAAAGAGCAAAACACAAAAAAAACCCTAATACTGAAAAACAGAAATAATAAAATGTTTCAAACCAAACGGCATAAAAATCCAGAAAAATGAGCTAAAAAAACCCAAAATCACCCCCTCCAATAGTTTTCAACCCAAACAGAAGAATATCTACACTTCATCATCATTCAGTCAGTCCTTTGGGGAGTAGGATCAGTGCCTTCCCCATTTTCTGCCATTCCCTGCCCGCACACACATGCACACACACACTTTCTCTCTCTTCTCTCTCCCTCTCTCTCTTCACATACCAAAAAAAATACCCACAACACACACACACACACACACACACATACTACACACACATCTGTCTCTATCTCTCCGTCGACCATCCACTTACTATAACATAGGACCCTGCCACCAATACACCTCTTGATCTGAACAGCCAACTCACCTTTGCTAAGGCCCACCACATGTACACACTGACCAAATTACTACTGTACTGGAAGTATATAGCAAAACAACAACAACCACCCCCCACCCACAACAAAAAACAAACAAACAAAAAAAAAAAAGCCTAACAACAAAACTGGAACAACAGCCATTTAAAAAAAAATCACAATAAAGCAAATGAAAAAAACCACACACAAAAAACAAAACCCACAACAACAATCATTACTTTAAAAAAAACCCAAAAAAAACAAAAAAGACTCGTGAGATTTTGTGTATACAACTACTTTTGCCCACCATGAAGGTAGCTGCATTCCAACTTTGGGGATGAATGCTGGGTATGTTTGTGTTTTCCGTAACCCATCAAACACTGACATGAATGACGGGATCCTCAACAAGCATAGTTGATCTTCTGCATGGGTATGTATACACGAAAGGAATCAAGGCACTGGCAGGTCTGCACATGAAGCCGACTTGGGAGATCGTAAAAATCCTTACCCTAAATTCACCAGATGCTGCTGAGACTTGAACCCATGTCTTCATGGATCCATGGAGTTGAAGACGAATGGTTTTAACCACTGGGCTAGGACATCTGTCTGACAACTGAACAGTTCTATCTAGGTTTGAATGTTTGACATACATCAATAGTTGATGCACTGATAAGATCAAGGCTATTTTTAATCTTCCACTTCCCTTTGTTTAGTACAACATCTCAAAAAATATAAAAAAAGAGCATAAGAGAACAGAACACAGAACAATAATGCTAAACAGCTTCTCTGTGTATATTAACAAATCCTTTACAATGCTGATTTTTTTTATATTATATCATAGTAATATCCAAAAGCAATCATGAACACTTATTCACAGGAAACTTAACTTTGATACTAGCAAATTAGTTTTTTTTTAAACACAAAACTGATTTTGTATTCGTCATCTCTAACAATCTTTATACAAATACTATACGAGTCATAAAACACAAAAACTTATTTTCTTCATTTTCTGTAACAACCTTTACACAAATACTTTACAATGAGTCATCAAACACAAAGCTGATTTTCAATGTCATCTGGAACATTCTTTACACAAATACTTTACAACGAGTCATATAACACAAAAACTGATTTTCTATACTTCATCAGTAACAACCTTTACACAAATACTTTACGATTACTCAAAAGTGTACAGAAAAGTATGGGATGCAAAAACACAGCATCCAAATTACAACTGTACAGCATTCACTGAGATTTGTGTCAGCACCAATACGCCAATTATGACAAATTATAGCCAACAATAACGTATCATACTTCCCAACAAAAATCTATCACACACAGTAATCTCACATGCTCTTGTTTTATCAGCATCAAAATTATATCAAAACAATCTCAGCTGCTTTCATTTAGTTTAAAACAACATACAAAATAGTATGATTTTGTTTAGATTTTGCATAATCTCTTTTTCATTTGATAACAAGCTAACATTAAAATTTTTTCTTCATGGCATCTCAGCTGCTTTTGGTGTAAAACAACACTAAAAATAGAATAACATTGTTTGATTTTGCATAATCTCAGTTTCATTCAATAACAAACATTCAAAACAAATGTCCACAGTACCTCAGCTGTTTCTTGTGTTAAACAATATCATAAATAGTATAACCTTAGTTCAGTTTGCATAATCTCTTTTGTATGCGTTAACAAACATTCATATTAAGTTGTTTTCTTCCACAGCATCAACTCTGATTTTGCTTCTTTGTGTAGATGACATTGTAAATTGTACAACTCTGATTTTGCTTTTTTGTGTGTAGATGACATTGTAAATTGTACAACTCTGATTTTGATTCATTGTGTAGATGACATTGTAAACTGTACAACTCTGATTTTGCTTCATTGTGTAGATGACATTGTAAATTGTACAACTCTGATTTTGCTTCTTTGTGTAGATGACATTGTAAATTGTACAACTCTGATTTTGCTTCTTTGTGTAGATGACAATGTAAACTGTACAACTCTGATTTTGCTTCATTGTGTAGATGACATTGTAAATTGTACAACTCTGATTTTGCTTCTTTGTGTAGATGACATTGTAAATTGTACAACTCTGATTTTGCTTCTTTGTGTAGATGACATTGTAAATTGTACAACTCTGATTTTGCTTCTTTGTGTAGATGACAATGTAAACGGTACAACTCTGACTTTGCTTCTTTGTGTAGATGACATTGTAAATTGTACAACTCTGATTTTGCTTTTTTGTGTGTAGATGACATTGTAAACTGTACAACTCTGATTTTGCTTCTTTGTGTAGATGACATTGTAAATTGTACAACTCTGATTTTGATTTTTTGTGTGTACATGACGTAAATTGTAACAATACTGATTTTGCGTAGACGGCATTATAAATAGTATAACTTTAGTTTATTTCACACAATCTCTTCTGCATTCGACAACAAACATTGAAAACAACAAAAACTTCATTTTCCTCTATGGTTTGATACCAATTGCTAAAAAACAAAAACGTACAGGCAATCTTATCACTTTCACTGTACAAGAACCTGAAGAAAACACCTACACTTTTTTCAGTGTCGAGCATGGTTACCAATTGGATGGGTGACCGTTTGCTCGCTTTGGCTTCAGTATAGTTGCCCCAGTTCACCCAGCTGTAAATGGGTACCTGCCTCTTTAAGGTCAGGGAAGGTAAAGCAGCGAGGGAGAGGAGATGGGCACCGCCCTCAATATGCTGGCCCCTGGAGAAGTTGAGGTCTCTGATCACATAGGTTATGGGACATCTGTACCTTTACTATGAGAGAAAGAAAGGGGGGACAGGTGCGGTCGATTCTGCATTGAAGGAGACGTTACACAACAGGTTATCCCCTGGGGGGCCTCATTAGCAGAGTGGGTAGAACCCTGTGATGACTGATCTGAGAGTCACAGGTTCAAAAATCTCACTTGCAGTAAGTAGCTGCCAGGTTGCAAGAGATTTTATCTTGGGAGCCAACATTTAATTAATGCAGACTATGATCCTTTCAGGTGAGACTTTTACACTTAAGTCCCATGAGCGAATGCAGGCAGGCAGGCATAGAACGTCTGGCATACACGAAAAACTCATTCCACCTTGTGAGAAGAAGAGTAGGCCACAGAGTACAGGCAGGAAAGCATGACAGAAACGAAACACTGGAACAAGTGCTGTGTTTATACAGCATCTCCAAAGACCTCATGTGGCACTCCATGGCTCTCCAAAGACCAATACGTGGCTACCCTAGTGGAAGCGGGACCAAACACAGCACCCCGAAGACCAAATGTGGCTACCTGAATAGGAGACGTTAAAAAAAAAAACAAATTTGGGAGCAAAAAAGCAAAACAATGTTTTCAGTGGTAAACCTGAGGGGACTGGCAAATGGATGAAGAAGTAAATGAACAAGGACATCCCCCAAACACCAGAGTAAGTCACACTAGCCATTACACACAACAGCTTACACAGTCCATTTGAGCACACCCCCACTCCAGGACATCACGATCTAGGCTGAAGACTGAACAACATCAAGCAGACACAACCTCACTACCTCTGGCTTTGGGAAATAAAGTAAGTGGTTTAACCACTTACATCCTATCCCCCCCATCACACATGAATGTAAATTATGTAAATCATTATGAACCCAAGACAGAATCTTTGCAAGGGTGAGGAAAATATGAGACAGAACATTGACAAAACACAATTAATTAACACATGCACGCAAGCTTTCACACACACACACACACTCACTGATATTTATCCTTCGATTCCATCACAGGCGATGTGCAATATATGAGATTCACAAAGTAAACAAAGAAAAACCCAATGATACAGTTGATATGTTTTTTGTTCATACACAATCAGAACACCAGCAACACTTCCATATGCATTCCCGTAATAATAACAACAAAAAACTGACAAGATTCTTCATTCAGAGCATTTGTTCTGGATCAGTTTCCACTTTCCGCAGTTAGTCCCCTTCACAAGATAAAGTGCCAGAAGCCTCCCCCTAAACATCACCACTCTTCTCTATAGCACAGTTGTCTTCATAGCAAAAATCTCAATCTTAGCAGCTAGGTCTGGTCAATGAATTCAGAATGGGGACTTTCCACCATCTCCTAGGTCAATTTTGAATGCAGACCTGCCAGTGTATTTCCTTCATGTATATCAAACGCATGATGATGATATAAAAATTATAAAAAAGAGCATGAAAGATCCTGTCATTCAGGTCAACGCACGGTGGGGGGGGGGAACATACATACCCAGCATGCACCCTGTATCTGGAGAGGGATGGGCTCCACCCGGTTCAACCTGCCCAAGAGACACGGCCTGAAAACTTCAGTGCATGCAGTGCCCTAAGAACATTCACAGACTTGGAAGAGAAGGGGTTGGGAAATCTGTTGTGGATTTTACACATTCACAAAACTGCTATCACCCCTTTTTTTTGTTGCCTGACTACTTCATTCCAATCTTTCTGCCTCTCTCTTTCCTCACTGCCCAGCAGCTCTGTTTTAAACCATAGTGAAGAAAAAAAAAGTTCCATCAAGCCCACCAACCAATAAAAAAAACAACAACATAAAAACATGCACATCTAAAGGAATCAACTCATCATAAAAACATGCACATCTAAAGGAATCAACTCATCTGCTGGAAAAAAACACACGTTAATTATCGTTATGGAATCACACCCTAATACCACTGAAAGTACCCAACACTTACTTCACATTAAGAGAAGACGTGACTGAAACAGCAGGCAGTGCAACTCTTTAGCGAAAGGGCTTACAAAATTTGTTTGTATAAAAACAGACAATAATCAACTAAAATCCAAAACTAAAGCTGTACCAAAAGTCTCATCCTATTCACAGGTATATTTAAAACTAGCACCCTCTGGGACAATTGCTTGCAAGGGGAAACTTCTGTTCTTACGCTGCATTCCTGATTAGTAAACGACCCAATTGTGGACCCATGACCTATCTTGCAATGGGGCCTTTTCTGCCATTCCAGAGTTGCGTGACCTCTGACCTTGAATATGTTGTCACCTTTGACCTCTCACCTTCGAATACATTGTGACCTCTTGCTTTGAAAACATGGTGGCCTTTGACCTCTCACCTTTGAATACATTGTGGCCTTTGATTTCTTACCATGAATATGTAAAGAATCTATTCATTACAGCAGGGCTGATTACTGCATGATCTCTGATGAATGATCATTTATTTATTTTTTTTAAATTAAAAAGGTAAGCGGCATTATGTCTCCAGGGACACATTTTTGACATCTGAACTTAATGTCAGCGCATCTTAATTTTTCAACTGCTCTTCATCCCCATAGTGGAAAAGTGGCTACCATATGAAAGTGGGCAAAAACAGCTCCATTCACACAATCTCACCATTGGTGGACCTTGGAGCTCTAGCCAAGGAACACAAAAAACCTCAGAAACTTTCCAATGTGATGAACTGCCAGTAATGCAAATGAAATGAACTGCTTTCTTTCATCATGAGTAGCCTCTACATCGTAAATCTCACTGGGACTTTAATATAACCTCAACAACAACTGCCAGTTCAGAAATACTGACCAATATTGCTATCTACTAGCAAAACATCAAAGAGAAGATTGCAAATAAACACAAACATTTTCTTCAGATATGCGTGCGACGACTTTGTTAGCAAACTCAAGTTATGAACAGAGTTTTTTTTCGTAGTTTGTTGACTAATTAACAGTAAAACATGAATCATACTCAAGCATGAAAATTCACTTTCACATGAACAGTATTTGCCTAACATCACCCAGGAGATTTTAAAACACAATCTTTGTAAAACATAACATCCAGCACAATCTTGTATGTGGTTATTACAAGGGGGCAAAAAAATAGGAATGTAAATGAATGTCATTTTGTTCATGAACAAGACTTTATACAAACGCAAAATCACAAATTCCGCACGTTAAAAAAAGGCAAATGGAATGAACATGATCTCTTTGCTTTTCAATCACAGTTCACTTGATATGCAAAAGTAATGAACGAACAAAATGGAGACAAATTCTTGAGTCTGACCTCTGGCTTAATCAACAAAGAATCTGGATGTGATATGGTGGTTCACATTGCAAACAAATGATTATGCAAACAAACTGACCAACAAAGAAAAAGTAAAGAAGAAGAGAAGAGAACAGAGAGAGAGAGACAGAAAGACAGACATACAGACAAAGACATAAGGACAGGATGGCCTAGTTGTGATTGTGATTAAATGACCCGGGTTTTAACTACACCAATGCCAGTTCAAGCTACACCAATGCCAGTTCAAGGGAATTTTCCCTCTCCAGTTAACATCAGTGCTGACTCCACTCCCCTAAAAGTCCTTTGAACGAGACTATAAATCTAGCTCCTGTGTGTAAACACACACAGAACATCTTGTGCACACGTTAAAAACCTGTTCTCCCTTTTGGAAGAAGAGTAGGCCGTTGCATGCTGGTAGGAAGGGTGACTAACTATCAAAACCACATGCACACTGGGGTCATGCTTAGACATGATGATCCCCAAAGGTAGAATGGGGCTTCATAAATGGTGGGCAAATGATCACACACACTTAACACAAAATCTGCCCATTGGTAAACCTCAGAGCTCTAGCCAAGGAACAAAAACAAAAACAAAACAGAAAAATCAAAAAGGCCAGAAACAGACAAGAAAGAGATGAAGGTGGTTTCTGGCCCACCCACCCTTCTTCCACCTCCCTCTTCCATAGGACCGACTGCCCAGCTAAAACACAAGCGAAGATATTTAGTTTACTTTCAGGGTCATCCTTCAGCAACAGATTATGCCTTGTGTGGAGTAGCATAGAGTAATTTTTTTTTTCTCAATTCTTTAATTTCGAGGATAATAACTAAGCAATCACATGTTTGGGTTTTTTTTAACTTTCAGTCCCCATGTGTATGCAGTTTATAAATTTCATCATCAGTTCCCACCAGCACACAACCGCCTAATCTTCTGTGGAAACAAGTGAAACATTGGTGAACCTCTGAGCTTTTGCCGAGGAACAAAAAACAAAAAACTATCACGCAAAAATCCCCTGGGTGGTGGCTTGAACCCAGGCCATCAGATCACAAAAACGCAAACACTTTCATGAGCTAACCACCAGGCTATACACATCTTGGAGTTTGTTCCAGAGTGGAGTGTTAGCGGGCCATGCTTTCTGTCTGTCTTGCCTGTTTGTACAAAAAGAAAGGGGGGATGCGAGGAGTGCAGGATCAGAAAATGCACTGTGCTGTGCTGTGCTGTGCTGTGCTGTGCTGCGCAGTCCCTCCAGCCACAAGACCCGGTGAGGACGTGGCCTACTCTCAGCTTTGGCCTCAAGGGACTGTTCAGCTGGTTTGCACCTCTGTAGTACAGTACCATCATCTCCAGCATCAACCCTTCAACTTGTTTGTTCTTGGTTTCTCTAGCTGAGAAACTTGGTTTCTCCCTGTGGTAAGGAAAACCAGACTGGCCAGCACATCCTTCAAAGATGCACGCTATACAGTGACCTGAAGAAGATGGTGTGGGCGATGGAGAAAACCCTAGCATGTCAAGCTGCACGGCCCACGAGAGGAGCTGGAAAGGACATGCCATTATATTTCCCACACACATCTGATGGTATAAAGTGAATAAGAGAAGAAGAAACTGAGACAAAAAAGGTTTTCTCAGCTTTGCTCTCTCTCTCTCTCCTCTCAACCTTCTTTAGACAATTCTCACCACAGGGCAGCATTTCAATACTGGATACCGACACAACTGTTCTAGTTAAGTTACCTTCATGGTGAGTGTTTAAGACAGCCACACACAACACACAGAACTCTCACTTCATGGGGAAGTTCTAGGCGAGGAATGAGAAAGACCAACGCTGCTCAAGGAACAAACCCACACATGGGATAACTTTCCACAGCAAAAGCAATCCAGGCCATCATCCCCTTACAGTCAGACCTAAGTTAAAAGTCCTCACACACACACATAATACGACGACTTCCAAACAACAACCTTGCACGCCACATCTCCTGGTTGTTGATTTCATCACAATCACCATCACACAGGAACGTTCAGACGATATGAAAACCGAGCGCCACCTCCACCCCCACAAGACTCTGATATGGAATCATCACCACCACCACCACACAAGGAACGAGCGACCACAAAGCAAACGTCCTTCACACGCCCTTCCACCAGGTCACACGCTACACTTCAAGCGGGTCCTCCCCCGCTTCCCCCTCCTCGGAGGATATCGCCCAAGATTCCGACTTGGAACGAATCCTCTCCACCTGCACTTTGAGGGCCTGCTGGGGCCCCGGTTTTCGCAGGGGCTCGTTGTTCCTCAGGTTGAGCAGGTTCCAGCTGATGCGGGGGGAGGAGCGGGCGGAGGGGTAGAGGTCGGAGGCCAGGCTGGAGGGCGCGGGCTCCGAAATCTGGCGCGCCGGAGAGCAGCGGTGGTGCGGAGAGCCGGAGGAGCGTGCAGGGCTGCGGCGCTTGAGCTTGTTGGGCACCGCCACCATGGAGCTGGGTTGTAGGACGTAGCTGTCAACGTTTAAAGGAAAGAGAGAGAGAGAGAAAAAGCAATGAATTCACTGAAATGTAGCAATTTCAGAAATCAAATCTTCTTAATGAGACGCTACAGCTTATGGATTTGACTGTATAAAAAGCAACAACAACAAAATGAGTTCAAAGCTGTGAATACACTGAAATGTAGCAATTTCAGAAATCTTTTTTTTTCTTTCTCCTTAATGAGATGCTACAGCTTATGGATTTGACTGTATCAAAAGCAACAACAACAAAAAAGAATGAGTACAAAGCTGTGAATTCACTGAAATGTAGCAATTTCAGAATTTTTTTTTCTTCTCCTTAATGAGACGCTACAGCTTATGGTTTTGACTGTATAAAAAGCAACAACAACAACAATAAAAAGAATGAGTACAAAGCTGTGAATACACTGAAATGTAGCAATTTCAGAAATCTTTTTTTTTCTTCTCCTTAATGAGACGCTACAGCTTATGGATTTGACTGTATAAAAAGCAAAACAATAAAAAAGAATGAGTACAAAGCTGTGAATACACTGAAATGTAGCAATTTCAGAAGAAAAAATTTTTTCCTTAATGAGATTCGACAGCTTATGGATTTGACTGTATCAAAAGCAACAACAACAATAAAAAGAATGAGTACAAAGCTGTGAATACACTGAAATGTAGCAATTTCAGAAATCTTTTTTTTTGTCTCCTTAATGAGATGCTACAGATTATGGATTTGACTGTATCAAAAGCAACAACAACGATAAAAAGAATGAGTACAAAGCTGTGAATACACTGAAATGTAGCAATTTCAGAAAAAATTTTTTTTTCCTGAATGAGATGCTACAGCTTATGGATTTGACTGTATAAAAAGCAACAACAACAAAATGAGTACAAAGCTGTGAATACACTGAAATGTAGCAATTTCAGAAATCTTTTTTCTGAATGAGATGCCTATGGAATTGACTGTCAAAAAAATGCGAGTAGAAAGCTGTGAATACACTAAAATGTAGTGATTTCAGAAATTTGTTTTTTTTTGTGTGGCTTTTCTTTCTCAATGAGATGCCACATCCTATGGAACTATCAAAAAAAAAAGAAGAAAAAGAATGTGAGTAGAAAGCTGTCAGTGCACCGAAATGTAGCTTTTTCAGAAATCTACTTTTTTTCTGAAGGAGATGCCACAGCCTTTGGAACTGACTAGGGGGAAAACACAACAAAAGAAAGAGTATAGCTGTACGGTCACTTCAGCAAGAGCAGAAAGCTGTGAATACATTGGAATGTAGCAATTTCAATCAGGTTTCTTTTCATGAGACACCATATCCAAGACCCTGTAAAAAGCAAACAAACAAATAACATAGCTATGATGTGGGAGTATAAAGCTGTAAACACACCAAAATATTCCAGCAATCAGTTTAGGGATTTTTTCTTTATGATTACCATAATAAAAGATTTCACACTAACATAACTATTCTACTATTAGAATAAAAACTCTGACACCTTTATAAAAAAACAAAACCCAGCTACAATTAAATACAACACACACACACACACTCTCTCTCTCTCTCTCTCCCTCCCTGTATCTCTCTCTCTCTCTCTCTCTCTCTATCTCCATGTATCTCTCTCTCTCTTTAGGTAAATCACATGTATAAATCATTCACCCTGGAACCCCCACACCTCTAAAAACAAAAAAACCCAAAAAACTCACAGCAATAGTGAAACAAAAACGAAAAAAAGTAAAAAAGTACTCACATCATGTCTCCATTCTTCAGCTTACGTTTGGGAGAGGGATTGACGATGACGTAGGACAGGGTTCTGGGAGGTTTGCGGATCACGTCTGCAACATCACACCACTACCATACACCTGTCACCTTCCTTTCTCCTTTCTCTCGCTATCACTTCACCATCCCTGTCTGACTCTGAACCTTTCTGCCCTCTGCTTGACCATTATGTGGTGGTGGTCTGCATGCTAGGTGGATCGGTGGTCTAGAGGTAACATGCCTGCCTAGAAAGCGAAAAGTCCGGGTCGGAAGTGTGCGACGGTTCGAAGCCTGTTCTGCCCGAAACTTTTCTCCCATCCATTAGACCATCAGTGGTGGTCTGGGTGCTAGTCTTTCGAATGAGGCAATAAACCAAGGTCCCGTGTGTTACACCAAATTATTCAACGCACATAAAAGAACCCATGGCAACAAGAGAGTTGTCCCTGGTAAAATTCCACTCTGATAGGGAAACAAATACAGTTGCAGACAGGAATAAGAAAAAAAAAGGGTGACGCTGCTCTTGTGGTGACGTGCTCTCCCCTGGGAGAGCAGCCCAAATTTCACACAGAGGTATCTGCCGTGACTTAAAGTGGCATAAAAAAAAAAGCAAAATAAAAAAATTCTTTTGGATGAGATGGTAACACTGAGGTCCTGAGTACAAACATGCATTTTGCACATGCGACAGAACCCTCAGCAATAAGAGAGTTGTTCCTAACATGATTCTGTCCAAAAGAACAGTTCTTATTGGGGAAACAAACACACTTGCAGAGAGGGACTAACTTTTTTGTTTGTTTTTTGTGGGGAACGGGGGATGCGGGGCATGGGAGGAATGAGTGGTACTGCTCTCGTAGATACATACTATCTCTCTCTCTCTAGGGAGAGCAGACCAAATTTCAGGCAGAGAAATCTGCCATGACTGAAAGTGATATACAAATACTTTATATTATATATATTATATATATATATATATATATATAATATATATATATATGTGTGTGTGTGTGTGTGTGTGTGATATGAAGGATTTGGGGAGGAGCAAGCCTGTGCTGGATTTACCTAGTGGTGTGAGGGAATAGTAAAACGGAGGAGTAGGGGTGGGGGGGGGGGGGAGGGGGGATAAAGAGTTTGAAGGCCTTAACACTAGCCACAAGAAAAGAAATTGTCCTTTGGTCATCTGAAAATCCCTGAGCCAATAATTTTTTTCTTTTCAAAAAGTCTTAGGACTTCCAGAGCTGTTCCATTTATACACATGACTGAGGATGTTTGCAAGAGTTAAAAGCCTGCACGTGCAAAATGGCAAAACTGGGTAGAATGCGCAGTGCCCAGTCTTCTTTCTCCTGTGCTTGTGACTCCGCTGGCCTCGAGCAGCCATCATACTCCAACCTCAGAGCAGCTCACGACCAGTCGAGTCTAGCCTGCAAACCCTCGTGGTACAGATGCCAACAACCAGTTTCCTTATCACTCCGGATGCCCACACCCATGCTGCGTTCACCACAGCTAGAGACTGTGCCGCCCCTGCCCCATATCCCCAACAAAGAGAACATGATCCACATAAACGTGGTGTGGGGGTGCACCAGTGGCATTCACTCCAGACCCAAGAGACCGGGAGATCATAGCAGAGGTGACTGCGAGATAAAAATGAAGTTCTGTCAATGAAGATGTCGACCACCTTGTCTGTGAGACCTTGTCAAGGACGTAGCACTGTTTCACATATCCACACCATCTGCCTGCAGACAGCGGTCCCTGTGTCATGTCATGCAGACAAACCTGCCATGTAGAGAGACATGCCACATCTTACAATAAAGTAAGGTAAGCAACATTGTACACTTGTAGCTTCTAGTCTTTACATTCTGTTCTCCCTGAAGTCGGAATGCAGTAACCTTCATGGTGGGCAAAAAACAGTCACATGCGTAAAATCTCACTATCGGTGAACTTCAGAGCTATAACCAAGGAACATGTTTCATTCATCCATTCATACTGTTTTTAACTTCATCCAACCAGAAGGACCATTTTCAGCTTGGCATCACTAAAAACAAACAAAACCACACACAAAAACAACGACTGATTCAAATTACTAGCTCACCAATCAGAAAATATCACAAAAGCTGGAAGAGAAAAAAAAACCCCAGAGCAAATCATAATGATGCACCAGAAAAAACACACAAAACAACAATATAGCAGTAGTAGTCTCCTTCTGCCTCAGGAAAACAATGGCTGCACCCTCTCTGAACACATCATCCGTCTTGTTTGGAGCAACAACGTCTGTAGTGACTCAGCCACAGCACGCAAATCCAGAATAACTCAGTCAAGGGTCCAGTGTTACAATTAGTGTGTCCCTTTCTTTTACCAAATCGAAGGGCGGTTCTTCCTGCTATAACTAGTACCAGCCAGCCCAGGCTGGGATGGAATGGACAGCAGCTCAGACTAGCTGAAAGCTGTAAAAACTGATAGCTGTGCAGCACACCAATCCAGGCATACATAGTGGATCCCATTTCATCTGTTATACAGCACCTTTCTGTCATACAACATTAAAAAAATAATTGTCTTCTTTTTCTTCCTTGACATACTTCACTGAAAAAATGTTTAGCAACTTTCTCCATTATCGCTTGGTGCTTTTGGACATGGGAAACTATGGTTTGATTTGTGTTGTATTTGTGTATTGCCACTACAAAGCCTGCGTTTCTATACTTACTTTTGTTGTTTTTTGTTTACTTAACTGTACCACCTCTGAATTCCACAAAGAACTATCTGCTTTTCCGCCATACATAGCGGCTTACAATTAACACATTCTGCTGTCGCAATACACAAACACAACACAATCAAACCATAACTTGCAGTGTCCCAAAGCACCAAGGATGATTTGAACAGCTTTGTTTTACTGTATTGTAATTTATACCACTTTAAATCATGGCAGACTTCTCTGCATGAAATTTGGGCTGCTCTCGCCAAAGACACAAGAGCAGTGCCACCCCTGATTGACATGTGTCTGAATGAAGACTAGTACAAAATTCATAATTATCTTTCAAAAACCACAAGAGAACAAACAAAAGTGATCATAATAAATAAACAAGTTTTGACAAAAACCATCAAAGAGCCAGAAGTTTAAATGAGTAATCAATGGTTATTTTCCTAGGAGAAAAACACAGGATTTTTTTTTTTTTTTTTGATATACCATTGCATATGAGTGTGTTATATTAATTTTACTATATTATGTTAATTCACAATTTTTTTAAAAAGTTACATCCAAAAACTCTTAACTTTACAATGATTGCCAGGGTTTTAATACTGGCCATCCAAGAACAATAAGCATCTTACATAATTCACACACACACACACAAAACTATCATTACTATTATTACTACAAGCAATCACAGATTTCAAAGTTTCACAGCAAAATTCAGCATTAGGTGAAGTCAGGTTAGCTAAATCAAACACTAAAACAGACTCAAGAGTTCACACAAGTAGAATTCAGAAAAAAATATTTGGTGAAGTTAGTACAAAAAGTCAAAACTTTGTAGTAAAAAGTCAGTAAAAAAACAACCAAACAAATGCTAAAGTTAATGCAAACAGACTCACAAAATCACATAAGAAGAATTAAGCAGAAAAATTAAATCAAGTTAATGCACATTTAACATTTCATTCTACAATTAAGAAGAGACTGAAATCAAATCAGAACACATTCACATGTTCACACCAGAAGAATGTTAATTAAGGGGAAAACAAAATCAAATTAATGTACACCCCAAAAGCCAGAACGCAGCTACCTTCATGGTGGGCAAAAAAAAAAAAGTCACATACACAAAATCTCACCATTGGTGAACCTCGGAGCTCTAGCCAAGGAATTATTTTTTAAAAAGGCAAAATCATACTAGAAGAATCAAGGGAAAAGTGGAATAAAGTTTTGTTGGGTTTTTCCCCCTGTTCCCCTGCTAGAGCACTGAGGTTTACCAATGGTGAGGTTTTTGTGTATGTGACCATCCCCCCCCCACTATTTGGGTAGCCACATCCCAACTTCAGAGATAGTGTCAAAACACGACACCTGTGTGCATGCTGGGGGTTTTATTGGGTTTTTTGTCATCCATTCCTACTGGTACACAATGGCCTACTCTTCCAAAAGACAGAACAGATTTTTAACATGTGCGCAAGATGATCTCTGTGCAATCGCACAGGTGGCCTTGGATTATAGTCTCATCTAAAGGACTTTGACATTCAGTTCGATGTTTTCGTCAAACTGGGAAGTAAATGCAAGGCTGGGATTTGAGCCCAGAACCTCACGGTTTACTTGTTGGCAAGCAAACATCTCAACCATCCAGCCACCCTCTTTCTTAAATTAAACCTGATATACATTCCAAACTTCATTTCAAAAGAACTGAGGAAAAACTCAGTTAATGCACACTCAACAGTTCACATCAGAAGAACTAAAGGAACGGTGAAGTCGAGCTGATACACTTTGACAGTTCATACAAGCAGAACTGAGGAAAAAACTGAAGTGAAGGCAAGTTCTCACACAGCTAGTAGTTTACACCAGAAGAATGAAGGGGAAAATCAGTTAATACACATCCCACAGCTCATTCTAGCAGAATTGAAGGGGGGGAAATGAAATCAAGTTAATAATATCCCACAATTCATACCACAAGTATTAAGGGAAGGAAGAGGTCAAATTAATACCCATTCCACAGTTCAAACCAGAAAGAATTTAAGGGAAGTCAAATCAAGACCCATTTCAGTTCATACCCAAAAAATCAACGGGAAAGTGACATCAAATTCACGCAAGATCATACCAGAAGAATTGAGGCAAAGAAAAAGTCAAAGTTGATACACATTCCATAGATCATACCACAAGAATTGAGGCAAAGAAAAAGTCAAAGTTGATACACATTCCATAGTTCATACCACAAGAATTGAGGCAAAGAAAAAGTCAAAGTTGATACACATTCCATAGTTCATATCAGAAGAATTGAGGCACAAAAAAAGTCAAAGTTGATACACATTCCATAGTTCATATCAGAAGAATTGAGGCACAAAAAAAGTCAAAGTTGATACACATTCCATACCAGAAGAATTGAGGTAAAGAAAAAGTCAAAGTTGATACACATTCCATAGTTCAAACCAGAAGAACAGAAAGAAAACTGAAGTCAAGACTGATACACATTCATAGTTCAAACCAGAAGAATTGAAGAAAAGAAAAAGTCAAGACTGATACACATTCGTAGTTCATACCAGTAAGACAAAGAAAAAAAAATGAAGTCATAACAATGCACATTCAACAGTTCACACCAGAAAAACTGAGGGAATCAATGTTAACACCAACACAACAGTTCTTACTAAAAGAACGGAGAGGAAAAGTGGTGAAACCAAACAGCTCATACCAGAAGAATTGGAAGGGGGGGGGGGGGGAAGCATTAAATAGTTCACACCATAAGAACTGGAGGGAGGAGGATCACACAGTTCACACCAGAAGAACTGGAGGGGGGGGCACACAGTTCACACCAGAGAACTGGAGGGATGATGACCACACAGTTCACACCAGAAGAACTGGAGAGGGGGCACACAGTTCACCAGAAGAACTGGAGGGGGGAGGGGGGGGGGGGGGGGGGGGGGGGGGCGCGTCACACAGTTCACACAGAAGAACTGGAGGGAGGGAGATCACACAGTTCACACCAGAAGAACTGGCGGGAGATCAAACACAGTTCACACCAGAAGAACTGGAGGGAGGGGGATCACACAGTTCACACCAGAAGAACTGGGAAAGGGGGTCGTCACACAGTCCACACCAGAAGAACTGGAGGGAGGGAGGTTCACACCAGAAGAACCGGAGGGAGGGAGGATCACAGAGTCCACACCAGAATAACTGGAGGGATCACACAGTCCACACCAGAATAACTGGAGGGACCACACAGTTCACACCAGAAGAACGGGAGGGATCACACAGTTCACACCAGAAGAACCGGAGGGAGCACACAGTTCGCACCAGAAGAACTGGAGGGAGGGGGAATCACACCAGAAGAACCGGGGGGGGGGGGGGGGGGGGGGGGGGGGGGGGCACACAGTTCACACCAGAAGAACTGGAGGGAGGGGGTCCCCACAGTTCACACCAGAAGAACTGGAGGGGATCACACAGTTTCACACCAGGAGAACCGGAGGGAGGGGGTCACACCAGAAGAATTGCAGGGAGGGGGTTTACACCAGAAGAATCGCAGGGAGGGGTTCACACCAGAAGAATTGCAGGAGGGGGTTCACACCAGAAGAATCGCAGGGGGGGGGGGGGGGGGGGGGGGTCCACACAGTTCACACCAGAAGAACTAAAGAGAACTAAGGAGGGGGGGGAGGGGAATCAAACAATTTACATTAGAAGAGTTAAGGGGAAAGAGGAGAAAAGTTCATACACCCTCATGAGTTTATACCAAAAGAGTTGATGGGAAAACAAAGTCAAACTACAGCAAAGTGATTTTTTTTTTTTAAAGTTCAAAGTAAAATAATTTTTTGGTTAAAATGAAGTCAAGATAAACATAACTGCAACTTCAAAGACACAGCAAAAGACAAAATAAAAACCAAACAAACCCCATGAAGTTTCTCTTAGACAGGAAATAATAATAAACTCACACAAGATCAGTTAAGCAAAAAATGTGAGGACAGCTTCATATAAAAAGAATCTAAGAAGAGCTTAAAAAAACCCCAACCAAACCCAACCAAACAAAAAGAAGTAAGGAAAAAAGGGGGGAAAGGCAAGTTTCATGCAAACTACATGCCCAAACAAACAAACCAAACCAAACCAAACCAAAAAGAAAAAAGAACCATCACCCAAAACTTACAGGCCTCTTCTGTGTGGAGTTGCAGACGCTGAAGGCGCTCGTTGATCAAGTCGGTGAGGTTACCATAGTCCTCTACTTTCTGAAAAAGAGCGCTACCAATTGAAGGGCGTCCCTTGTGGCCAGACAGAGCGTTATTGTTCCCCTGGAACGGGACAGGGGGGAGCAGTCAACACGGGGGCCCGGCCGGGCTTCCAGTCAGCCGTCCTAGTACTGACTAGCGTTGAATGAATGAACTTGGGGTTTTATGTTCGGTTGGTGTTTTTTTAAAGAGAAAATAATGTACTTTTTTTAAATGAGAAAAAATTATGTCGTTTTTATTGAGAAAACAATGTGGTTTTGTTGTGAAAATGATGCGGTTTTTATTGAGAAATTGATGTAGTTTTATTGAGAAAAATAATGTGGTTTTATTGAAAAGAAAGTTTGTAACCTGGTATGTAAAATGCTGGCTTTTTTTTTTAAATTGAGAAGAAAATGTGTGACACAGTGTGTGAAAATGTGTTTTCGTTGAGAAGTAAAACTGTGACACAGTGTGTGAAAATGTGTTTTCATTGAGAAGTAAAACTGTGACACAGCGTGTGAAAATGTGTTTTCAATGAGAAGTAAAGCTGTGACACAGTGTGTGAAAATGTGTTTTCATTGAGAAGAAAAACTGTGACACAGTAAGTGAAAAATGTGTTTTCGTTGAGAAGAAAATTTTACTTTGTAGGTATCTTTTTTCTTAGTCTAATCTCCTCTCTCTCTTTCTCTGTGTTGTAGTGTGTTTTCTATGAAATGGATGCCAGCTGCTTATGGCATGTTTGAGTCTACTGTCGTTTCACTAGCGTGGTTAAACTGACTTGAAAGCCCTGAAGTGACAATGCAGGTACCTTAATGGTAGGCGAAAACAGTCACAGATGCAAAAATCTCATCATTGGTGAACCTTGGAGCTCTAGCCAAGGAGCAACCCTACCCCCCCCTCCCCGACCTGACTTGATTATGAAGAGAAAAGAATACCAACACCCCCCCCCCCCCCCCCCCCCCCCCCCCCCCATCCCAGTTTCAGTCTTTTTCAGTGTCACAACCTGACTGTAAGTGGGAAAAACCACTCTGAAATAACAGAGTTGAAGTTAGCAATGGAACCAGAACAAACTGCTTAACACTATATTTTCAGTTATCTCATTGTGAAATGTATATATTCAATTATTGAACTCTGACTCCATATTTCCAATTATTGAACTCTAAAATTATATTTTCAATTAACTAACTCTAAAGTTATATTTTCAATTTTCTAACCCTGAAATTATATTTTCAATCATCTAACACTGAAATAATATTTTTAATTATCTAACTCTGGAACTACATTTTCAATTACCTAGCTCTGAAATCAGATTTTCAAATTCCTAATTCTGAAACCATATCATTTTCAATTATCTAACACAACACATTCAAAAAGCATTTACTTCAATCTCATAACAAATCCTGCTGTTAAGCACATGCAAATGGCCCTTCAGCGCACGGCAGCATTTGTCAGGGCCTCAGGAGTTGCTGTCTGAGCGTTCGACGACGAAGAAGAAGTACATACAAATATGCAAAGCCTGTCTTAAAACTCTCTGCAAGACCACATTATAGTATAGACACACTCTTCAAAAAGGCCTATGCCAAGCTCTCAAAACAAAACTACACCTCTCCCCCCATCCCACACGCCAAATTCCAAAGCAAAGATGACTTACCAGGATGAGTGCCTGTTGTGTTTCAGGGTTGAACCCTGTTCGTCTCTCGGTCCTATAAATAGCAATGGGGATTTCCCCAGTGGTGGAACACAGGGCTTTGTACAGGTCTCCGTAGGTAGGGAACTGACCCACCGTGCCGCGATTGATGCGCACCTGAACAAAGAGTATACACGGGTAATTATGGTCATTTTTACCTTAAATAGGATTTCCATTACTTATATTTTTAATTCTAATCTGATAAAATTTTCATTAACCGCACTGAAATAGATTTTCAAATTCTAATTAAATTTCCCAAATCAATTGGAAATATCAAACAAGATCAAAGTCCATACTTACATTTAAAAATCTGCTGATTAAGACTCAATGTCCCTTCAGGGCAGGCAGCATTTGTCGCCTCCGTCGCTGCTACGTTCAATGACGATAAAGAGGAAGTAATTACAGCATGAGAAATGGCAAAGCCTGTCTTAGAAGCCGGCGCAAACCACATAATTATTACAAACACACATAAAAAGAACCTTGCTGCTGATATGTAATGCTCAAAAAAATCACACCCCCAAAAACGCCAAATCCAAGCAAAGATGTTCTTTCCCCGTATGAGCCCTGTGTGTTCAGGTGAACCGGTTCGTCTCTGGCCCATAAATGCAAGGGGATTTCCCAGTGGTGACCAGGGCTGTACAGGTGTCAGTAGTTGGATCACCACGTACTCGTGTTGTGCACGAACAAAGTGTTAAAAGGATGGTCCTGTACCTTTTAGAAGGGTGAAGTGCCAGTATAATTTTAGATCATCTAATACTTGCAGTTAAAAGTCAGGAAAAGTATTTGATACATTCAAATTACTAATTTAATCAAATAACAGGCGACCGGAACGCTTTTCAATGGTGCAGGTGGCGGAAAAAAAATCACAGTTTTCTTTAGTAGCACACGATTCATCTGATTAGCGAGACGATAAATTGAATGTTATTGTCTTGGAAGTAGAAACATTTGAACGAGAATTGTTAAGTGAGTCCGATATTAAACGCTTACGAGGAAGAGGAGGAAGGAAATGCTGCAGTTAGGGAGAAGAGTGAGCCTGAAAATAATGTGCTACACGGCACATTCCTGATCTGTGCTACACACACGACTGTGGAGAAATTTGACCTCCTGACCAGTCCGCGGCATAGACGCCTGAAAACGGATGCCTTTTGACTGTTTTCTCATTATTACCACACTTTTGCTTTGAAATTGCAATGGCAGAAACGAACAGATATGCCGATAATGAAAATAGCAAGAAGGAAAAGAAAATAGGTCTCCCGTCTGCCAAGGTTGACAGGTGAGAGCAATGGGTACACCCCCCCCCCCCCCCCCCCCACACACACATCCATAATTTGTGCTTTTTGTGATGTGATGTGACCCTGTGCCACCACTACGACTACTTTAGAGACTACCAACATTAAAATTTTGTAGGGTTACAGAAGTTCTGTGTTGTTTCGAATTTGTCACACCTGTGCTGTGACACTGGTGACAGTGTGACAGTCATGTACAATAATACACTTCTGTACACTTAACAAACATGTGGTAGCACACGCAGATATGAAGTACAGTATAAAGGTCACATGTTGATTGAATATGACTTGTTTTCAAAAGAAAAAATAGTTAAACAAAACTTCTGTCTCCTCTCTCCACAAAACAACAGGTGCTATGGGGACATTGTGTGACACATCCTTGAAGTACTATTGCACATAACCATTGGTAAACACATCAGCTGGGTATCACTTCCTTATTCGACACTAACATGCTTGAACTATCGTCAAATCCATGCAGGACTTGCTGTTTTATCATATATACCATATTTTTACCTGTGATTGGTGACAAATAAGGTGACAATGACAAGACATCTGGTGATCAGACACATAAACTTGCGCCTAAATGCAAGTACAAAGACATACCTAGCTTGTGACAAAATTTCAGCTTGATAACTTGTCATGCACACACACAAATTGTCTTAGGAGTAAAGTAAGTCAGATGGAGGTAGAAAACCTTCAAAGAATTCAAAATCTACAGGCAGTTTAGCTCCGTAGAATCCAACAACAAGAGGGTTAATTGGCAAATACATAAAATTGGGGAAAATAAAGGCCAACTGATGTGTATGTAGTGATGTACTGTCTTTCATTTCAATGTGATATTCAAAATTTTTTTTAAAAGAACCATTAAGACAAAGGAGGAAAAAAAGAAATTTCATGCAGCTTGTGCATGAATACTTACACTGGAGAGATGTCCAGAACTTTCCTGAGCATCAATGCCGAGCAGAAGTCGAACAAAGCCAATGAGATACCCCTTCACAAATGTCTGAAACAGTCACATCAAACACTCCAATTACATTTGTAAAATTCTCAACCAAAAAGTTAAACTGTATTCAGAAAAACCTGTCATTATACATCTGAATGTTTTGAACATTGTACACAATCTGTGATCAGTTAAAAGAATGGACAGGCCTCAACTTTGTGGACTCACAGAAGGCAGCTGAGGAGTGAGAGAAGTGGCAAAAACTGGTTGCAATGTTATCGATGAACACTCCAGTGACCGACCACTTGGCCAAAGGTCAGACAGAGGTTAGGTGAGATGAGGTAAGGTTAAGTAAGGAGATTAACTCATACACTCATGCTGGGTTTTTTTAATGTTTTTGACTGTTGTTTTTTGGTAGGGCGGTGGGGGGAGAAGGGGTGGGAGGGGGATGCTAAAATTTCAGCTTCATGGATATCTTTGATAATTAAGAACACCTTTTTGTTCTGAATGTTAAAACTTCCAACTAGACTGTACTTTTACTCCCACAGCTTTTCTTTAATCAGATCATTGTGTTGCCTCCATATTAAACACTTGTGATTTTGGTGATGCCCAGAACAAAAAGACCACTCACGAAAAAAAAAAAAAGCTGACTTACTTTGTTTTTAAAGCAACAGCCTAAAACCCACTGAAAGAAGGAAGGTGGCAGGATGGTTAAGACATTCACCTGCCAAACACATAAACCATGAGGTTCTGGATTCAATTCCCAGCTTCGCCCTTCTTCCCAGTTTGACAGGAAAAATCAAACTGAATGTCAAGTCTTTCAGAGGAGACTCTAAACCAGTCAGACCTGTGTGCTTACAGACATGTGTGCTTACAGACCTGTGTGCTTACAGACCTGAGTGCATCAAAAAACCCACGATAGTTTTAAAATCACAAAAAGTAGAGAGCTACCTATCCGCTGTCCCAGCAAAACTGGTAGGTTCAATCCCCAACTGTATACCTCGAAGTCAGAATGTGGCTACCTTAATGGTGGAGGGAAAAAATCAAAAACCTCACCATTGTTGAACCTCAGAGCTCTTGCCAAGGAACAAAAACAGGGAAAAAAAACCAAAGCCATCTGCTGTCACACACAATCCCTCCAATCTCCACCCCCACCCCCCTCCCCCCACTCCATCACCTTCAATGTCAAAAGGAAAGAACGATAACTCACCTGGTACAACAATCTATCCAACATGGCCGAGCTGAAGACTTGTCCCGCGGCAAACGGCAGTCGGAACATGTAGGGCAAGTTGGACGTGGTTTTTTCTTTGAGACGCTGCAGATTGGGGGGGATAAAAAAAAAAGCTGAATAATAGAAGCCTTCTTCTCTTTTACAGGAGAGACATATCATAATAATAATAAGATAAAGACAATACTATTCAATAAAAGCTCTAGCAGTTACAAAAAATTTTTTTTTTAATTCAAACAAAACAGTAGTGCTTAAACTGCTTTGGTGCCATAGTAAGTGCTGTTGTTTTACAGCATGTGAGAGTGCAGAGAGAGAGAGAGAGAGGGAGAGAGGAGAGGGAGGAGAGAGAGAGAGAGAGAGAGAGAGAGAGAGAGAGAGAGAGAGGAGAGAGAGAGAGAGAGAAGAAGACAGACAGAGACAGACAGGCAGGCAGGCAGAGAGACAGATAGACAGAAGGCAGGCAGGCAGAGAGAGGGGACAGAGAGACAAACAGGCAGGCACAGAGAGACAGATAGACAGACAGGCAGGCGACGGGAGCAGGCAGGCAGAGAGACAGATAGACAGAAGGCAGGCAGGCAGAGAGAGAGACAGAGAGACAAACAGGCAGGCACAGAGAGAGACAGATAGACAGACAGGCAGGCAGACAGACAGACAAAGAGAGACAGAGACAGACAGAGAGTGAAAAGAGGGACACACACAGGGGCAGAGAGAGAGAGAGAGAGAAAGAAAAGTGAGTGAACGAATAAACTGAATGAATGATGAGAAAGAGAAGGAGAGACAGAGAGCAAGATAGAGACACTGACAGAGAGAAAAAAAGGGTGGTGCTGTGCTCTCCCTGGGGAGAGCAGCCCAAATTTCATGCAGAGAAATCTCATGACTTAAAGTGGTAAAATGAAATGAAAAAAATGAAAAAATGAAGACAGACATAGACTGAGAGACAGACAGAGACAGACAGACAGACAGACCTTTTCCAGTCTGGAGATTTGCTGGGTGTAGGTATCCTGTGCCTGGAAGTGCATGAACCTCATGTTGGACGCCTCGTTCATCTCCGTCACGATGTTCAGCGTAGGGAACAGGCTGGTAACACACAACACATCATATCAACCAATGTCACAACATAGTGAACAGGCTGGTAACACACACAATAACCAATATCACAAAATAGTGAACAGGCTGATAACACACAACACGTCATATCAACCAATGTCACAAAATAGTGAACAGGCTGATAACAGACACACATCATAAACCAATATCACAAAATAGTGAACAGGCTGATAACACACAACACATCATATCAACCAATATCACAAAATAGTGCATAAGCTGATAACAAACAAATCAAGCAATACAACAACAAAAAGAGTTCCCTGTGGGGATGCTGGGGGCCTGTCAGTATGAATAGCATCCCCACCTTCTGGATATTCTGTGCTAAGAATTCCATTTTTTTAACCCTAAAAAAAAAGTTGGGGGTGGGAAGGAATTCATACAAAATACTAACGAACCAAACGAAGAAACATACACACGTCTGAGAGGGGAATGTGTATATATAAGAAGTTTTTTTTACCGGGTGATTTTCTGCACCATAACGATAGTCTCGGCATCTTCCCATCTCTCCTCGGTACCAGCGCCATGAGTGGCCCCGATGTTGGAGATGACCAGATGAATGGCTTTGTGGATCCCTGCCTTCAGCAGGTCGTCCAGGCTGTGAAACAGTGATGGCATAGTGATGATGATGACGATGATCTACTGTACACTTCATGTGTGTTGAAACACTGTTCAAATACTGATGATAAACTTGGTAAATGATATTAACCACTAGACTGCCTTACCCCGGAAATTTTCCGGGGCTAAACGTGCACCCTATACGCCAACAACCCGGAAAATTTCCGGGGTGTCGAACCGAAGTAAACAAGCCTGCTTCCTTGACTACAGTTAAAGGGAAACAACTCCAAAATTAATGGAGGTCACTCTCCTGTTGCCTGGCAACATCGAGCTGCAAAAACCGTGGCAAAAACGATCGTTTTTCGCTCGTATTTTGTGTTTTTATGCATGACTGCTTGGGAAGTTCTTGTTCAAAATTGCGGACACTTCTTGTTGAAGGCATACATAACTTTACACAGCTGTAAAAGTGGCAAATAAAACTGTAGATTTACCTAACAGTGATGAAAGCGATCGTGTATGATTCAGCTGATCGTGCATTAAAAAAAAAAAGAATGAGATTTGGCCTAGACTTACGTTTGACGTTATTGAGATCAGGGGTACTCAGAATGACAGTGGTGATGAAGAAATCGTATTTATGGTCGATTTTTTACATTTTAAATATATTTTCGCAGTAAAATATCATGCTAACTAATTTGAGCTTACCTCAACGTAATCTACGATATATATACTGTCATTGGGTAGACTATCAGGAATATTCATGTAGTAGTTTCTGAGTAAGAGGGCTATGAACATAGCAGTGGTACATAAGAATTTTATTCCCCGGCATATAGGGTGCACTTGCACTGGGCAGTGAAGAGGTTAACAGACAACAAGATGGATGGCTTTGTGAATCCCTGCCTTCAGCGGGTCATCCAGGCTGCACAACAGTGAAGGCATAATGATGATCTACTGTACACTTCATGTGTGTTGATACACTGTTCAAATACTGTTGATAAACTTGGTTACTCTGATATTAGTCAAGTCAAGTCAAGTCAAGTCAAAATTTTATTTCCAGATGGTACATTGAATAAGCAATGCATTTGCTTTTTTTAGATGACCAAATGAATGGCTTTGTGAATCCCTGCCTTCAGTAGGTCACCCAGGCTGCACAACAGTGAAGGCATAGTGATGATCTACTGTACACTTCATGTGTGTTGATACACTGTTCAAATACTGTTGATAAACTTGGTTACTCTGATATTAGAGATGACTAAAGAAATGATTTTCTCTATTTATTCCTGCATTTAATACATCATCCAACTTGTAAGACTTTGTGTACATAATAATGATAATTTACTGTATGCTTTATGCATATGCTGTTGTTGCCCATTCCCAAGCTTAACATCAAGAATCACCCAGAATATGCTCTCTTTCTAACTCATCTTATCTGGAAATCACTTTGAGACTGTAAGTACACACTGGATGTAAATTTCGCGTGTTTGACTGTTATCAAGTACCTTGCCATATAGGCAGCCATACAGTGACTTCCGCAGATCTTTTTACCCCTTTAACAGAGAGTGCAGATTGTGTTAAGCTAACACCTTGACATGGCTGAAGACAATATCAACATATTCTAAAACAATAACAACAAGTAGGCCTTGGCATTTTCACTTACGCCAATAAGCCTGGAAAAAAACTTCATGTATATTAACGGGGAGTTACTGTAATATTCCAAAGGACTAAATAAATGGCTTTACATATTCCTGTGCCTTTAGGAGATCATCTGCATCTCTGTCTCTGTCTCTGTCTCACACACACACACACACACACACGTGCACTAACCTCTTCATGGATCCTTTCATCCAGAACACCAGAGGGAAATGAGCGATTGTCTCCAGAAACAGACTGTCAGGTCTGAAAACACACACACCCCCCATTCAGAAACCTTAAAACTTTGCGTGAACACATTCAGTCTTGTTTTATTTTTATATAAGAGCAAAGGAGTAGACTTTCAAGTGACAATATTTAATGTGTTCTATAAATATATATGATGTCCAACAGTAGAAAATGCATTATACCCCCCCCTCCCCCCCCCCACAAAAATGGGGGCGCAGGGGAGAAGGAAAACAGAAGTCACACCCACAAATAAAACCTTTTTTTTTTTTCTTCATAAAGAGAGACAATGATGCTCCATGTTCTGCATGCAACTGAGGCCTACAACCCCCCCCCCCCCCCCCCCCCCCCCCCCCCACATACTACCAAAAAAAAGAAATATTCCCAGTAAATCTAACGATATCTGTTCCTGAAATCTTTTTTTCAGTACATGAGAGATATTTCAGTATTCAGAATGTTCTGCATGATTTCTGGCAGTGTATGACAATATCAGTGGCTGAAATCATTTATCAGTCAGCGGTTGGAAAACTCCAACAGACTCTATCTTCTGGACATATTTCATTCTTTGTTTGTTTATTATTTTTCACCCTTCTCCCTCTGCCCTGTTATTTGACATTATAAGGCATGAATAACGTCTGCATGACTGCTAGTTTGCATTCTGCTTATCTCTTCCATTCCTGAAGCCACAGCTCCAGGGTTTACCTTCAGCCAGATTTTTGCATAAGCAAACATTAATTTTTTGCCCACCAATAAGGTAGCCGCATTCCGACTTCAGGGACGATGTCTGAACACGACACCAGAGTGCATGTGGTTGTTTAAATACCTTTTTTATCACCCATTCTTACTAGCATAAATGGCCTACAATTTAAAAAAAAAGCAGAACAGGTTTTAATGAGAGCGTAAGGTGTTCTGCATGCATTCACACATCAGGCCTTTATTTATAATATAGTTTGAAGAACTTTCGGAGGAGTGGAGTCAGTACTGATGTTAACCCAAAGGGGAAAAATTCCCTTGAATGGGTGTCTCAATGGTGGCTTGAACCTGGGTTCGATTCCTGGCCATCAAATTGCAAGCACAATATTCTAACCACATGGCTACTCCCCGCACCCCCCACCCCACCCCCAACAAGTATCAATCACATTACAGTGAATCGACATTAAACCAGTAAGAACACAAAGCGTTTTTGTACTGACAACAGGAATATATTTACAAAATACTGCATCTATACATCAAATACTGCATTATTATACAAGTTTTTAAAAGCTAAGAGAAAAAAAAAGATTGCAAAAAAAAAGCAACAACAAAAAACCCAGAAAACCAAACAAAATTGCAAATGGCGACTGACTGGTTATTGACCAATAGGATGACAGGATACAGGGAGCCCAGGGAGAGGTAGCTGGAGCGCAGGGGGATGATGAAGTTGTAGACGGCGGGGCTGCACTCGTCCACCGACACGATGATCAGCTGGTTGGTCCACCGAGCGTCCGCAGCGTTCTTGAAATTGCAGTGTTCACAGTCCTGCCGCCACATACACATGTGCATTGCATTGTAGTGTACTGTATTGTATTGTATATCATTGCACTGTACTGTATTGTGTAGCACTGTACTGTATTGTGTTGTATAGTATTGCATCGTATTGTACTGTATTATGTTGTATTGCATAGCGTTGTATTGTTGTATTGTACATCATATTGTGTTGTATAGCACTGTTTTGTACTGTATTGCAATGTACTGTATTGTACTGTATTGCATTGTACTATATTGTAATGCGCTGAATTGTGTTGTACTGTATTGTATTGTACTGCATTGTACTGCACTGTGTTGTACTGTATTGTATAGCATTGTGTTCTGTTGCATTGTATTGTACTGTATTATACGGTATTGTATTTACTGTTTTGTATTGTGTTCTGTTGTACTGTACTGTACTGTATTGTTTTGTATTGTACTGTACTTTCAGTCAGGGCAGATTCCTCTGTGTGAAATTTGTGGTGCTCTCCCCAGGAAGAGGGCATTGCTACAAGATTAGCCCCACCCATTTTTAGTTAATTTTGTTTTGTGTTGTGTTAGATTTTCCTGTCTGCATGTGAACTTGTTTCCCAATGAGGGTGGCTTTTTTGCCCCCTGACATAATTTTAATTAGTTTCCTTGTTGTTCCAAGTTTGTGTAATATGCTTTCATTTGTTCTTTTATCTGTCCAACTGATTTTGAGCAGCCTACACCGCCTCCCCCCCCCCAAAAAAAAACAAAACAACCAACCAACAACAACATCTAGATTTTTAGTAACTGTGGGTGTTGTTTGTACATATAAAAGGGTGGGTGGAGGGTGCGCGACAGGCCTTCAGCGCCTTGGATGGACGATGGGGTCAGAGAGGCTAGAAGGGTGAAGCGGCGGGCAGAGAGAAAGTGGAGAAAGACAAAACTCTCAGTGCACAGAGAAATTTTAGTCAAGGAAAATGCGGTATACAGGAATCTGAAAGAGTCAAAGATAAAAGAATTTTATTGTGAGGAAATGAAATCATGTCGTTCATCAAAACAAATTTTCTCTATAGCTAACAGCCTCCTGGGTAAGAATAATACCACTCCCTTCCCACAAATGTGCCCCTACACGATCTACCACAAAGTTTTTGTAACTTTTTCATGGATAAAATCAGACAAATACGCGATGATCTTGATCAGCGACCATCTGTTCCACCTAGTTTCCATCAGTATGATGGTCCCATTTTGTCATCCTTTCAACCAGTTTCTGTGAAAGACATCCATGAAGTAATTCTGTCCATGCCAACAAAAAGCTGTTGTTTAGATCCTCTGCCCACTGTTTTGATAAAGCAAAACCTTGATATTTTGGCACCTATGGTAACAGACATCATCAATGCATCTTTGTCGGCGGGCTCTGTACCCTGTCAGTTCAAAAATGCTATTGTTATCCCACTCCTCAAGAAAAAAGGTCTAGACTGCAATACTATGAAAAATTACAGGCCGGTTTCCAATCTTCCTTTCATTTCAAAAGTTCTGGAGAGAGTTGTCCTCAACAGCTTCAGAAGCACCTAGCTTGTAACCACCTTTTGGAAGATCATCAGTCAGCGTATAGGGCTGGTCACAGCACGGAGACTGCCGTACTGAGTGTCACCAGCAGCCTGCTTTTGCAGAATGACGACCGCAGAGTGTCAGTCATGGGCTTGTTGGACCTCAGTGCGGCATTCGACACGCTTGACCACTCTATTTTGCTCAAAAGACTAGAATACTCTTTTGGAATAAGAGGTGTTGCCTTGGCATGGTTTACCTCTTATGTCTCTGATAGGTCGCAGAGCGTGCTGATAGAGGAGTTAAGTCACAACCTGCCCCCCTCCTGTATGGCGTACCTCAAGGTTCTGTTTTGGGTCCCGTATTGTTCACACTATATTCTCAGCCTCTGTCTAATGTGATGACCTTACATGATTGCCAGTTTCATAAATATGCAGATGATACAGAAATTTCGGCAAATGCAACACCTCAAAATTTTTCAGACGCCACGCGCACACTGGCAGATTGCACGCACAGTGTCCTTCAGTGGATGGACAGCAACAAACTCAAATTAAATACAGACAAGACAGAAGTTATGGCAGTTGGTTCACCATCTAGTCTTATGCGGGTGTCGGAGAGTTCTGTGGTCTTGGGTGGCTGTGACATAGCTTTTCAGAGTTCTGTGCGGTATCTGGGTGTTCAGCTAGATCCTACTCTCTCCATGAAAGACCACATTAGTAACGTCTGCAGAGCATGCTTTCTAGAGCTGCGCCGTATTGCACACATTAAGAAATTCTTGCCTCGTGATGCAGTGATCAAGCTTGTTTCAGCGACCGTCTTGTCGCGACTGGACTATTGCAACTCCTGTTTTATCGGTATAAGTGATGACCAGTTTACACGCCTGCAGCGAATTCAGAACTCTGCTGCCAGGCTCATCCTTGGAAAGAGCAAAAGGGACCATGTGACTCCCATGCTTAGGGAGCTTCATTGGTTACCTGTAAGGGCACGCTGTCAGTACAAAGTTGCGGTCTTGGCATACCGTCACTCTGAAGGCTCGCTTGCTCCATCTCTGTCAGCTGCCTTGAAATCACGCACCACAACTAGAACCCTGCGGTCTTCGAATGATAACTTACTTTTGTACCCCATTACAACCTCAAAACCGCAGGTCGTAGATCTTTTGGTGTTGCTGCGCCCACGATCTGGAACTCTCTGCCACCAGCCGTCAGACATGCTCCCACTTTATCCCAGTTTAAGTCTTCATTGAAGACACATCTCTTTAATGTATTTCTTAGCTAGTTAATATATTGTGCTTGTCTTGACGGTCGCCGTTTGTCACACTGTAGGCTACTTCATGTGCATGCCTGGCTGTTGGTTATGGGTTTTTGTTTGTTTGTTAGTTATGTTATTGCTAGTGCCTTTTCTCTTGAGTGTACTGTTAATTGCCCTGCTAGTGTGTGCCCGGACGCTGCTAGTGTGTGCCCGGACGCAAGTGTGTGCCTCTACAGTGCGATAGGTATCTCTGGTAAATTTATTTGCGCTTTAGAAATGCTCATTATCATTGTTGTTGTTGTTGTTATTATGTGCTGTGTGTGCATGTGTATAGATGCGCATGGTATGAAAGCGCATTGAGTCATTGCTTTGAGAAATGTGCTATATAAATGCTATTCATTATTATTATTATTATTATTAAAACAGTTGGTAGGTTATTGTACTACAAGCATTAAATATCTGTAGGCAATGTCACAGGTGCATGGCTATTTGTTGAAAGAAAGGTAGTAGATAAATAAAAGAATATTTTGCAAAAAGGTATGCACATACACACACATGCATGCAGGCGCATGCACGCAGGCACGCGCACACGGGCGTGCTCACAAACACACACACACACAGTCTAATGGTAGCAACAACAAAAAAACACCTTGGTTTCAAACAATGATTCTCCCCTGTGGGGATGCCAGGGTCTGTCAGTAAAAATAGCATCCCCACCTTCTGTACATTCTGTGCTAGGAATTCCCTTTTTCCATCACTCTGTTTCTGCTTTATTCTTTGTCTTCCTGTCCCTCCTTCTATGTCTTCTTTATGCCTTCTTGGTCCAATTTCCTGCCTTTTTCCCAGAAAGACTTAAAAGGTGACAATTCTCTCTTATGCCGAAGTTGGATACGCTGGGCCTGACTTGTCAGGTGCTTAACGGGAGTGTGACACATTTTCGTTCATATAACAGACAACAATAGTTGCTGTCTGAGTGTTAGACACAGAAGAAAACAATGATCAAATAAGTGACATCTTGCCTTCTAGACAGGTGTACTGCCTACTGCCCTTGCTACCTGCAGTGAGTTAGTGTCAAAGCTTTCACGGTTTGAGACTCAGGGAAGAGGGTCACTGGAGGGATGTTGTGGGGTCACCCAGTCACCTCACCCAGCCTAGCCCCACAACTAAGGTATCATTTTTCATCAGGAAGGTGGTGTCCTGCATCATTTAGAACAGACACCATTGAACACCACCAAAGTGACCCAGCAGCAGTGCAGTGCAGGGCTGGGCCTCTGGCTGGTGGTGGCCTCACGGCATCTTAATACTTATCACCTACCTGCGGAACTTCTGATTCTGAAGATGCAAACATGACATGCTCCAGTTTGGCTGGAGTGTGAAGATTATAATGACAGGCGTGAGAACAGCAAAGCAGGAAGATGACAGAAGGTAAAAGTGTTCCATAAGCGATGCGACAATAAGGGAGCAAGGTGTAAGAGACCTCAGCTTATCCAGGGGCCAGCATCTTGAGAGTAGCACCCACCTCCTTGTAACTTCACCTTCCCTAACCCTAAAGAGAGCAGGTACTCATTTACAGCTGGGTGAACATGGATGTGGGGGGGATGGGCTGTGTTGACAGTGCTGAAGCCAAGGCAGAAAACATTACAAACAAACCTAAAGACAAGAAAATGATGTAGAGAATGGATCCCACTACTCACAACTCCCCAGACCATGCAGCAGAAATCTCGGGGCTGACAGTTGAGGTGGCAGATGATGCGCTTCGTTCCCATGGGCATGGAGTTCGGCAAAGGGCCCGTCATGAAACTGTCCACACATCCGTACACAACGCACTTTATTATCGACATCACCAAATAATTCATCCATCTTTTCATCGTACAAACAGTATTGCTCAAGTTTCCAAATCCTGTCAGTATGATCTGTGCATTGAAAATATGATTTTTATTCAATTAAAAAAAAAAAGCAAACAAATCAACCCAATGCCCTACCACAAAGGATGATGACTTGCATATATAACAGAGTTATATCCAGAGAGCAATAATCAATCCCCCCCACCCCCAACAAAAAAACCAAACCCAAACAACTTTGTTTGAGTGTGTGTGTGTGTGTGTGTGTGTGTGTGTGTGTGTGTGTGTGTGTGTGTGTGTGTTTTATTTATTTATTTATTTAATTCTTTTATTTATTTAATTCTTTTATTTATTTAATTCTTTTATATCGAGGGAAATGGAATAAGCACTTGTGTGCTTTTTTTTACAACCAGTCCCCGTGTGTATGCGGTTTTGTCAATTTGTCATCTGCTCCCACCGGCACACAATGGCCTACTCTTACGAAAAGCGGAACGGGATTTAACGTGCGCGCAAGATGTTCTGCGTGCATTCGCACACGGGACCTCGGTTTATAGTCTCATCCGAAGGACTTGTATGTGTGTGTGTGTGTGTGTGTGTGTGTGTGTGTGTGTGTGTGTGTGTGTTGTATGTTTGTTTGTTGTTGGTTGTTGGGTTTGTTTGTTTTTTGTTGTTGTTTTTTGTGGGTTTTTTGGGGGGAGGGGGTCCTTGGTTCTTGGAGGTCCAAGGTTCACCAATGGTGAGAGTTTGTGTATGTGACTATTTCTGCCCACCATTAAGGCAGCCACATTCTGATTTCAGGGATGATGTCTTAACCCGACTCCAGCAGCATGCTTACATTTTTTTTAATTTTGTCATCTGTTCCATCCAACCAGCACTCTATGGCCTTGCTCTTTCAAAAGGCAGAACAGGTTTTAACGTGTACACAAGATGTTCAGAGTGCGTTAGCACCTTGATACCTTGGTTTATAGTCTCAGCCAAAAGACTTTTGAGGGAGTGGAACTGGCACTGGTACTGATGTTAACTCAGTCCAGGGTAAAAAAATCCCCTTGGACGGATGTCTTGGTGGTGGCTCAATACCAGGCCTGATCATCAGCACAACAATCTGACCACTAAACTATCTTATTTATTTATTTTATTTATTTATACCACTTTAAATCACGGCAGATTTCTCTGCGTGAAATTTGGGCTGCTCTCCCCGGGGAGAGCACGTCGCCACAAGAGCAGCGCCACCCTTTTTTTAAAACTTTTTTCCTGTCTGCAACAGTATTTGTTTCCCTATCAGAGTGGCTTTTTTCTACATAATTTTGCCAGGGACAACTCTCTTGTTGCCGTGGGTTCGTTTACATGCGCTAAATAATTATGTGCAACACACGGACCTCGGTTTATCGTCTCATCCAAAAGACTAGCGCCCAGACCAACACTCATGATGTAATGGATGGGGAAAAAGTTTCGGGTCCAAACGGGATACCAATCACCACACACTTCCGACCTGGACTTTTCGCTTTCTAGACAGGCGAGCTACCTTTAGACCCCCGATGCACACCCCTGCAACCCCTGCCCCCCCCCCCCCCCCCCCCCCCCCCAACACCCCCCTCCCCCCACCAAATTATTTTTTTTGGGGGGGGCACAGTTCCTCAGCTAGAGCTCTGAGGTTCACCAGTGACGATATTTTGTGTATGCGACCATTTTTACCCACCATTAAGGTAGCCCCATTTCGAATTCATGGAAAATCAAATCAGGAAAAAAAAAAAGTCCAACTATTATCCTGATGCTTTCTTCTTTGTGAAAGCAGACCCCATTTTCATGTGGAAAACAACTCTTCATGATGCAGTGATACAATCCAGTACAAAACAATAGCAGTACAGTGATACGGGTACAACATGTTGTTCAAGTGAACGCTACAACAGACTGTTCAAGTGAACACTACATTACATGTACTGTAACACAGGCTGATTAATCTGTACACGAGTTCAGGACAGATTCTTTAGTAACGGTCATAGCACAAGCTGTGTCATCACACAGATTTTTTTTACACAAGGCTACTTATTTATTAACAGCAGTACATACAGACAGACACTACAAAATAGTGTAGGGAATGTTCACCGTTACAACAACTACAAGCGTGTGTTACTCATTAAATGGACATCTCTGAAAAACTTAATGTATTCCTTATCCTGATTAATATTAACAGAAACGCACACACACACACACACACATGCATTTGCACACACACATGCACTCCTCCCCCCCCCTCCCCAACACACACACATATGCACACACACCACCCCCCCAACACACACACATATGCACAACACACACACTCCCCCCAAACACACACACATATGCACACACACACACACACACACACACACATGTACCTGCACGCACTTAAGCTTATCAAAAGCATCAACTACGAACAGACTGTAAAGAAAACAAAGCATGATCCACACTTCTGCTCATTGGGTAGAACTATCTGACACCACCTAACAAAAGAGTCGCAGGTTCAAACCTTCATTCACAGCAGCCAGGCTGGGAGACAATTCTCTTCATGGTTCACATATGTAAAAATAAATAAATACATAAAAATAACAGCAAAAAACAAGCAAAAGACCCCTCCAGTCCCTTCTAAAGATGAAACTTTTTGATGGAAATGCCTTGCAAGAAATACATGCATTTTAAAAACAACCATGCCTACCCACCAAATCCCTTGCATCCACTGAATTTGGGAGGATGGGCCACATTATACAGTGCAGTAGTAGAAAACAGCTTTACGGTCACGAAAACTGTTCATTCACTGAGTGTACACTAAGTCTCCCAGCGATTCCCAGCTGTGAGGACTGAGGCAGAGTGCCTATTCTGGGTGAGTGACCCTCAGGATGTAAAGCTGGGGAAGGCCCAACAACAAAGCCTCTTGCATATCTTTCAGTAGGCTATCATGTGCTAGTATGAATTGGGGAAAGATGATGAAAGACAAACATCTGCACACAGATGTCAGGTTTAGTCACTGCTAACGATGAAGTGCGACTGGCGTCATGATGGGATCAATAAATAATGATCACATAAACAAAAACCCTGTCAATGGTAAAACTTCAGAGATTAATTATTTAGAAAATGTGCATAGTTGTACACACTAGAACACTCTCTCACACTCATCTCCTCACTCCTCACTAACATGTACACACACACACACACACACACACACTCAAAATCCCTCACCTGCAAAAAACAACAACCAACTTTCTGATTATTTGGATTTTCAGTCTTCACCTTCCCAATGTTTAAAGGCAGGAGCTTAAGTCCATTGGTTATCATGTCAAAAGCAAACATTTTTTAGAAAGATTTATAAATCGATACAGAACGCAGTATTTTATGCAATACATATGCGTTATGTGCATTAACAAATTTCAATGCTTTTGTTAACAAAAATGTCCATCTTGTGGATTGAATGTGCAGCATCCATATCGTCCATTCATTTCAGCAACAGAGTGAAGTCACGTCAGCAATATTGTCAATAACCTGCTGATTATCTACTTCAGGTCAAATATAACATAACATGTACATGTAAGCAACAGATGTATGATAGATAGTCTAGTGGCATGATGCTTTGTCGGAACAACACATAGCCAGTCAGATGTATGACAGTTCTTTAATCATTCTCTTCAGCAAAGTTTCCCCAACCATGCAAGCAGAGAGCAAGGCCACAGTTAGATTTTCATGATATCCATGCATATCATATTTTCAGCAAGATGATGAACAGCGCACATATCTGACAAAAACACATGTTGAACAGATTAGCTTTTATCAAATACCAAGCACAGTCAACTTTCAGAATAAGCCTATAAAAAAGAAAAAGAAGGACCATGTGGCTTGAAATCAAATCGATCCTACTCAACACAGCGCATTCTGTTCCAAAATTCCCTTCTCCTTCATAAAAGACAACAACAACCTGACAAAAAGCAATCACCAATCTCTATTTCATTCCACAACTAAGTATAATGTCATAACCACAACATTGAGCTGCCTACTGAAAAGAGAATATTATCATAATGACATGCAATATGAAATGATGACGACATCAAACATGACTCAAGAGTCAGACAATGCAGTCGGGTAATGCAGGCCATAGCAACTCCACTGGACACTGGGCTAGCCAGACATACATCACAAACCTGAGACAATACTACTACACTGAAGAAACAATTATCACTGAGGATGCAGGAAAACCATGCAAATCTAACTACCTTGTTCTATTCTTGACACTAAATTTCTTTAATATTCCACAGAAGAAAAAAACAACACCTACGTGTGATGCACAAAAACTACACAAATCTAGCTCACTCTCAGTTGACTTGCGTTATTCTCCAAGGTCTTTTTTTTTTTTTTTTTTTACAGTCCACTGAAACAAAAATTGGTTGTTGAGGAAAAGATGATGCAACTCCAGGACTATCTCAACTAGGGAGGTCTATTCTTTAAGGCTGATTTTCAACAGTCCTCTGAAGAAACAACGCCACTTGCGATGGGCCAAAACTGTGCAAATCTAGCACAATCTCAACTGAGTTGTGCTATACATACTCCACAGCGGCTCAAAATGTTGGGTTTTTTTTTTAACAGGCTCTCATCTGCTCAGTATTCTCTCACGTCGCTTCAAAACCTTAATGTCTATTACAAACTGCAAAGAATCAAGATGAACTGATATGCTGGCAACAAACTGGAACTTTCAAAAACACTTCAACTTTCTGAAACAACTCTTTTGAGCCCTGAAAACATGCAAACTGCGGTCCTCCCTGTTAACCTATGCCACACAACCCAACAGACTGTAATATGACACACCATTTCAGCCACTACATAAATGAAGAAGGAGATTCAACAGAAACCACTCCTGCTCAACATATGAATCAGTTTTCTTTGATTGAAAATTTGTGATTGTACTTCTACCCACTCACAAATGGTCCATATAAAGGACAAGGCTGTTCTTGCACTAAGACTATTTAATAATCTTAATTTCAGGACGAAAGTATGTCCGAATCCATAACCAGCATTCTGACTTGTAATTGCCCCTCATGGGATGATTAAAGTGTTTTTGACTTGACCTGACTTTGACTTGACTGATTCGCCCTATGACCTCTGGAATGGAAGAGCTGACAATGACATTCTAATGTGAAAATGTGTTGTATCATTTCTGTGCGTGTCTGGTTCAGAGCTGTTAATCAGTCTCTCAAAGCTGACCCAACAAGTCCCATGTCTGACTGTCAAGCCACGATCACCTGTTGACACTGAAAGGCATACAAAATGTACTGTGTACCTTTTTGAAGTTCGTCTGAAAATGAAAACGATTCACTGTAATGATACAGACCACTGGCGATGACCATGACAAAATCATACAACTCTTTAAAATTCAATCACAAAAATCACGAATGAATAATTACACAAAACACAATCCACATTACAGATATTCTTTAGCTTTTTTTTGGTTTTTGTTACCTTTTCTTTCTTCAACATGTCCACTGATATAAGATAAAACATTCTAATTCTTGAGCTATCTCAACAACCCCAGCCAATGCGTCAACCAGCTCTTTCTCATCTTAAAGCTTTCCAAACCACTCCACTTTCTGAAACAAGCTTTCCTTCAAACCATGAAGCACATGTTCATCTTTTCTTTCCGGTATATATATATATATGTATCCATCCACATTAAGCAAGAATTCAAGCCGACCCTGTCATTCCCATGTCTGAGCGAACGTCAAGCCACAGTCAAATGCTAACAGGGACTGAGAAAGACAGACATTGACATGCCATACAATGAACGCACTGTGTACCTGTATGAAGTTCGTCTGAAAAACAACACAAATGAAGACACTGTCACCGTGTTCACCATCGACTGCAGTCAACCCACACAGCTGTTTAAAAACAATAATTGTAAACAGAAATAACAATAAGAAACACACAAACACACACACAAACCACACAACTACACACATACATACACAAACCACACTACACACAGATACATACACAAACCACACAACTACACACATATACACACACAAACCACACAACTACTCACACACACATACACAAACCACACAACTACACACACATATACACACAAATTTCAGTAGTTGAAATTTTATCTGCATTTTTCATTGGAATTACTGATTTTGTTAGGAATTGTTAGAACTGCATTTTCCTTTTGTTTATTCTTCAATAGGTTAGTAACGTAAAGGTGATTTTTTGTATTGAAAATTTTTTTTTTCTCTTTTTCATTATTTTTCATGCATTGATCCCCTGAAATTCCCTCTCCTATACATCACCAACTACACCCTCCTCCCCCGACACTTACACCCCCCTTCTCCCCCCACCCCCCTTTCCGTCTAATATCACAACTTGTGAAAAGACGTTAAATGAATTTGAAAACACACACATGAAATCCTTCAGCTGCTCAGCTTATCATTTAAAAAAATTTTTTTACACTAATATCATTTCTTTCCCATCCTTGGGGTTTATCAGACATGCTGCTCAAAAGACTGAACAACACACCATTATATAAAAAATGTATCATATATACATGTCCATTCTTATTTTTTAACAACTGAGAGAGAGAGTCAGAAACAGACAGTCACGGAGACAGAGATACAGAGACAGAGAGAGATAACAAAAACACACAGAGAGATAATAATACTACATGAACAGAAATGTTCAGATAAACAACAACAAACAAAGAAAAGAAAAAGACTGTCTAGGGCTGCCTGTATTGCAGATGACCTTAGAGAAAGGGGCATAAATAAGGAGGAAGCTCAAAACAGAGAGAGATGGAGAAGGCTCATCAATGTCAAACTAAAAGAAACATGACAAAAACAGAAGAAGAAGAAGATGTCTAGAACAAAAACCCTGAAGAATTCATTTACACACACACTCTCTCACGCTATCTCTCTCTCCTCCCAGCTTACTATGCAGGTCTGCGGCAAAGCAGCTACAATCATACCCAGCATGCACCCAGTACCAGGGGGAAGAAGAACGGGCTCCACACAAGGCTGAGGCCTGAGCACTTCAGCACCTCTGCCCCCTACAACTCCTCAAGGGAGAAGAACTCAGGGAGAGAGAGAGAGAGAGCAGCAAGATGTCTTACCCCTCCAGCATTACACAACACTGACGTGTCTTGACAAAAAAGTAAAGATTTGATACAGAGCATGGAGATCTCTATCTAAACAGATGGCTTCATGGTGACGAGGACACCCCACCCACCCACCCCCTGACTCCTCACCTCTCTTGCCCCACGTCCCCGTACTGCTGAAAAACCCTCTCCGGGGAGGTCGTCTCGTACATCCGATCCAAGGTCAAGGTCTTGGTCTCTTCCGACACCTTCACTCCCTCTTTGACGCTCGTTCCGTTGGTCATGTTCAGTATAGGGCGAGCTGGAAACAAACAACAAATAATGATGATACTGAAAAGAAATGGTACGTTAAGCTAAAATAGGTATTAAAGATCCAGATTCTCTCTTGCTCTTTCAAACACACATATGTGCGCAAGCATGCACAAATACACACACTCTCTTCCCTCTCTCTCTCTCTCTCTCTGCTGTCTCTCTCTCTCTCCACCTTCATTATATTCATCCACACACACACATACACACTCCATACGCGCGCACGCGTGTGTGTGTGTGTGCTTGTCTCTCTCTCACACACAAACACACAAATCCACACACACACACATGTCCATCCCAGTTAAGCACAGCACAGTACAGCACAGCACAATACAGCAACATACAGCACAGTACAGAAACATACAGCAAAGCACAGAACAGCACAGCACAGCACAATACAGCACAGCACAGCACAATACAGCACAGCACAACACTGCATAGTACAGCACAGCACAGCACAACACAGCACAGCTCAGCACAACACAATACAGCACAATTCAACACAACATAGCACAGCACAATACAGAACAATACAGCACAGCACAGTACAGCACAGCACAGCACTTACTTTCAGATTCATCTTTGGTTCTTCTGGAGATGAGGTTGCCGATGTTGCTGGTGATGGTGCTGAAGACGCTCTCCTCGTCATCCTCCTCCTCCTCGTCCATCTCCATCTCCATCCTCTGCTGCAGACTCGCGGCTATCTGCTCTGTTACATACACACACACAAATATATGTATGCATGCATGCACTCATGAGCATGCGGGCGCACACACACACACACATATACAGAAGGGATGGGACAGCCTGATGGTTAGAGTGTTGCACATTGTGCTCATGATCTGCTGACCTGAACTCAAATCCTATTCAAAGGGATATTTTCCCCCGGAGTTAATATCAGTTCTGACTCCACTCCTCCCAAAAGTCCTTTGGATGAGACTATAAACTGTGGTCCCGTGTGCAAACGCATGCAGAACATCTTGAGCACACAAAACCTGTTCTACTTTTCGGAAGAGCAGGCCATTATGTGCCGGCAGCAATGGATGACAAAATTTACAAAAGCACATGCATACAGGGACTGGATATTTTTTTAAAAAGTACAAGAGTGCTTATTCCATTATCCTCGAAATAAAAGGGAAAAAATAAAAGAATAAAATGAATAAAGTAAAACAAAATAAAATAAATAAACACACATACAAATGCTGGAACAATTTCTGGTGATAACATTACACAGCAATTTGCCTATCTCCACCCACAGCTTACTGGTAGCAAAACCAAGCGACAACAGGTACCAAAAAAAACTACAGGAAGGTCATCAAAAATGATATCCAGCTAACTGAAAGGAAACATAAAACTGAACACTGACAACATTAAGAAACCCTAATACTTCTGCCTCTTCCTATTCACATCAACTAGGAACAGAAAAACAAGAGGCACTCTTTTTTTTAATTTTTAAGTTCAAGGAAACTCGCACACAAAAATCAGTGACTTCATCACAACAAAATATTAAAATCCTTGCCTCGACTCATTCACATCAAGTAATATCCCCGAAGTCAGACTGCAGACACCTTAAACGTAAGCGCTTTGATGTGTTGCTTTACAAGAATTCAGCGCTATATAAATTCCATACATTACTATTATTATTATTATTATTAAAAAAACGGTTGCATACGCAAACTCTCACCATTGGTGAACCTATCTCCATCTGACAAACAAAACCAAAACCAAAACACTTAATCAATTCAATTTATCCCAAAAAATTATATACATACACACACACACACACACTACAGGGAGATAATAATTAACAAAATAATCATGCCAAATAAAAAAAAAAAATTTTTTTTTTAAACCATTCAATCAACCCAATCAACATAATCCTCCTCTGCGCTTGCTCTGGCGCAGCTGAACCAACCAACCGATAGTCTTCAGGCGTTCGGCGGTCATGGGGGAGGAGGCGTCTTCGCTGAGCGGCTTGGTGACGCGCGAGTACTCCTCCTTGGTCAGGCTCATGTAGAAGCAGTAGTCGCTGCCCTTCAGGATGTAGTCAGGCCCCGGGTTCAGCTTCAGGCGAAGCTCACTGTTCATACTGTCCAGCACTGCCAGCAGGCACACCCCCAGTCTGCACAAACGTCATGCAAAGGTGGGTAAAGGCGGTTTTTTTCCCTTTTCCTTTCTTCAATTTTGTGTTTAGCTTGTCTACTCAGGGCTGAATTAGTTGCAAGTATGCATAAATCTATAGTTGTAAGTATGCATAAATCTATAGTTGTAAGTATGCATAAATCTATAGTTGTAAGAATGCATGAATCTATAGTTGTAAGTGACGTAAATCTATGGTTGAAAAAAACCATAAATCTATAGTTGTAAGTGTGTATACATCTATAGTTGTAAGTATACATAAAGCCTATACAGAGCTGTTTTAGTTATAGATATACACGAAACTTACTCAGGGCTGTATAAGTTGTAAGTGTGCACAAAGCTCTAGCTTAAGTATACATAAAGCTATCGCAGTGGATCAGTCTAGAAAGTGAAAAGTCCGGGTTCAAAGTGTGTGGTAGTTTGAGATCCCCATTTGTTCATGAAATTTTTCCCCCATCCACTAAACCATGAGTGGTGGTCTGGGTGCAAGTCTTTCAGATGAGATGACAAACCAAAGTCTCATGTGCAATACTCATTCTGTGCATGTAAAAGAACCTACAGCAACAAGAGAGTTGTCCCTGGCAAAATTCTGTATAAAAAAGCCACTCTGATAGGAAATCAAAGACATAACATATGCATAGACAGGAAAAGAGAAGAAAAAAAAAGAGTGGTGCTGCTATTGTGGTGACACACTCTCCCAAAGGAAAGCCGCCAGGATTTCATGCAGAGAAATCTGCCGCCACTTAAAGTGGTATACTATACTATACTACAGTACACTACACTACACTATAACTATACTAAACTATACTATTCTATACTACACTATACTATACTATACTTATACTATACTACTCTACACTACACTTCACTACACTATTACAATACTATACTACACTATTGTAATACTTTACTACACTTTACTATTCTATACTAATCTATACTATTCTATACTACACTACACTATACACTACACTACACCTCGCCACACCACACCACACCACGCTACACCACACTACACATCACACCACACTACACTATTCTCTACTGTACACTATTCTCTACTCTACACACTACACTACACTACACTACACTACACTACACTACTCTACTCTACTCTACTCTACTCTACTCTACTCTACTCTACTCTACTCTACTCTACTCTACTCTACTCTACTCTCTCTACTCTACACTCTACTCTACTCTACTCTACTCTACTCTACACTACACTCTACTCTACTCTACACTACACTACACTCTATCTCCTCTACTCTACACTCTACTCTACTCTACTCTACACTACACTCTACTCTACTCTACTCTACACTACTCTACTCTACACTACACTACACTACTCTACTCTATACTACTCCACTCCACTCCACTCCACTCGACACTACTCTACTCTACTCTACTCTACTCTACTCTACTCTACTCTACTCTACTCTACTCTACTCTACTACAACGATGACTCCCCGTGTTCTCACCTCTCATGCACTTCAGCGGAGGCCTGGACAAAGGGCTTGCCCTCAAACTCGTGGAAGAAGACGCTGCGGCTCAGCTGGATGTGGTAAATCTCGTTGCCTGAGTGACGCCCATAGATCTGCTGCCACGGCTCCTCTGCCCACTGGCCCTCTCTGACACACACACACACACATGTATGTACACACATGCACAGACACACACACATATATGTATGCATGCATGCATAGACACACACACACATACACATGTATGTATGCATGCATGCATAGACACACACACACACACACA
>CM054166.1:25489467-25506967 GCA_028751875.1 Rapana venosa
TACTCACCAGCAAACCTGACGTGCTGCTTGTTGGTGGCCTTGAACAACTGGATGTACTGCCGACAGTCCGGGGCAAAGTCTTTGACCGCCCAGGACCGCAAGATGGTGTGCTGGTCCTGAAACAGTGTTCTGTTTTTTTCATTTCTGTTTCACCAACATGTCTGAGGAATATGACCTACATAACAAGGCAATCATGAAATCAACTCACAGGAATTAGAGTAAAAAGGTATTTAATTTAAATCGCAATGTAAAAAATTTCATTTCCGTGGTTTTTTTACAACCACAAAGGCTCATCATGGCTGCAATTCACAGGTGTTAGATAACAATGTGTCTAACTTAAATTGCAATGTAAAAAACTTTCATGTTCACCTCATGTTGTTTACAATTACAGCCATAAAGGCCATAATTATATCAGGGCTGTAACCTTATTCCTGTTCCAAGTAAACCATTCAGTTCCAAACCATCCCCTCCTGTGTCCCTCAAAACGTCTGACACTGTCAACCTGAATACATTCCCATTAAAAGGACACAGTGCCCAACACAGCTCAGTCCTGAAGGTAAAGAAAACCAGGCTGTGTTGAGGACACCAGCTATTCCACTTCAGTCGCTTATCCCCAGATTACCCTCCACACACACACACACACACACACCACACACAACAATGAAAAAGGTAAATAAATATGTTTTAAACAATAAACAGACCAATTTCAGTCACAAACCACATCTACTGTTAGCAGTCACAACTTCTCAGTGATGGCTTTGCAAAGGAAGAGCGCCTTGTACACAGTGTGCTCAGTCACTCTTAACAGCTTTTAACTGACTCACTCGGAGTCTTCTTCGCTTCTTCAGGCTGAATCAGGGAATGAAAAAATGACGGTTTGTTCTTACGGAAATTGTTTCATAACAAACTTCATAACTGTATACTTTTGATAGGTGTTCAGCTTCACAATGTATCAGCTTTTCTATAGAGGATGTCTGTGGGAAAATAAAGGCAGATGACAGCATTTTCTTCTCCAACAACAGCCCAACTTGCCACTTTGTGGAGACAGCCTAGCTGCAGTGCTCTCCAAGAATATGCACAACTTCTGTTTCAGTTCAATATCCTGAGCAGACCTAGGGAAAGAGAGAATAACATTACATGTGATTTCTATTTTGCCTTCATTTTCACTTTTCATATCAAAATATCCTCTCAACTTTCTTTTAAAAACTACTCTTCTACAGATTTGTATCTAGGTGGCATGTATCATATGAAAGTTGAATAAAAACAATTAAGAGACAAAAACAGGTATACACACAATGACCTTCTCTCTCTCTCCCCCCCCCCCTCCCCACACACGTCATACATTGATTGACTCACAGAGGGGAAAAAAATGGACCGAACAACAACGGAGAAGGCAGCCGAAAGACAGAAGAATACAGATGGACCAAATGAGGAAAAAAGACAGAGGACAGAAAAAGACAGAGACAAACAGACAGACAGAAAGAGAAATCAAGTACTTACAGCTTTTTCCTGGTCTGGGCAGTTCTTGTCACACAAGAAAAATACTGACTCTGCCTTGTTGATTCTGAAACATGTCACACACATGACATATTCCATCATTTAATCACTAAAGTGCATCTCTTAAAAATGAAACATTCTAAAACTTTAAAAAGACCATTTAAACTGAAGCCCTTGTTTTACTAATTTACAATCTTTATGTTTGATTACAGGGACGGGACAGCTCAGTGGTCTGAGCACTTGCATTCCCCCAGCTAAGGTTAAGCAGCATCGAGCATGGTTACCGCTTGGATGGGTGACTATTTACGCGCCTTGGCTTCAGTACAGTCCCCCAGTTTACCCAGCTGTAAATGGGTACCTGCCCTCTTTAGGGTCAGGGAAGGAAAAGCAGTGACGGAGAGAAGATGGGCGCCGCCCTCAATATGCTGGCCCCTGGAGAAGTTGAGGTCTCTGATGCTTCACTCCCCTACGACTACATAGGTTATGGGACACCTTTACCTTTTTTTATGTTTGATTAACTGTTCACAGAGATCATAACAGGCTGCCACCAATTTTGGCTTAGTTTTCCCTGACAAGTTGTTGTTGTTATTGTTATTATTGCACATTCCCCAGCTTCACAACCTGGAAGGAGCAGAGATTCAAGATACAATATACACTTTTTTTTTTCTTCCTGTCACCGGCTAGAGCTTCAATGTTTACCAATCATGAGATTTTGCATACCCCCCTCCCCCCAACCCACCCACCCATTTAGGTTGACACATTCCAACTTCAGGGATGGTGTCTAAACATGACATCTGTGTGCATGTGTTTTTGAAACGGCAGCACGAAATGGCCTACTCTTTAGAAAGGTGGAATGTGTTTTTAATGTGTGCACAAGATGTTATGTGTACATTTGCACACGGGACATCAATTTATAGTCTCATCTGAAGGACTTTCATATTCAGTTGTATTTTCTTGTCAAACTGAGAAGAATGGGCAAGGCTGGAATCGAACCCAGAACCTCATAGTTTACTTGTTAGGTAGGTGAACGCCTTAACTGTCCTGCCACTTTCCTTCTTTAGATACTTTTTTTTTTTAGTTGCACCAAATTATTTGCAACTAAACAACTTCAGCTTTTTATGATATGATCTTACTTAGGTCAAAACGTTTGTACTTAAAAACTTAACACCCCCCTCCCCCTTTTGCTTCCATTTCTTGATGAGTAAAGTTTTCTTTATTTTAAAAAAAAACACCAAAAAACCCTTGAAATACAATTTTCAGGAGTCCTGTTGAAGAATGAACCACACAAAATGAGTAAATACTCACATACCAGTCAATGAACACAATTTTCTAAAACAAAAAACAAACAAAAAAAAGAAAGAAAGTGAAGGTGCATCTGGACCATCAACGAAAAATTACTCAAACTCAAACCCATATATACAGACTGGTGAGTAACAGAATTTCCCTTCACTAACTTATCTAATATATGAACAGCATTCTCTAAGAGGTTTTATGCTAAAAGGTTGGTTTGTTCAGGTAAGAGCAAATTTTAGATCTGTCATCATTGCTGTGGCTCTATCAGAGTCCTAGCTGACATTTCTGATGTATGGACTATGCATGGATGCCATGGATGTGTGAGTGTTTTTTGTTTACAAGTGTGTGTGGAGAATGGTTTGCCTGAAACTGATGCTGATTTGTAGTTTGCTGGTTATAAATGTGCTTAAAACCCAAATGAATTTCTCACGATTTTGACATAATAAACTTGGGGGAAGGGGGTTGCTTTTGTTGTTTTGTGGGTTTTTTAAGATAATAAAGTGTTTATAAAGTGTTTGTATTCATATCAGTACAACCCAAATGTTATGAGATGTTTTAAACTATCGCACTCGTCTGCCAGCCATTGTCATGGGGAGTGAACTGCCTGTTAACATCAGATCTCCCCACTGAAACAACTGCTGTTTGGTATGAACATGAAGGGTTACCTGCATCTCTTGAGATCGATGTCTTTGAGAGGAGAGCCCCTGATGTAGACCACACGGTGTGTCCACTTGGGGTCCTTCAGGATGAACAGCATGTTGCTGTCCAGCTCCTCTGAACTCATCAAGATCACCCTGTGCTCCTGCACAGGATAAAGTAACAACACTACAGTATAGTAGTAGTAGTAGTCATATTTATTTATATTATTTATTGTTATGTATAGCTTGTAACCTACACAAATTTTTGTTTATTGAGATAATAAAGTATTGATTGGTGTACGCACTGATCAGTTTACTGAAATCATAGACACATGCACCCATGCAAGTGCATACTCACAAAAAGGGGGCAGTTACAGGTGATAGTGGAGACATCTTACATTCACTATTCAGATGCCAGACTCCTGCACAAACCAGTACACTGGCGTATGCGCGCATGTACAAATGCATGCACGCACACACCCTCATGTGCACACACACACACAAACAAACACACACACACACACACACACACAAACAAAAACACGCACGCATGAAAACATCCCCACCACAATCCAAATGCTCGCACGCTTCACTGCTGGAAAACACACACACACACTCACACACACACACAAACACACCTACCTCCAGTTTAGGATGTTCGTAGAACTCGTTGAGAAAGTTCATGACCACGTCTGCAGGGAAGGAGGAGGCACACACCACCACGTGCTTGCTCCTGTTGGCTTTGCTCTGCCCGTAATCCCCTCCCGTCTTCTTCCTCTGCGCCCAGGTTGACCCGATCTCTTCTATCTGGAAAAGCGAATGGATTCATTATACTGAAGTCTAGGGGACGGGTCAGCCTGGTAGTTGAAGCTTTGCATTTTTTGTGATCTCATGGCTCTGGGGATCAAGCCACCACCGTGTTGCCTGTTTGAGGGGATTTTTCCCCTGGAGTTAACACCAGTGCTGACTCCATTCCCCCAAAAGTCCACATGAGACAATAAACCGAGGTCCCGTGTGTGAATGAATGCAGAATACCTTGCGCACATGTTTAAACCTGTTGTGCCTTTCAGAAGAGTAGGCTGCTTCATGCCGGTAGGAACTGATGACAATATTTTAAGAAATGCATGCATACTGGTGTCATGTGCAGAGATCATCCCTGAAGTTAGAATGCAGCAACCTTAATGGTGGGCAAAAACGGTCCCATACACAAAGATCACACCAGTGGTAAACTTCAGATCTCTAGCTGAGGAAGGAAAATGATTATAGCCTAAAGTATGTTGTACACTTTTACATTTCAAAGTTCAAAACACTTCATCACATGCTTTCAATTGAGAGCGGAAGAACAGGTAACATCCCACATAACAAACAAATTTGTACCAAATAGACAACAAATGATTTGGGCAATGAATTTCATGCTTTTTTACACACCTATATTTCAGTGAAAGTACATAATTATAAGTTATTGCCAAAATTATATAACAAAATACCAAACACAATAAAGTTTTAATTTTAATTGTGACAACTGTTTCAGAATGACGATAAATTAGCGATTGACCTGTTTATGAATAAATGCAAAATAGATCCCATTTCAACTATAGTGACTGACCTGTTTCAGAATGAAAGCAAAATAGTGACCAAACTGTTTGAGAATTAAGGTAAACTAATGGCTGAACTGTTTATGCATAAATGCAAAATGCAACCTATTCTAACCACAGTGTCTGACCTGTTTCAGAATGAAGGCAAAATAGTGATTGACCTATTTCAGAATGAAAACAAACTAGAAATTAACCCGTTTATGAATACACGCAAAATGGATACAAATCTGTTTGGGAATGAAGACCATGTAGTGACTGACCTGTTTAGGAATGAAGGCAAAGGCGACACAGATCATGAAGAGCATGAAGAGCTGGCCCAGCCAGATGTCCGGGGAGATGTCCCCATAGCCCACAGTGGAGAAGGTCACGATGACAAAGTACACGGCCTCAAACATGTTCAGAGGCTTCTCCGAGCTGCTGCGCTGGATGTGCTGGATCCCACAGATCCTGTTGGCAGGGCAAGGTCGGGAATCAATTTCATTAGTCAAATGTTACCCGACTTTGCCGATTTAAGTATCAACTAGAAAACAAAAAGCATCGCTCTGGAGTAGAATTTTCTGCCTTTTTCACAAGCTGTCAGCTCCATCATGGAGTCTCTCAACATAGCTAGAATTGTAGGGATTCTTACAAATAAATCTTTTTTTTAAACGAATCTCAGCTAGTGCATGGTTGACTGGTGTTCCCGGGCTTCATGGCGTCACATCATCTATGCAGTCATTGGGGAGCAAAGGAGTCAGAGACCTCAGCTTATCTAGGGGACACCATCTCAAAGGTGGTGCCCATCTTCTCTCCCTTGCTGCATGACCTCCCCTGTCCCTAAAGAGGACAGGCACCCATTTACAGCTGGGCAAACTGGGGGGACTGCACTGAAGCCAAAGCACAGAGAAGATCACCCGTCTGAGAGGCAACCACACTCAATGCTGCTTAATCTTAGCTTTGGAGACAGATCAAGTGCTCTGACTACTCACAATAGTAGAGTGCTAGAGTATAGAATAAGGAGGACAGCACAGCTGACGCAGCTTAAATACCAAACCACTGACCATCAGCTGTGAAGTAACACAGATTTCTCACGCTGACGGAAAATTACAAGGCTCATATTTGTTACAAAGAAAAATCATGAACATTGCTTTCATTCTGTTATAATCTTTAGACATTAAAAAATGTAGCTATTGGTGTTCATTAAGAAAGTAAACTTCACAATGAACAAGCAGAAGCAATGCTGTTGGAACATGACATCACAAAACTGACAGTCCACAGGCAGTCTGCAAGCTTTGCTTTATGTAGATTTTTTTTTTTTTGGGGGGGGGGGGGGGGGAGGCCTGTTGTTTTTTTCGTTCCTCGGCTAGACCTTCAAGTTTCACCAATGGTGAGATTTTTACATATGCAAAAACTTTTTTTTATCCCCACCATTTTAGTAGCTGCATTCCAACGTGGGGATGGTTTACTTAGATAAGCTGTACTGCCCTCCTTATATGTGACCCTCCTACCTCTTTATCTCCTAAACTAACTCCTACCTCCTAAACCTAATGGGGACGGGATAGCTCAGTGGTCGGAGCACTCACTTTCCCCCAGCCAAGTTAAGCAGCGTCGAGCGTGGTTACCACTTGGATGGGTGACCGTACAGTTCCCCCAGTTCACCCAGCTGTAAATGGGTACCTGCCTCTTTAGGGTCAGGGAAGGTAAAGCAGCGAGGGAGAGGAGATGGGCGCCGCCCTCAATATGCTGGCCCCTAGAGAAGTGAGGTCTCTGACGCCTCACTCCCCTACGACCTTATAGGTTATGGGACTCCTTTACCTTTACCTACCTCTGTGAATGTCTTAACCTATACACTCCTTCACGTTCCTCCGCTCTGCTGCTGATACCTTGTGCCTACGAATACCTAGATTCAACCAATCCACTGTTGGCCGCTGCTCTTTCTCTATTTCGGGTCCATCGACATGGAATGACCTCCCTCTCTCTCTTTGCCAGAAACCTAGTTATGACACTTTTAAATCCAGCCTCAAGACATATTTATTTCAAACCTAAGATTTCCCCCCTCCTGTTTCATATCAGAGCTATCCCACCTTCACTAACCCATGTCCTATCACCCTGCTAAAGTATACGACCTGTGTGAGTGTGTGTGTGTGCTTTTGAAAAACATTTGACTATTGAAATTTTATTTCATAGATTTTGTCTGCAGCGCACCATGTTTGTAAATATATGTTTGTTTAAACTATTGATTATTTATCATTGATTGCATGACTGTGTATGATTAGGTTGAATGCATGCGCTTTGATTTGTTTTTGCAAGATATAGCGCTATATAAGTTCCATTTATTATCATTTTTATTTTACAAAAGGAGTCTTAAGGTATAATTGGGTCAAAACGGTTTGCTTAGCTATGTTTACTGCCCAGTCCCAAACCACAGGATTGGCTGTTGAGGCTTGAAGATTATTGATTAAAGATGAAGGTACTCACGTGGTGAAGATGATGCAGAAGAGGGTGACCGTGAGGAAGCAGATTTGTTGGTTCAGTGTCACCGACATGGTTTGAAACCTCTGCTTTGTCAGATGAAGGTCATTCTGGAACAGGAGACATAGTTGGAGGATGATTTTCTTTGTGTGTTCTGTGTGTGTGTGTGTGTGTGTGTGTGTGAGTGTTTTGTGTGTGTGTGTGTGTGTGTGTGTGTGTGTGTTGTATGTGTTTTGTGTGTCTGTATATCTGTGTCTGTCTGTCTGTCTGCCTGTATGTCTGTCTGTGTCTGCCTGCCTGCCTGCCTGTCCATCATATCTGTGTGATCATGCATATATGACAAACACTACTGCAGAGAAGCGTCACAGCAACAAATACCAGCACGATTACAATGTAATTTGATATGGACTAACAATGACCGAAAGCTTGCAAGCATGTTAACTTAACTCTCATGGGAATGAATCATGTTTGACATGGTGTTGAGACAAGGCAGCCATGTGTCAACAACACACTGCTGTAGTTGGGTTCTTTTCAAAAATCCTATTTTTTTTAAAACAGAAAGAAAAGAAAAAAAGGAACAACAGAAACTGAAAAATATTTGTAAAGATGGAACTGCCACAGCCTGTACTATGTGTATATTCTTGCAGAATTGAACACACGCACGACGCACGCACGCACGCACCACTCACACACACCACCCCCATGGCCCCTACTCCCCTGACAAAAAAAATTGTCTGCTTATAATGTCAACTGCTTTCTCTTCTTTCCAGGCTTTTTCCTCTTGGAATGCACTGCCTTCCTGTGCTCATCATTCTCATCCCCTTCTCTGTGTGTTTTGGTGTGTTTTGGTGTGTGTGTGTGTGTGTGTGTGTGTGTGTGTGTGTGTGTGTGTGTGTGTGCGCGCGTGCGTGCGTGCGTGTGCGTGCATGTGTATGTGTGTATGTGTGTGAGTATGTGTGTGTGTGTGTGTGTGTGTGTGTGTGTGTGTGTGTGTGTGTGTGTGTATGTGTGTGTGTATGTGTATGTGTGAGTATGTGTGTATGTGTGTGTGTGTGTATGTGTGTGAGTATGTGTGTATGTGTGTGTGTATGTGTGTGTGTATGTGTGTATGTGTGTGTGTGTGTGTGTGTGTGGCTATGTTCCTTGGCTAGAGCATGAGGTTCACAAATGGTGAGATTTTACATATGTGACTGTTTTTGCCGGCGATTAAGGCAATCTGACTTCAGGGATGATGTCTAAACACGACACCTGTGTGCATGCTTTTTTTTTTTTGCTTTTTTTTTTTTTTTAACTCTATCATCCATTCCCACCGGCACTCAACCACCTACATTTCAGAAAGGAAGAATCGGTTTTACCATATTCTGCATGCGTTTGTACAAATGACATTGGTCTATAGTCTCATCCAAAGTGCTTTTAGTGGAGTTGAATCAGTACTGATGTTAACTCTACAGGAAAAATCCCCTCGAACGGAAGCCTCGGAGGTGGCTCAAACCCGGGCCCTCAGAACACAAGCACAATGCTCTAACCACTAGGCTATCTCCCCCACCCACCCACGCCCTTCTGTCTTTTAAATCCTCTCTAAAATCTCACGTTTCCTTCTTCTCAAGCTGCCCAGCCATAGTTGTCACTTCAGTATATGTGTGTGCTTTATCTACTGTTGCTGGTCTTGGCAGTGTGTGTGGGCGTACATACGTGAGTGCTCATATACGTTTGAATTTTGCTGTATCTTGTGTATCAGCTAATGTCATCACCTAGAAGTTTTGATTTCATGATTTTAGACATTCTACATATTCTTTATCATTTTTACTATCATCATTATCACCAACTTCAGATTTCTACATGACATTTTCTTCTTCTTCTTTGTCAAACGCTCCATGTGACATTTTGAATCCTGACACTAAATCATGACTTTTCCTAAACTTTGCAGACACTACTGTCATTTTTCTTTAGATTTGGAAAAGGGCATTTCATTTTTTCCCAAAACTTTCAACATTTTTTTCAAGACTGGTAGAACCTTGTTACTCACTCACACACACACACACACACACACACACACAAACAACACACACACACACACACACACACAAACAACACACACACACATAGAGCTGCCAAAAAGGGTGCAAAACATGGACGGGATGCAATAGAATTGCATGTGCCTTTATCCTTACAAGAAGGGTATAGCTTACTAGAACAAAAATCATGGAGAAAGGTCACTGATCGTAATCAGCAAAATGAGAGACTTTTAACTAGAACTGCAATCAATACCGATAATCTAACAGTGGGGAACCATTCAGAAGTTAGTACAAGTGTTTTTACGTCAAGGAGAATTAATACTTTATTCTATAGAATGAAACTAAATGCATTGATAACCAAATTCAGCAAAAATGGTAAATGCCTGTGCGGTGAGAATATCACTAATACTCATATACTTTTTGACTGCCAGAGTGTAAAACCTTTCATGCCCCATTTTTCTGAAAACTCCCTCACCAGCATATTCAGTAATTTAAAACTGGCATTTGAAATTGTGAAAGGTCTTTGTCACAGTCCCATAGGACATTTGTTATAGTTACATTAATGTTAATGACTTGTTTTTGTTTGTTTGTTTTTTGTTGTTGTTTTTTTTTAAATTCCTGTTGCATTGCCAAGTTTTTCAAGATTTTTTTTTTTTTAACACCACATTCACATCTCCCGGTGTTTTTTTTTGGTTTTTTTGGGGAGGGGGGGGGGCGTCTAATATCACTAAATGTGAACAGACGTAAAATTGAAGTCAACAACAACAACAACAACAACAACACACACACACACACACACAACACACACACACACACACACACACACACACACACCAACACACACACTAGCCGTGAGCAACGCACCATCAGTCGCCGTAAAGCCCCTTTAGCCAGCCAGCAGTGGAGGAAGAGAGGCACGAAAAGATCCTTCAGCAACACGGGGTAAAACATCTGCAACATGCACCAGAAAAAAGTGCTGTTTCCACACACATACCACAGCACACACAAACACTTACCCTGGTGGTGAGAAAAACAAAAGTGATAAATGAAGAACTGACCCTAGTGATGAAAAATAAACAAAGATAATGAACAAAGAACTGACTTGACAATGAAAAATAAACAAAGATAATGAACAAAGAACCAACTTGATGATGAAAGGTAATGAATAAAGAACTGACTTGATGATGAAAAATAAACAAAGATAATGAACAAAGAACAGACTTGATGATGAAAAATACAAAGATAATGAGCAAAGAACTGGCCCTAATGATGAAAAATACAAAGATAATAAACGAAGAACTCCCCATAGTGATCAAAACAACAAAGATAATAAACAAAGAACTGACCCCAGTTATCAAAATTACAAAGATAACCAACAAAGAACTAGTCCTAGTGATCAAAATTACAAAGATAATAAACAAAGAACTAGTCCTAGTGATCAAAATTACAAAGATAATCAACAAAGAACTAGTCCTAGTGATCAAAATTACAAAGGTAATAAACAAAGAACTAGTCCTAGTGATCAAAATTACAAAGGTAATAAACAAAGAACTAGTCCTAGTGATCAAAATACAAAGATAATAAACAAAGAACTAGTCCTAGTGATCAAAATTACAAAGGTAATAAACAAAGAACTAGTCCTAGTGATCAAAATTACAAAGGTAATAAACAAAGAACTAGTCCTAGTGATCAAAACTACAAAGACAATAAACAAAGAACTAGTCCTAGTGATCAAAATTACAAAGATAACAACAAAGAACTAGTCCTAGTGATCAAAATTACAAAGATAACCAACAAAGAACTAGTCCTAGTGATCAAAATTACAAAGATAATAAACAAAGAACTAGTCCTAGTGATCAAAATTACAAAGATAACCAACAAAGAACTAGTCCTAGTGATCAAAATTACAAAGATAACCAACAAAGAACTAGTCCTAGTGATCAAAATTACAAAGATAACCAACAAAGAACTAGTCCTAGTGATCAAAATTACAAAGATAACCAACAAAGAACTAGTCCTAGTGATCAAAATTACAAAGATAACCAACAAAGAACTAGTCCAGTGATCAAAATTACAAAGATAACCAACAAAGAACTAGTCCTAGTGATCAAAATTACAAAGATAACCAACAAAGAACTAGTCCTAGTGATCAAAATTACAAAGATAACCAACAAAGAACTAGTCCTAGTGATCAAAATTACAAAGATAATAAACAAAGAACTAGCCCTAGTGATCAAAATTACAAAGATAACGAACAAAGAACTAGTCCTAGTGATCAAAATTACAAAGATAATGACCAAAGAAATAACCCTGTTGATAAAAAAGTAAACAAAGATAATGACCAAAGAACCTACCCTGGTGATGAAAAAACAACAAAGAGTGAACAAAGAACAATTGATAAAAGTAACAAAATCAAAGAACTACATGTATGGAAAAGAACAAAGAGTGACATGAGAATGAAAAAAAGAACAAAGATGATAATGAACAAAGTACTGACCTGATGATGAAAATAAACAAAGATAATGAACAAAGAGTGACCTGATGATGAAAATTAAACAAAGATAATGAACAAAGAGTTGACCTGATGATGAAAATTAAAAACAAAGATATGAAACAAATGGGACACACTGACTGAAATTAAACAAGAACAATGTATGGAACAATGGGATAACAAAGACTAACCACAGACGACAACAGAGCACAGACAATGGCAAAGATCAAAAAGAACAAAAAAACAAAGAACACCAGCAAGGGCACATGAACAAGCATCCCAAAAAATCTTTAGATCTTTCCTGCAAGATGGCCCTGAAACACACATCTCCCGGAGTAAAGGTCTAGAAGGAGATCCATATGCTGCTGTAGACATGCAGCACCATCAGTGATAGAGAGCAGAGAGGGGGAGAGAGTGGGAGAGAGGGCGAAAGAGAGAGAGAAGATTTAAAAAACTAATTTTTTTATTCTTTTATATCGAGGATAATGGAATAAGCACTTATGTGCTTTTTTACATCCAATCCCCGTGTGTATGTGGTTTTGTGAATTCTGTCATCTGTTCCCACCGGCACACAATGGCCTACTCTTATGAATAGCGGAACAGGATTTAACGTGTGCGCAAGATGTTCTGTGTGCGTTCGCACACGAGGCCTTGGTTTATAGTCTCATCCGAAGGACTTAGAGAGAGAGAGAGAGAGAGAGAGAGAGAGAGAGAGAGAGAGAGAGAGAGAGAGAGAGAGAGACAGACAGACAGACAGACAGACAGACAGACAGACAATGACAATAATTTACTGCAGTAAGCTTTTGTCACCCATTCACAAAAGAACAATAGGAAGGCACACAAAACACAGATCATATAAAGAACATGATAGCCCCATGGACATCACGGCATGGATTCCATATCATGATTTTCCAGTTATCACACACACACACACACACACACACCAATCATCTAAGCGCAAATACAATCCTATACATGGAATGTAGGATTTTACCCTGCAGAGTCTATGCAGAAGAAACGTCAGACCACACAACAGTCAACAGTACATTTCTACAAAGATTTCCCTTTTGCACAGCTGAGGTGTTATCTGATCAAAGCTGTCCTGTGTCATTTCTTGCATTACAGACCAAATACTGTCCATTTTTATCAGAAATATTGTGGGGGGTATTCTAGCACATCACCGTGAGTAAATTCTGTCTCTGATGCTTTACTGGAATCCTTTGAAAGTTTGGCACACTGTGTTTCACATCCAGTGAGAGTGAAAGAGAGAGAGAGAAAGAAAGAAAGAAAGAAAGAAAGAGAGGCAGAGAACGAAAGTGTTTCACATAGAGCATGCAACAAATGGAGAGTGCCTGCACACACACACACACACACGTGCACGTACACACATGCACATGCACAAACACACACAAACCTAAATATACACACAAACTGTTAAGAACATCAATCTGTTCACACCATCAGTACAGTCTAGAGAGCTTAATAATGTTGTCTAAGCTGGTATGGTATATGATCCTATTTCATTAAAATGAAATTATGCATGGCTACAGTGGAAATGAAATGTCAGTGATATCACTGCAGGCAAGACAGATAACAAAAGTGGTTAGATACCACACCCTAACTTCAATCACCGCAACAACAAAAGCAGTAAAAACTTTAATCATGAGATCATTTCACAGTGCTGAAATCAAAACAATAAAAGAAAGAAAGAAAGAAAGAAAGAAAGAAGTGTGTGCATCTGAACTAAGAAATGAAATCAAACAAAACACAAGAGTTCCCGTTGTGCCCACACAAAAGTACAATTTCATTAGCATCAACAGCACAGACCACACACATCCATGATGGTATCTTGTGGATGTGTTCACAGTCACACACATGTGAGTGTGCATACACATGCCTCCCCTCCCCTCACCAACACACACATAAACACACACATACACGCACACACACTCACACAAACATGGGATAGCCTAGTGGTTAGAACATTGTGCTCACAATCTGATGACTCAGGTTCGATTCCCGTTCAAGGGGATATTTTCTCCTGGAGTTAACATCAGTGCAGACTCCACTCTCCCCAAATTCAAATTCAAAAACTTTATTATCTCAAAGACAGAGAAATTCCGGCGGGTTACTCGCCATACATAAAAACAATAAACATTTAAACATAATCTTTAAAACACACACACTGTCCAACATCAGCACGCACCCATCATGAGATAAAAAGCATCCACAAATCAGCAATATCTCAGCCAGCCACAAACCCACCCCAACAAAAATCACTTTACTCATGTGCGCACAAGTAAACCCGTACGTCCGCACATACACAGTCACTTGCGCACGAGCACGCACGCTCGCACATTGTAAACATTCGTACCCATGCTCACGTATTTTAATAATATAAGTCAAATTGTTATAACATGTTGTATAAGACAAATATTAATTAAATTAATACTATGTTCTTTTAAGATATTGAACAGTCTAAAATAATAATACGCGCACGTATTTAAAGAAAAAAAAATCATTTGTATAACATGTATGATAAGACAAATATCAGTAAAGTTAATACTCTATTCTATTAGAAACTGAACACAGTTTACTCTAATAAAAGGTAGCCTTTAGTCTCTCTCTCTCTCCCTCCCCCCCCCCTCTCTCTCTCTCTCTCTCCCTCTCTCTCTCTCTCTGTCGTGGGCTTTAGTTCAATTCAGATTTATTGTCATACATTTATTAATTAGCAGAATTGAGGTTGGAATAAAACTATTTTTAAATCGCAGGGTTCTAGTCTTGGGTACTCTGTAGCGCTTTTGAGAAGGCAGGAGTTCAAAATATTTTGCAAGCACATGTGTGTCATCACTCACAATCTGTCTAGCTCTGTCTCTCACACGGCATTCATACAAGTCATTCAGTTTCATTTGCTCACAGCCCACAATTTTGCCACATCTGGTTACAATCTTGTTTACTATGTTTTTGTTTTTAACAGTCAGACCCCCATACCAACAAACCAAGGAAAATGAAAGGACAGACTCAATAAAGCATCCTTCGGATGAGACTATAAACCGAGGTCCCGTGTGTGAAAGCATGCAGAACATCTTGCGCACACGTTAAATCCTGTTCCACTTTTCGTAAGAGTAGGCCATTGTGTGCCGGTGGGAACAGATGACAGAATTTACAAAACCCCATACACACGGGTACTGGATGTAAAAAAGCACATAAGTGCTTATTCCATTATCCTCGATATAAAAGAATAAAAAAAATTTTTTAAAATAAACACACACACACACACACACACAGTGACACACATGCATTGAGCAGGTTGTCAGTAATAATGTTAATGTTGTACAGACTGAAGGAATCTCACATACAGTTTTAACCTTAAAAAGTTTCAAAAGAGACACAGAGCACTAATCATTCAATTCTACACAACTCATTCTCACGAAGGCTACAGGATAACGCACTCAAGAGAATATACAAAGCAACAGATGAATTTTATTATCTGAGGGAAACATATTAGGCATTACATAATTTTTTTTTTATTACACCCAGCCTTCAAGAGAGAGAAGGGGGATGGGGGGGGGGGGGGGGGGGGTGAGAGAAAGAAAGAGAGAGAGAGAGAGAGACAGACAGACAGACAGACAGACAGAGAAACCGAGAGAGATTTTATTCTATAGTTCTTTTATTTTGAGGATAATAGAATAAGCACTCATGTGCTTTTTTTACATCCAGTCCCCATGTGTATGCAGTTTTGTCCATTTTTTCATCCGTTCCAACCGGCACACAATGGCCTACTCTTCCGGAAAGCGGAACAGGTTTTAACGTGTGCACAAGATGTTCTGTGCGTGTTCGCACACTGGACCTCGGTTTATAGTCTCATCCGAAGGACTTTTTGGGGAGACTGGAGTTGGCAATGATGCTAACTCCAGAGGAAAAATCCTCTAGGACAAGATTCAAACCTGGGTCAGCAGATCACTAGCGCAATGCGCATCAGTCTAACCACTAGGCTATTCTGTTCCCCCATCACAGAGAGAGAAAGAGACAGAGACAGAGGCAGAGAAAATGACAATCAGACAGACAGACACAGTGATGCTAAAAACAATATAAGTCAAAATGCACACACTTGTCATGTGATCACACACACACACACACAAACAAGAAACACATTAACTTTAGGAACACATACTACACATGAACAAACTCCCTATATGAACAACACATACATGCACATGTAACCATCAGTACACATGCACATGCATGTACATGCACACAAATGAACACACACGTTTTTCACTCTCTCTCACTCACACACACTCACACACACTCACACACACTCACTCACACACATACACACAAACATTATTACACACACACACATGCCCATACTCTACAACATACTTCTCTCTATCTCTCTCTCTCTCACCCACCCTGCCCAACCAACACACACACACACACACACACACACACACACACACAGGGACAGAGACAGACAGACAGAGACAGAGAGAGAGCGCGCATTCCTGGAATAGAACTAACAGATAAAACATAACTGTTATCAAACACAGAAACTGAAGGTTCAAAAATTGATGACCACGACAAACGACAACAGTACATGACACACTGAAGGCTCAGCTAGCACAGTCTTTGCAAGTGTGAAGTGGAGGTGAGGGAACATCAGTTAATTAATTAATTAATTAATTAATTAAACAGGCTTTAATTCGTTCACAAAAAAATGAGAAAGGAATTACAGGCATGACAAACTACAAGCATGAGGGACACTGCGACTTACCTTCCACATCCTTTGTGAGCAAACACAAAACAACAACATATATCGCATCAGTATTTTCTCATAGGGTGTGTTTGAGGGGGAGGGGTGGGGTTCTGGCTGAGTCGTTCATATCAGATTTTCATAAGACTACTGATAATAACAATAATGATAACAATGATAATGATGATAACAAAGATGATGATAATGACAGTAACAAAGATGATGATAATGATAATATCAATAATCATGATAATATAGTGACAATGACAATCATAATGACAATGATGATGATGTTGACTATAAACAATGATGATAATGGTGATGACAATAATAACAATGACAGTAATGACAATATTTGTCCTATGAAGCCAAAGTATGGCTGCCTATATGGCAAGGTACTTAAAAACAGTCATACATGCAAACTTCTCATACAGTGAGCAATTTCAATCTCACAGTGATTCCCAGGTGGGATGAGTGAGTCAGATTGCACTTTCTGGGTGACCCCCAGAGTGTTAAGCTGGGGAACGCACAACACAACAACAACGACAATATTTGTCATAATTATAACAATGATGAAAGAACGGAAATGATGACTGATGATGACAGTGCAGTGAATGGTTCCTTAAGACAACTGGTTAAGAGACAACAGTCAACACATTACAGAAATTTATATTCATGAAAAAGACATGTGCCTCATATACAATAAATGTTATTTTGTACAATGATAACAATCACCATCATAATCATACTGATAATAATGAACA
>CM054166.1:25511967-25514467 GCA_028751875.1 Rapana venosa
GGCCAATCAACTAACCAACCTGCCAGACAACTAAATCATGAGGTCTATGCAGGCACACTAATGCCTGAAGGACAATAATACTCAATCAAGCAGTCAATCAACTTCATTTTAAAGTACATAGTTTGCACAATGTCACATCCCTTTAAACAGTCACACTCACACACACACACACACACATCGCATACCAGTGTACACAACACACACACACAAATACACACACACATACAAATGCCTGTATACACACACACACACACACATGCATGCACGCACGCACACATGCATGCACGCACGCACGCACGCACACACACACTTAACCTTCTGATATCATTTTTCGTTGGAAGGACGTTAAACTGAAAAACTCACTCACACACACACACACACACACACACATGTACACGTCATGTAGAGCAAACAAAAAAGAATTACCCTTTGAAAAAGAAACCAGGACAATACTATAGTCTCTGACAAAGTCTGCTATCCAGATGAGGAAAAGAGGCAACAGATTATAGACTAATCTTTTTCTTTCCCAGAAACACACACACACACACAGATTTCTCTACATGAATTTCAGGCCGTTCTCCAAAAGGAGAGTGTGTAGCCACTAAAGCATTACCACCTTTGTGTGTGTGTGTGTGTGTGTGTGTGTGTGTGTGTGTGTGTGTGTGTGTGTGTGTGTGTGTGTTGTGTGTGTTTGTGGTGTATGTGTGTGTGTTTGTGCGTGTGTGTGCAATTGTGCGCGTGTGTGCATGTGCGTGCGTGCGTGTATGGGTGTGCATGGTGCGTGTATGGGTGTGCTGTGTGTGTGTGCATGCATGTGTGTGTGTGTGTGTGTGCATGTGCGTGTATGTGCGTGCGTGTGTGTGTGTGCATGTGTGTGCTCGCATGCATTTGTGCATGTGTATGTGAAGGTGAGCAGAAGGATCGTATGCAGATGCTTTACTTTGCTGTTGTTTAATCTATTGTTTATTCGTTCAATTCACAACACCTACAGATCTGCTTTTGCTTATTTTCTCGCATCAACACGATCTTGCGCAACACTTTCACACAGCCTTCAACAGGCACACAACTCAATTCTACAAGAATCCTCTGAAGTAGAAGTATGGCTGCCTGCCTTATGGTTGAGGGTACTTGGAAACACTGATATATATATACACAAACTTCTTATCCAGAGCGTCCATTATGGTTTCACTGTGAATCTGAGGTGGGATGAGTGAGATGGAGTGAATATTCTGGGTGACCCCCCAGGCTGTTAAGCTGGGGAATGCCCACCAGAACAACAAGAAGGCACATACGTACCAGTTGATGTTTGTGGACGTGAAAACAGAGCTGCTGGGCTCCTCTTTTTCCTGAGGCAGACATCTTTCTCCTTTGCTGTCAACACAGTAAACATACCGTTTCATAACAATCCATACCTATTACCAACATGATCACACATACATAATGTGCCAGTGGGCATGCGCGTGCACATAAATGCACACACACACACACACATATACATTCAGAGAGAAGCGCGTGTGCATGTACACACGCACACACACACATACATGCACTAGTACTTATGCAAGCATGCATGCATGTGCACGCTCATGTGCACAAACACACACACACACAAACATACACAATGTAACCACGCACACAGACACACACACACTACACACATGAAAAAAAAGGAATCCTCAGAAGCTGGAATGTGGATGCCTATATGGGTGATAGACTTCAAAACTGCCAACACACACACACACACACTATCCTTATCTAGTCACAGTGCACTTAACAGACTCACATACATACATTACTGATATGGATCACTAAGAGAGGGGGCACATTCTGGGTGGCCCACCTGCGTTTCAGTTACAGCTACGGAACGCCCAACGACATGACTAAGACTACACCCACACAAACTGCTACTGTTCTGACTAGACCCATGACAGCAAGTGGGAGAGCTCTAAGTGTTTTAAGAGCTGCAGTGACGGCTCCTCAAAACAGACGTTGTTGTTGTCATGGCCTTAGCAATGACTTGTTTGTTCCCTTGAAGTTGACTGAATGAATGAAAGTGAAAATTTAAACCTTGAGGGGGAAGACTCTGCGGAGTATTCTCTCTCTCACACACACATACATGCAGGTACACACATAGTGACATACACACACACATGCACACACACGCATACACACACACAAACTCAGTAGTTGAAATTTTATTTACATTTTTCATTGGAATTACTGATTTTGTTAGAAATTGTTAGAAATGCATTTTCCTGTTGTTTATTGTAGTTCAATAGGTTAGTAATGTAACGGTGTTTTTTTCTTCCTATAACTTTGGTTGTTGCTTTTCTATACTTTTTATTTTTAAATTTTCTTTATCATTTTGCATGCACTGATCCCCTGAAATTCCTTCTCCTGTACAGTACCAACTACACCCTCCTCCCTTGACACTCATACACCCCCCTTCTCACCCCCCCCCCCCCCTCCCTCACCCCCCCCCCCACCCCCCCCCCCGTCT
>CM054166.1:25521967-25524467 GCA_028751875.1 Rapana venosa
TGTGTGTGTGTGTGTTGTGTGTGTGTGTGTGTGTGTGTGTGTGTGTGTGTGTGGTGTGGTGTGGTGTGGGGTGTGGTGTGGTTGTGGTGTGGTGTGGTGTGGTGTGGGTGTGGTGTGGTGTGGTGTGATGTGTGGTGTATGTGTGTCACTGTGTGTGTGCATGCATGCATGCATGCCTGCCTGTCTGCCTGCCTGCCCGCATGCATGCCAGTGAGTGAATAATAAGTGTGTGTATATATATATGTCATTATTGTGCATATGAATGAGTGAAAGTGTGTTTGTGTGTGTGTTGTGTGTGTGTGTTGCGTGCGTGCGTGTATACACCCGCACGCATCGGTTTCTTTATTTTTGTTGGAGATTTGTTGAGGAGAGTGGTGGTGGTGGAGGATGTTCTCAGCCACTTGAGAAGGGAGAGTGGGGGGGGGGGGGGGGGGGGGGTTGGTCTGTGAGACCTGCGAGGACTACACTGAATGTGGTGATGATGATTGACAGGCACTCAGGTCTGAAGGGTGCCTGCATACTACACTGTGTTGTTTCGGCCTGCACCTCTCGAGGGTCTGCCCCCCCCCCCCCCCCCCCCCCCCCCCTTGCTGCTACTGTTCTTCTGAAGGGAGAACTGAAGGAAGGTTATACAGGTAGCTAGCTAGCTTCCAGTGTCAAGGATAGAGAAAAGAGTGGGGACATGTGACGTGTTTCAACTTCTATAAAGACTTTCAAGGGTGATCTTGTCTGTCTGATGTCTGTGGTGTGTGTGTGTGTGTGTGTGTGTGTGTGTTGTGTGTGGTGTTGTGTGTGTGTGTGTGTGGTGTGGTGTGTGGGGTGTGTGTGTGTTGTGTGTGTGTGGGGGAGGGGGGGGGGTGTTGGCTGTGTGGGTGGGGGGGAGGGGGTTGTCTGTCTGTGGTGGTGTGTTTAGTGTGGTGTGTGTGTGTGGGGGGGGGGGGGGGGGGGGGGGGTAGGTGGGAGGGGGGGAGGGGGTTGCCTGTTTGTCTGTCTGTCTGTTCCTCTGTGTGTCTGTGAGTGCTCAGACTGTAAATGTTGTGCATGTGCATGCATGTAGAGATACATAGGCATGCATGTACTGTATTTAGAAGTATGTCCAAGCATACATGAAAATTCTCATGTGCACTCATATGAATATACTATAATGCCCGTACGTTAGGGCCCATCTGTACTTTATGCTTGTGATTAAAATGCTCTATGCTCAAAACATAACACAGAAATTCTATTTTTTTTAAAAAACTTGTAAACATACACAGAAACATTTCACTATCTCAGGAATGAAAAACAGGGGACACATAAATTCTTTAAAAAATACTTGTAAAACATACACAGAAACATTTCACTATCTCAGGAATGAAAAACAGGGGACACATAAATTCTTTAAAAAATATTTGTAAACATACACGGAAACATTTCGCTATCTCAGGAATGAAAAATAGGGTGGAGAGGGAAAGAGAGGAGGAGGGGGAGGGGGAAGGGAGGAGGTCACCATGTAAGATTTTTTTTTTTTAAAAGCACATGTATACAAACAAAAACCCCAAACAAACAAGCAAAAAGTCAGAAAATACATACATGTATACATGTCGTCCATAACAACAAACATGTAATTAAGGAACAAGACGAAAAGTGTTTTCCTGTCATCTCTGAGCTCAAGACTATCGGTTACTGTACACACAACACTATCACTCCACCACACACAAAAACCACCGTATTCAGAACACAAATAAGTAAAGGATGCAGGACAAACAAAGGAAAACTTTCTTTAAAAAAAAAAAAAATGTTAAAGGCCTCTCTTTGTTCAAAGACCCACCCACCCATCCCCTTTTTGTTGTTTGTTTGTTTCACTTGTTATTGTTGACACGATGACAGGTACACAACGCAACTAAGGCAGACGAAATGCGCAGAAAGTATCGGTTATTCGAAACTGAAACTTGACCACTCAATCCTCAATATCTTATCCCTCCCCCTCCCCTTTTTGGTTTTAGTTGCTGTTGTTACGCGAGTGGTACACGCAGCAACCAGGTCAGAAGAAATGCGCAATAACTATAAGTATCGGTTATTCAAAACTGAAACTTGAAGTATCAGTTATTCAAAACAGAAACTTGACATGAAGTATCAGTTATTCAAAAGTGAAACTTGACATGGAGTATCAGTTATTCAAAACTGAAACTTGAAGTATCGGTTATTCAAAACTGAAACTTCGATGTATTAGTTATTCAGAACTGAAACTTGAAGTATCGGTTTTTCAAAACTGAAACTTGACCACTCAATCCTAAATATGTGCCCTAAGTCAGAATGGGGCTACCTTAATGGTAGGGAAAAAAACAAAAAAACGGTTGCATACACAAAAATCTCACCATTGGTGAACCTCCGATATCTAGCCAAGGAACACCCCAAAAAATCCTGAATACCTTACCCCTCCACCCTTCACATGCTGACAACACCCCCTCCCCCCAAAAAGAGCATACGATATATTATCACTGTGCATTCCTCAGCTTAA
>CM054166.1:25531967-25556967 GCA_028751875.1 Rapana venosa
TCACACTCTTGACCCTCCCATAAGGGAGACAATTAGGACCACCTCATCATATAAAGATTACCTCGTCATTTGAAAACGTTTTTCATTCATTCAGAGTACACTTCGTTCAATATCTGAACAATTAAAAGAAATATCTTTTAAAATATACAATATATAATTATATATATATATATATATATATATATATATGTGTGTGTGTGTGTATATATATGTATGTATGTATATATGTATGTATATATATATATATATATATATATATATATATATATATTATAGTGTATTCAAAGACAAAAAATCAGATATCTATTAAAATGACGTCACAATGTACATTATACCAAAACACAATGTATAAAAAGTACGCTACAAACACACAACGCACAAACGTAAAGTAGCGACTTACCAGGCATAAACTAGGTGGTTATCAAGGCAAACTCGCAAGACGTAGAGGACACATATAAGCACTTTGGCCACCAAGTCAAACACAGCACTGTAAATCCCTGCACATAACATGTTGGATACATAATCTGTATCAGTAAATTCTTGTTAAGAAGACAGTAAGGCATGTAAACTTTGTTTTTAAGCCATCACTGTGTTATCTCTCTTACACAAACACACACACATTATCTGAGTATTTTCTACATATTATAATCAGACTAACCTACACACACACACACACGTCCATGTGCGCACACAAACACACACTTTATCTGAGTATTTTCTATAATCACCTTATGTGGATATCACTCCTGTTTTACACTCAGAGAGAGACAGAGAGAGAGGGCAGGGAGGGGGAGGGGGGGTTGTCTACATTAATAGCAAACCACATACCAATGCCATGTTCTCTTATTTAAATGCACACTAGACTGCATACTGGAGACAAATTTAAGAAACACACACTGACATAACTCAACCTCTGCTGACAAATTTCATGCAAATGATTTCCTGCTGATTTTTCTTTCCACAAAATACAACATACACACTGGAGACACAGAAAATGTAAAATAAGCATACTTTTCAAACTGTAAAAATAAAACAAAAACAAAAACACTAGAATGTAAACCTATGATTTGGAACAAGTAGCCCAACAATTTTTATCTTATACAGACATGACAAAAAGTACATAAACAAAAACATTCACTTTCATCTTATACAAAGACCTATAAACAACAACAATGATAGACTACTAGTACTACTACTACTAATAATAAAAATAATAATATGATGATGATGATGATTTTTTCTGCACCATCTATAAGTGATAAGACTCAAAGTGAGTTACATAGGTCAGTTGTCTTTTAAAACAATTCTTTTTTTTTTTTATTTAACTATGACATTAAGACCTGATTTCATAATATAGAACAAAAATTAACTTTTCTCATAAAAAGGCACATAGAAACTAATAGTACATAAACAGAAACACTCCATTTTATTTTAAGTTTTATTCTAAAGCTTTTTTTTAATTTATAGAAATCAATAAAACAATTTTTTTAATAAAAAAAAAAAAACCCAGTCACTTTTGTCTTTTACAAAGGCATAAAATAATTATGAACATAAACTTTCATCTGATATGATTCAAAACGTGCACAGAATTCAACAATGCATAAAAATCAATGTTAACTTTCTGTCAACTTATGTATGTAAAACCAGTACTAAAAGAAAATAAATGTTCATCTTATACAAAAGCCCATAAGTCAATAATACACACACAAATCATGAACTGCCAACAAGTAAACCGTGAGGTTGTGGGTTTGATTCCCAGCCTCGCCCTTTCTTCCCAGTTTGACCAAAAAATCGAACTGAATGTCAAAGTCCTTCAGATGAGACTATAAACCAAGGCCCCGTGTTCGAACGCATGCAGAACATCTTGTGCACACGTTAAATCCTGTTCCGCTTTTCAGAAGAGTAGGCCATTGTGTGCCGGTGGAAACAGATGACAAAATTTACAAAACCGCTTACACACGGGGACTGGATGTAAAAAAGCACATGAGTGCTTATTCCATTATCCTCGATATAAAAGAATAAATAAAATTTAAAAAATAAATGAACTTTCTTTGTACACATAAGCATAATTTTTGTTGTTGTTTCTCATCTAAAGCTCTGAGGTTTATCAACGGTGAGAATTTTGCGTGTGCAACTGTTTTTGTCCACCATTAAGGTAGCTGCATTCCAACTTCAAGAACAGTGTGCATGCTTCTTCATATTTCGTGTTCTCCGTTCTTACCAACAATAATGGCCCACTCTTCCTAAAGGCAAACCAGGTTATGTGTGCACAAGATGTTCTGCCTGCATCCACACATGAAGCCTCAGTTTATAGCTCATCTGAAGGTATTTTGGTGGGACTGGAGTCAGTATGGATGTTAACTCCAGGGAAAAACACTTGAAAGGTAGTGACTTAAACCTGGGCCATCAAATTGTGGACACAACCTTCTAACCACTAGGCTATCCCGCCCCTCACACAAAGGCGTATAAATAACGATAACACTTATTAACATTAGAAGTCAGGTAGCTACAGAAACTACTCATACAATTATATAATATATATACAAAATCAACATCTGTATTAATATCAGCTTCTGTCTTAAGAACCAATATCACACGGACATAATAACTTCTGTCTTATTCAAAGGCATCTCTATGTACTAATAAGACATACAAAAAACTTCCATCTTAATATACAAAGGCATCTACATATCGAAACCAATAACACATAACATAAACACTCACTTTCCCCAATAATAATATAAAATTACTGATGTTTGCAATATCAGCTCCTTAAAAGAAAATAATGTGACCACTAATTCTACGAAGCTGTAGAGCTCTCTGAATGTCAAAAAAAAAAAAAAAAAAGATAAAGGTGTTCCATATCCTATGTGGTCGTAGGGGAGCGAGGTGTCAAGACCTCACTTCTCTAGGGGCCAGCATATTGAGGGCGGCGCCCATCTCCTCTCCCTCGCTGCTTTACTTTCCCTGACCCTAAAGAGCCACATACTCATTTACAGCTGGGTGAACTGGGGGCTGTACTGAAGGCAAGGCGTGCAAACAGTCACCCATCCAATTGGTAACCACACTTGATGCTGCTTAACCTTGGCTGTGGGAATGCGAGTGCTCTGACCACTGAGCTATCCCGTCCCCCTCTCTAAATGTAAGATGCGGAGAAAAAATGTTGCCACCATATCTTTTCTTATAGACCTGGAAAGGATGAGAAAAAGAAAAAAAGTTGTCACTTTTTCCTTTTAATTAAGATATAGTAAAACCAAAAAAAAAGATGATACAGGCAGAAAAATCATCACTCACTTGATGTAGGGTTACGGATCAGTAGCCTGCGTAATCGTCCTTTACAGGATAACTCATGGGTGAAAAATTTGACCGGGACTCCTCTGCTCACATGAAAACATACACACACACAAAAACCAAGTTTATTTTATGAATAACACTTCACTTCTATACAAGAGAGAGAGAGACAGACAGAGAGAGACAGACAGACAGAGAGACAGAGAGGGTGGGAGGGAGAGGGTGGGTGAGAGAGGGGAGAGGGAAGGAGGGAGAGAGGGAAGGAGGGAGAGAGGGAGAGGGAGAAGGAGAGAGAGAGAAGAAAGAAAGAAAGAAGAGAGAGAGAGAGAGAGAGAGAGAGAGAGAGAGGAGAGAGAGAGAGAGAGAGAGAGGAGAGAGAGAGAGAGAGAGAGAGATTTGGGGGAAGGAAGCAGATGAATACACACACAAAACCCCTCCAGTTTATGATGAGCAACACTTCACTTACAAGTATACAACGCAAATAAGTGTGGGAAAGAGGCACTGAGAGATAGAGACTCACACAGAGAGAGATTGGGACCGAGGAAATGCAGGGTACAGGGAATTGACACAGAGAGGGGGAGGGGAGTGCAGCACTGCAGGGAAGAGAGAGAACTTTTGACAAAAGCAAGAGACAGAGAAGGAAAATGGAGAGACAGACAGACAGAGAAACAGAGGGAGGGAGAGAGAGAGCAAGAGAGAGAGAGAGAGAGAGATCAATTCAATTCAATTCAATTCAATTCAATTCTTTTATTTCAAGGATAATGAATTTAAGCACTTTGCATTTTGTACATTCAGTCCCCAGAGAGACAATGAGTGAATGAGTGAGTAGTGAGTAGTGAGTGAGTGAGTGTGAATGAGAGAGAGAAGAGAGAGAGAGAGAGAGAGGAGAGAGAGAGAGAGAGAGAGAGAGAGAGTGAGGTGAGTGTGAGTGAGTGTGGTGTGTGTGTGTGTGTGTGTGTGTGTTTGTGTGTTTGTGTGTGTGTGTGTGGAAAATGACACGTATTGGTTTAAACTGGCTGTACTGTTTCATCCTGATTTGAGCCTGATTCACATTGCTAAGACTGCTCTGAATGTATAACAAACTACAACAACAAGAAAAATCCACAATATTTTTTTTTTAATTTTAAACCCAAACAAACACATTTTTTAAAGGGGCTTGCTGGGATTTACAAACTCACCAAAGATTTTTTTTTTCAGAGTAAGTACCAAATACGGAAAAGAATACAAGCTAAATGCCTCTAATTACATCCTTGGTCTGGGGGAGAGAGAGAGAGAGAGAGAGAGGAGGGGGGGGGGGGGGGGGGGGGGGGAGGTGTTACAGATGACAAAGCTTTTAGAACATGAGTTTGCATTTATTAACTGATCTGTGAAAAGATGTTGAGACAAATACTGAAACAAACACATAGACTAAGACACAGACAGAACACTGAAACTGAGGAGACAGAGCCTGCAACAGACTTACAGAGAAAGAGACAGTGAAACACAAACTTGTTTGTCTTGCCATCACTTTCAGCTGCTATTTACTCTTGAAACCTTTCATTTCCAGAGAGGAAGATGGAGATGGTGACCAATGAAAACGAGCATACGACGCTGCTGGACACACTTTTATTCACTTCATTTAACAAACTGATTTGTTTTTTTCTTCGTTCCTTAGTTAATAGCTCCAAGGTTTACCAATAGTGAGATTTTGTGTACAAGCGACCACCAGTTCTGCCCACCATGAAGGTAGCTGCATTCTGACTTCGGGGATTTTCAAACTGAATCAAAGCGGAAAGAAACCCTTTACTTGATTTGCTAAGCTCTAACAGTGTGTCTAGATTCTGAAATGATCAGGATAAAAGCAAGAAAAATAAATCAAGACACACACACACACACACACACACACACACACGAACACACATACATACACACAAACGAATACTGAGAAAACAAAGCTGTTCAAACAGCTGTATTAGCAACACACTATTCATGCTGCATATTATTCATGCTGTATGAATTACCCCACAACAAAAACAATTGCAAATTGTAAGACATGCCGGGAGACTATGTATGGAAGTTCATCTCCTATTTATATAAGAAACAGGATGTGACTTAAGTATCTCCTGTCATTAACCTCTACCAGACAAAAGTGATGTCATTGAAAGAGGACATATTATGACAAGTCAATAAAATTGCCCGGACTCAAATCAGTTCTATAACACTGCGAAAGAATAAACTCATTGTATAACAAATCAAAAATATGCTCTGAAAGGATTTGAGCAATAAGCTGTACCTTTGCTAGCTGGAGTCTTCCATTTGCTTGACAATGTGTTATATTCTTTTGAGCAGTTGGATAAGAGAGGGGGGGAAAATTTGAATATAGCTCAGTCAAAGGGTAATTCACTTATTCAGTCTCTGACAATGTTAGTATGTAACTGCCACGGACAAGGAGAAGTATAGAATTAGAAGTAAGGATGTTCATGCATGAAAAATGTGTATTTATCATTATGTTTAGTTTTTGACCTAGGGAGATCAAAACTGTGTCTTACTCAGTTTTTTAATCATATTATTTAAGCTGTACACTTAATTCCAAGTGTCATGTGGGAACATTAGTCAGGAATGGTCCCTCTGTCAATGTTAAGAAAAGAGACAAGTGTAGCAAAATTATACTTATGGTTATGATGGAAATTTAGGATGTTTGTTATAACATTTGAAATCTGTGAACAGTTTTGGTGGGTTTTTTTGGGGGGAGGGGGGGTTGGGGAAGGGACAACCAGGTGAGAGAAGGGTGAATTATACTCACTGGCCATTGCATAAATGACAGGAGTACCAGAGTTAGATGGACGCAGAGAGAGGCAGAGACAGGAAAAGGAGACCATGCCTGATCTTTCCCTGTACAGATTTTTGACCTGGAATAAGAGGTGTCACTGTGAAATCTATCCCCACCTCAGTGAAAATTAATTTGACAGCTGATGGAAATTCATGTATGCCTTTTTGTAGTGCTACAAGCCTATAGTGACAGGGGCCCATGCAACTACCGGCTATTAGAAATAACTAGAATGGCCTGACCTTACAATATTAACCGATGAATGTTAATGGGAGCCTTAGGGGCTGGTAGTGCTAAGGTTAATCAGGGCTTCGGTGTCTGTTGATATATATATAACATGGAAATTCTCTGCTAGGAGATGATGGAACCCGGAAAGTCCAGTTTGTTGTAGAATTAAGTTGCTGACCATGAAGATTTGTTAACGAATAGAACCAGAATAATCATATTCACTCTTGATCAGAGAGTTCGTCATGATGATACAGTAAAATAACTTATAATATGGCCATGAGGACCTATGAGAAATTTTTTTTTTTTTAATTGAAGAAAAATATTAAAATTTTTTAGATTTTTCATCCAGATGCATGAATATGTATTTGTATGGTTGGGATAATTTACTGAAACTTTTGCATTGCTAATTATTATGTGGTGTCTTGGTAAATTGTAAAAGCAAAGGGAGAGGGGGGGAGGGGATTTTGAAAGGTATGTTATGTATACATGTATACATACTATAAGGCTTGAGATGAGAAGAGGATCTGAATGCATAAGCCTGGTATGAATTGCATATGATTTCAGTGTAAAAGACAGTTCATTTCACCCAGTTTCCTACACCCCCAAGACACAATCATAAACCAATGGGATCATCATCATCATCAACATGATGAATACTTTTGCCTCAAAGCATTTGAGATCATGCTATAGTATAGAACACTTACCGTGCTGAGAGCTTTTTGTAAAATTTTTCATCCCCCTTAAAATCTCAAAAACAAAAAACACAGCAGCTCTATTTCATACGACCTCATCTTTCTTAACTGCTCAATAACAAAGAAAACAGCCTTACAAAATATATATTTTTCTGTTCATACTCTTTTTTTTCTCTCTCTCTTTCTTCCATTCATAAATCACTGGTGTTGACCCAGCTCAGGGGCTGAAAAGGCAGGAAATGACAGGTGAGAACTCTGAATTATGAGTAGCACTGTATGAGCAAGTGTGGCTCCCAACCCCCACCTTTTGCTTCGGAAGTTTGTGCACTTTTTGTTGTGCTGGGGGGGAGGGGGGGTTGCACTTTTTGTTTGTGGCACTTTGTTGTGCTGGGGGGAGGTGGGGTTTGCACTTTTTGTTGTGCTGGGGGGGAGGGGGGGTTGCACTTTTTGTGTGTGCTGGGGGGGAGGGGGGGGTGGTGCACTTTTTGTTGTGCTGGGGGGGGGGGGGGGTTGCACTTTTTGTTGTGCTGGGGGGGGAGGGGGGGTTGCACTTTTTGTTGTGCTGGGGGGGGGGGGGGTTGCACTTTTTGTTGTGCTGGGGGGGGAGGGGGGGTTGCACTTTTTGTTGTGCTGGGGGGGGGGTTGCTTTTGTTGGTGGGAGGGGGGGAGGGGGGGTTGCACTTTTGTTGTGCTGGGGGGGGGGGGGGTTGCACTTTTTGTTGTGCTGGGGGGGGAGGGTGGGGGTTGCACTTTTTGTTGTGCTGGGAGAGGGGGTGGGGGTTTGCACTTTTTGTTGTGCTGGGGGGGAGGGGTGGGGGTTTGCACTTTTTGTTGTGCTGGGGGGGGGGGGGGGGGGGGGGGGGGGGGGAGGATGCACTTTTTGTTGTGCTTGGGGGAGGTTTGTGCACATTTTGTTTGGGGTTGTTTTTGTTTGTTGTTGGGTTTTTTTGGGGTGGGGGGGGGGGGGGGGCATTGTTATGTTAGTTTATTTTTTCCCTCTGAAACTTTTTTTTTAAGGCACTTTGTCAGTTTGTGTCACCTTGATTGTCAATAAAACTGAGATTTTGACTAGTTCAAACTTGGTATCCTACAAAAAAACAATCACAGCTTAAATTAAGTTTAACACCACAATGAGCCAGATTTGGCAAACAAGTACCATCCAAGCATTCTACTGTTCATTCTTAACATTCTCATTTAACAAGCATTGCACACAGGAGACAACAGTATCATAATGGCAGTAAGAGTGTTGCATGAACTTTTTTTTCAAAATCATCTTTCCTTTAAAAAAAAAAATGTTAAAAGTCTTATCAGTTTTTGGAGATGGAAGTGGTGGTGGTGGAGATAATGGTGATGGTAGTGTGTATGTGTGCGTGTGCGTGCATGCATGCATTCGTGCGTGCATGTGTGCGTGTGCATGTGTGTGTATGGAGGTGTGCACATAAGCGCATACAGAAAATGCATTTAGCATAATTCAATAAGTATTAGGAACATTTTGGAAGTGTGTGTGTGTGCGCGCACGTGCACAGCTATGTGTGTGAGAGTATTTACATAATAAGCGTGTCAGGAATAATTTAGAAATGCTATCTTTTTCATCACAACGAAGTGAATTTGATATTCATCAAAGAAAGTACGTGAGGAGATCCTGAAATTCATTAAAAATGTATACGTATACTAAATTTACTTAAAGATTACACTTTGAAAAAAAAACATAAAATAGGATGGAGGCATAAGAATTCCATTTCTCAAACAATAGGGACCATTTTTTTTAATGCTCTGATGTTGCTGGATTGGAGTTTTTTCACAAAAATGTCAGTTGTGCTGATAACACCTCAACCATGTTACAAATAAACACTCACAAATTCAAACACTTACTCGTTTCTTTTTGCTTGATAAATTTGGTACAATAAGTGCTTTCATGATGGTTTTATCACATGCCAATGCTGTAGTGGATTTTTGTTTCTTTTCTTTGCATGTGAATGGTTCTTTGCAAACACCTTGGGACAGATTAGGTATAGCTCTTTTTTTTTTAATCATAAACATTATTATTACTATCTTCATCATCAGCAGTATCATTCTTCAGGATGATGATGATGATGATCATCATCATCATCATCATCATCATCACCATCATCATCATTGAATTATCATCATCATATCATTATTATCTTTGTTGTTGTTGTCTTCATCATCATTATTATCATTATCACCATCATAGTTATAATTACCATTATCATCATTATCCTTAGTATAATGTCATTATCTTTTAGTACAGTTTTCCTTTGAACATAAACACCTTTTTGGTTTTTTTGGCACTGTGTACTTTAAAACTATGCCACTCAGCAAATTTCTACTGTGACCTGATATACAATATTCTTGAAGTCAACATAATCTTCCTGTACAATAAAAAAGTGTTTAAAGATATACTGGATGACATGACCCTTCGCGTTCTCTGTTCTTCTTCTTTTCAGTTTGACACAGGTAGAATGTCCTTTGTCTCAGCTGTGTTCCGTTTTCAACAACGCTAAGTGTTGTCACTTGTAGCTGTGCATGCGTACCCCTGGCTTTCAAGTTTGAATATGCCGGAGGGCGAGTGTTATATCACTGTCAAGATGATTCATCGGATACGTCACCCAAAGAATGAGATGTCTCCTTCTGTTTCTGTCTTTCCATCACATCAGAAACCATGCATTCCCGTATCACCAATATACTGTCACCAGTATCAGAAACCCTGTACTTTTATGTCACAATATTGCCACGGTGATGTATTAAAGCTAAGAATTCAACAGTCTTTGTATATTATTGTAAACGCTACTAATTGTCAAAACAGATTTTTTCCGTGTAAATTTTGGGCTGTTTTTCTCAAGTATAAGGTGTCACTATTGAACAACAGCTACAGTTCCTTGCCTCAATGATTACTTGCTTGTCTGTCTATCCTGACTAAATGTACATAATGTTGTTTTTTTATGTAAAATTTATCAAGGGTATTTTAAATGACTGTTGGTGAAAATAAACTTGTGTGTGGGTATCTCTCTATCCCCCCCCCCCCCCCCCCCCCCCCCCCCCCCCCCCCCCCATCCAACCCTCCTCCCTCCCAAGCATCTTATTTTAGTGGCCTCACATATGACCTACATTAAGAGGGCTTGTAAAAAACAAAAAATGAAATGATCATCTTTCCTCTCATTTTCTTTGTATGCAAGGAAGCCGTTATCATCACATAAGATGAAACTGAAAGATGTACATATATAGATAAAAACCCCTTTTTTTAAAAATATTAAATCACATAGTCTTCAGTCTCAAATTTCACAATTTCCTCATAAAATACTGATACCAAAATGAAGAGGAATGTTATTATGGAAAGCATTTTTTTCTTCAAGTACTTTACTTCAAGTATGCATGTTCATAGTTTAGTAAAGTTTCACAAGAAGTTCTATGGTACTCTTCTAACATCAGGATCTTGCCTCAGTCTCAGTGTGCTACTGTTACAGAAGTAGATCAAGCACTCCCAGAACTCTACAGACTACACTGACCAAGTCTAGTCAAACAGACTTGTCAGCAGGAATTAATGAATTACACTGTCAATACTTTTATTTTCTCAAAAGACCTATCAAGTATTAGGAAGCTTTTTACCCCTCAAAATTCGTTGAAATAAGCACAAGCATGCAGGCACAAACACACATATGCATGTGTGTGTGCGCGCGCATGCACGCGCACACACACACTTTGCTTATTTGTTACATGTATGCATGAATATTAACATATATATACACACATAGCTCTGTGTTTGTGGCACACACAAAAATATGGGTGCATGCAAGTTTGCATTCATACATTCTAGAGAAGTTTTTTAAAACACACACATGTATACAGTATGTAAGAACACAAGCATTCATGTACACACACACACACACACACACACACACACACACACGCACACACACGCACACACACACACTTAGAGTGACCTATGCACACTCACTCTTTCTCTCTCTCACTCTCTCTCCTTCACTCACTGATTCTTTCTCACACACATACATGTATCACACACACACACACACACACACACACAACACATTACACACACACACATACAGATGGGCAAGAGAAAATATTTTTTAAAGTTTCATCCTTAAATCTCCCCACCATAGTAATACTAATAGCACCAACCTCAATACCAAAACTGACACAATAAATTACAAATTATGTACAGGCCATACACAATGAAATCTGATACCTGCGCTCCCAGCTTATCTCCATTCACTGAATTATAAGTTCACCATAACACCAACTTTTTTCCCTTCTGGCCTCCTCTTTCCCACAAAGGAGGATGGTTGCTGGAGCACAAAATCTTCCAACACATATTCTCAGCACAGTCATCCTCTAGTATAATAAGGTTAAGGACATGGGTTGAAGGAGAAACCTGATACCCCTTTTCTTGTCAGCTGGGGTGAAGACAGTCTCAGTCTGTCACAGAGGAGTAGATTATGCTATAGTCCATAGAAAACATGAACCATCCTACACATCACTACATAAAGTACATTATTTATTATGAGGAGACAAACACTGTTTAGTGTTTACTCTTTTTTTTAATTTTAATATGACTCTTGGAAAGTTTCATTGTTTATGATGATAGTTCTTTTTATATATATATGGTTTTGGTTTTTTGTGTGTTCTTATGTGACATCCATAATCACTGTTGTTTCTTACATGCTACTCATCCAGAATTCACTGAAAAATCTACATGAGTGTGCACAGTTTACACATGTCAGACTGCATACATCTACTATTTACTCTTTACAAAAGTCACATCTGTACACACACATACACACCACACTCTCACTCACTCACACACATGTACACATTATGTATGCACCTGTGTGTGTGTGTGTGTCTGTATGGGAGGGGGGGTCTGTGTGTGTATGTGTGAGTGCGAGTGTGTGTATGACTATGAGTGTGAGTGTGTGTCACTGTGTGAGTTTGAGAGATAGACAGAGTATGTGTGAGAGAGAGAGAGAGAAAAAGAGAGAGAGAGAGAGAGAGAGAGAGGAGAGAGGGAGAGAGAGAGAGTGGTGTGTGTGTGTGTGTGTGTGTGTATGTGTGTGTATGTATGTGTGTGTGTGTGTGTGTGTGTGTGTGTGTGTGTGTGTGTGTGTGTGTGTGTGTGTGTTGTGTGTGTGCAGTGTTATGGATGATCAAAAAATGCCAATGGTATATACAATACATCCAACTATACTTTGCACATAATTTCATGAATGCATCCACCCTAGTGGGTAAAACAGTTAATTAATAGAAATAAAAACCTGGTGGTTACCAACAATGAACTGCTTGATCAATTCATCAGATCACTAATATTACTTTTTTTTTAAATCAGGATATTCTTCCTCTTTAATTTAAGGTGGGATTCTTGTTCAGATCACTTAAATTGGGCCTACTGTATTTCTACAAATTATAAGTAGCTAGACATCTACTACAAACAGTAGTAGGTACATGCATGTGGTGATTAGGCAACCTGAGATTATGCACTGTCAAACGGACAGATCGACACAGGCAGAAAGAGACCTAAGACACACACACTGATCGAGAGTGGGACAGAGAGAAACACAGACGGTGAATCTAGTCTATAAACTTCAGTCAATAGCGAGACAAGTTTCGGGAAGCTTGAAATACGCTGATACAGTGAAAGCCATACCCGAGTAGGCCCTAGCCGCTAAACGTAGTCTAGCACCTCCAAGCCAAAGACAAAGGGTTTTTTCAATGGCTAGAAAGGATCTGGAATTTCCAGTTTGTCTACAAATACTTCAGTAAAAAGGCTCTTGTGAAATAATTTTTTTTAAAATAGTTCCAAATGCAATCAATGATTTATTGCAACATTTTGCAATGTTCAACACAAACTTCTACACAGCTTAGAAAATTGTCGTCTGCTTTCCTAACCTTGCACACAAAAGTATAGGCCTAGCAAAGTAAAATAACGACATCAAATCTTGGAGGAGGGGAATAAAAAGAAAACCCTGAAGTTAATAAGACTCCACAAATTACGTGGTAACTGTGGAGGAGGAAATGCCCCTTGATATTGTAATGATCACTACGAACTTTTTTTTTTCAGTGATGCTTTCTTTCTCTCTCAGAGAAATCCGCGCCAAATAACGACAACTCATGTGATAGGCCTACAAGAGGGATCGGGGTGAATTGGGAGGGGGGGAAGTTCAAAGTACTTGACGGTAGGGCTTCGAAGCGATGTAAACATTGTGTAATGGGCCGAAAACAAGCACTAAAAATATAATGTACATGACCTACCCATCTCTGTCAAGCTCATCGTCGGTTTCTTCGTCGCTCGATTGTTGCATCCATTCTAGATCTATCCCGTCACAGTCGCTCTGCTGCATTGTTGTTGACCACACGCGTTACAACTGCTGTATCCCGACGTCATTGACTTCCGACACGCCTAAAATCTTTTATCCCATTGCGTGGTCAAGCAAACCAACGACGCACTCAGCCAGACGCGACTCCTGCTTACAACTGTCTGGCTAGAACAGCTGCAGAACAAATGCTTTTACGCGCAACACTTTTCTGCTCTGCTCTTTTTTTTTTTCCTCCAGCGTCACCCGCAGGCTTGTGTCATATCATACGCACACACGCAGCGATGGTTGAGTAGAGACAGTAGCAAGGCCGATATTTTGCCAAAAGTGTTAGGCCTAGCCTAAGTCAACTCCATGGTGTGTCTCTCACTTTTGGGAAAATTACTTATGGGTCTAATAACAGTAATAATTATGCATGCATGCAGTGTTTCCTTGGAAAATACAGAACTCGGGAGAAAATACGTTCCCAACTGACTGTGGTGGTTTCGACAGCGCTCATTGCAGGTTAATTTTGGATAACACCCAAAGCAACGGGGGGGGGGGGGGGGGGGGGGGGTTGTTGTTGTGGGTTTTTTTCTGTTGGTTGTTTTTTTCATATTTCTGAACATTCTTGCGCGATTTTCAAAATTCCATCATCTGCAACTTCGTATCTTATCTGCTCCTCTCATCCCGTCCTCCCCATTTGTTTAACAAGGAAAGAAAGCCAGAGAACATGGAATAAAAGCAGAAGAAAGCATCTATCCACCCCACCCCCCATCCCCACCCCTTACAACTCAAGGCCTAGCAGACTTTTAAAAAAAGTCTTTCCATACGAGTTTCTCTAATTTTAAGTCACACATGTATGCGAACACACGCGTGCGCGCTCGCACGCACGCATATACACACACAAATGGCCTTCGCGCACTCGCACACACACGCGCGCGCACACACAAACACACTCACACACACATACACACACACAAAACCGGCCTGCACACACGCACAAACTCGTGCACGCAAACACACACACATACAACACACACCACACACACACACACACACACACACACACACACACACACACAATCTGCTCATCTATAAGTCAGCATCACAACTTAACAACAGATGTTCTGAAATTGACCACACACAGCGCACGACCACATGCACGCGCGCGCGCGCGCACGTGTGTGTGTGTGTTGGAGGGGTGGGGGGGGGGGGGGTGAGTGTGCATGGCTAATCATCCACAATAACCAACTGTTATGGGGAAAAAAACATAATTAAAAATTTTGAAAAGAAAGAAATACCTTACACACAAACTTTCCAATTAAAAATGTGTGTGTGTGTGTGTGGTGTGTGTGGTGTGTGTGTGTGTGTGTGTGTGTGTGTGTGTGTGTGTGTGTGTGTGTGTGTGTGTGTTGCATGAGCGCGTGTGCATGTGTGTATGTTGGGTGCAGTGTCAGTAGTGAGTGTGTATAGGCTTACATGTGTGTGTGTGGGGGGGGGGGGGGGGGGATTAATTCTGCTGCCCAGCGACAGCAACATCATAGAATCTAATTTTTATTGTTTTATCTAGAGGATGATGGAATAAGCACTCCTGGGCTTGCTTTTTTTTTTAACCCAGTACCCGTGCGCATGTGATTTTGTAAATTCTATCATCTGTTCACATAATGGCCTGCTTTTCCAAAAGTCGGAGCAGATTTTAACGTGTGTGCAAGATATTCTGCAATGCGTTCGCACATGGGACCTTGGTTTACAGTCTCATCCGAAGGATTTTCGGGGAAGTGGATATAGCACTGGTGTTAACTCCAGGAGAACTGACATTAACCCCAAGAGGGAAAAACATCCCTTTGAACAGGCGTCTCGGTGGTAGCTGAAACCTCGGATCGATCCCGGGCCGTCAGACTGCAAGTGCAACGCTCTAACCACCAGGCCATCCTGTCCCCCCTCTGTGCCATCTAACTTGATATGAATAAAGACAAAGAAAGATGCTCCGTGGTCTGCAGGTGAGGCGCCCAAAGCGAGCATTGTGGGTTCAATTCCCGTTTATGACCGAGTCCCCCCACCCCCCACACCTATCCTCTAAGACCTTGGGTGGCTAGGGGGCCTGGGTACTAGTCTTTCAGGTGAGACGATAAAACTGATGTTTTGTGTGCAACACGCATTCAGCGCATGCAATTTAAACCACACACACACAAAAAGAAAACCGGGACAGAGTTGTCCCTGGAAAAAAAATTGTGTAGAAAAAAAGCCACTCATAAGAAACAAGTATATATGCTAAGCAGTTGTTCTTCTTGCTTTTTCCAATGATAAACAACAACAACAACAAGAAGGGGTGATGCATCGCTTGCAGCCACGCGCTCTCCTCTGAGAGCAGCCCGAATTTCACGCAGAAACATCTGCTATAATTGAAAGTTGTATACAATACAATAAGGATACAAATAAAAACAGTACAGAGCAACACAAAACAATACAAGACATTACACTACAATACAGTTCAACACAATATATAACACAATTCGACACAATACAACAAATACTATGCTTCACTATACTATAATACACTACGAAACAAAAACAATAAATACAAAATGATACAATAATCATTGACATAAACTCAATGGCTACACTACACTACACCACACCACACTACACTACACTACATCGCCCCGCACCGCACCCGCACAGCACTGCACTGCACTACCCCACACACACCACTCCACACCACACCACACTACACCACACTACATTACACTTCAACGCTACATCACACTACACTGCACTTCACCACACAGCACTTCTACACTACGCTAAACTACACTACATTACACGACACTGCCCCACAATACAGCACAACACGATTTGATACAATACAAACCATTCCCTCGGGGGCCTGTCGGTATAAACAGCATCCCAACCTTCTGGAAAGTCCGTGCTGAGAATTTCCTCTTTTCTATCCCTCTCTTTGTTTCTGCCTTGTTCCTTTTCTTTCTGTCACCTCCTTCTCGTCTATTTTCTGCCTTCTTGTTCAGTCCCCTGCCTTTTTTCCAGAAAGACTTGAAAACAAAATCTCTCCCACGCCGAAGTCGGATGCGCTGGGCCGCACTTGTCAGGCGCTTAACGGCAGCGCAACGCATTTGCGCTCATATGACAGACAACAATATTGTTGCTGTTTAAGCATTCGATTAAGAAGGATACAAACCCATAAAATATAATAATCATTGAAATGAAGTCGGTGACACACTGCACTGCAATATACCCCACTACATTATATTACCATACAATACAATACAATCTGACGACCCGGGTTCGATTCCCGTTCGAGGGGATATTTTCCTCTGGAGTTAACATCAGTGCAGACTCCACTCTCCCCAAAAGTCCTTTGGATGAGACTATAAACCGAGGTCCCGTGTGCGAACGCGCGCAGAACATCATCTTGCACACACGTTAAATCCTGTTCCGCTTTCGTAAGAGTAGGCCATTATGCGCTGGTGGGAACAGATGACATAATTTACAAAACCGCATACACACCGGGACTGGATGTAAAAAAAAAGTACATAATTGCTTATTCCAGTATCCTCGATATAAAAGAATAAAATAAATAAAATACAATGATCAGTGAAATGCACTTAGTGACAACAAAAGACAACCTAGCAGACACACACACTGCCACTAAGTCTTCTTCTTTTGCGTAATCTCCTAATGTCTGATTATATGACATGTTTCTGTGTAACTAAGTTTACTATTGCTGTTACGTTCCCTTTAAAAAAAAAAGTGTAATTAATTTGGTGACGTTTATTTTCCCCTTTAGCAAAATAATACTATTTACATGGTTTGTTTTCCTTTATATTGTAGAGTTTTGTTGTTTTGTTTTGTTTGGTTGGTTTTGGTTTTTAGGTGGTATTTGGGTTGTTGTTTTTTAGGTGGTATTTGGTTTTTGGGTGGTATTTGGGTTTTGTGTTTGTTTTTTGTTTTTGTTGCTGTTGGTTTGGCTTTTGGTTTCTTTGTTCGTTTATTTTGGGTTTTTGGCTTTGGCTTTTTTTGGGGGGGAGAGGGGGGGGGGGGGGGTTACTGTATGAGTGTATGGGTATTAGGCTTGTCTTATTATCATGATGTACCCCTAAGGGAGGGGACTGGATGTTCAAAAAAGGGGCATGGGTGCTTATTCATTAACCTCGAAATAAGTCTTCTTTCAAAGCGCAGACGGCAACTATTGTTAGACAACAAGTCTTATGAGCGAAAATGCGCCGCCGATAAGCGCCTGACAAGACAGGCCCGGCCAATCCGACTCCATCACCGTGCATGACGGCCACACTGAGAAAGACCTCCAAACGACCTTGGCAATGGTCAACAGTCGTCACACTCCAGTTATCACCTACTTCTAAAACTGCTGTACTTTTAGATAGGCTAGGCTAGGACGACGTCTGTCACACGCTCCACTTGATGCCACTTCTGTTAGTAGTCTACGTCTGACCTTGCACAATACAACTTTCCCAGTGACAGGAGGCTCGTGCCCTAACCTTTGTCTCCCGAGACATGACCTTGACCTTGAGAAATTGGTACGCTCTTTGACAAAGGGTTTTAGGTCTAACAAAAATGATAATACGATCCACAACAAGTGATCTTCAATATGCAAGGATCAAGACCTTAGGCCAAACCTAGTTGTACCATCTGTCCTTGTAAAGAGGGGACGGGATAGCCTGGAGGTTAGAGTGATGTATTCGTGATCTGCTGACCTGAGTTCGATTCTCGTTCAAAAGGATTTTTCCTCTGAAGTTAACATCAATGCCGACTCCACTCTCCCCAAAAGTCTTTCGGATGAGACTATAAACCGAGGTCCCGTGTGCGAACGCACGCAGAACATCTTGCGCGCACGTTAAAACCCGTTCCGCTTTTCGGAAGAGTAGGCCATTGTGTGCCAGTGGGAACGGATAACGAAATGTATAAAACTTCATACACACGGGGACTGGATTAAAAAAAAAGTACATGAGTGCTTATTCCATTATCCTCGAAATAAAAGAATAAAATAAATAAATAAAATAAATTAATTAATTAAATAAACATGTATCAAAACAATCAACGAAAAGTGAAAAATCAATCAAACATAGATGGAGAAGAGAAAATACAGCATCGATAGCAATTAGTAACAGCATCGATAGCAATTATTAGTAACAGCATCGAGCAATGAGTAACAGCATCGATAGCAATTGGTAAAGTAAATGGATAATTAATGAAATGTATTCATGATTTAAATAGATAGGATAAAAACCATTACATACATGGGTGTGATCGTAGTGGGGTTGGGGTGGGGGAAGAAGGGAGTTTGAGAAAGAGATGGGAATGGTACACCTAATAATGATAATAATAATAATAATAATAATAATAATAATAATAATAATAATAATAATAATCTACAAGAGGTTCTGAATCAAACTCCCAAGAAAGACATCCTCGTTGTGCAAGGTGACTGGAACGCCAAGGTAAGAGAAGATGCATGGAAAGATTGGGAGGGCGTTTGTGGGCCATATTGTAATAACCAATCAAATGAAAGAGGCTTGAGACTACTGGAGTTTGCCAGTAACAACCACCTCCAGCTAGTGAATACACTTGGCCCACACAAGAAATCCAGAAAATGGACATGGCATAGCCCAAATGGAGAACACCACAACCAAATAGATTACATCATGGTGAAAAGACGGTTTCAGTCTAGCGTTAACATCGCACAGACACGAAGTTTTCCAGGAGCAGACATAGGGAGTGATCATGATCTTGTGATGATGACTTTCCGACTACGTCTAAATAAAATCCACAAGCAGAACAACATCAGGATCAAATTTCACCTCGAGAAGCTGAAGGACCCAGAGGTATTAGAAATTTTTCAAGCAAGGATAGGTGGAAAGTTTGCAGCACTCACTGTGATAGACTCAGACATAGATACACTGACGAATAGTTTCAATACAGCAGTGACTGAAACAGCAAGCGAGCTTCTTGGCAAACACCGACCAGTCAAAAAACCATGGGTCACATCTAACATCCTACAACTATGCGAAAAGCGTAGAGAATTGAAGAAAAAGAAAAATGAAACAAAAGAAAGAGCAGAACAATATAGGGCAGTCAACAAAAGAATCAGAAAGTCCATGACGGAGGCAAAAGAGAAATGGATCGGTGAACAGTGCCAAGACATTGAAGAGAACATCAAGAAAAACAATAGCAAGAAAGCATATCAGCTGGTGAAAGACCAGACTAGCACAAAACAGGGAAAAGGTTTAACAATCCAAGACAAAATGGGAAGTGTCTCACTGACGACCAGGATATTCTGAACAGATGGACAGAATACTGCTCCGACCTGTATAACTATAGAACCGCAGGAGATCCAGAAGTCCTTAATGTACCCGCAAGCAAAGACACAGACAGTCACCCTATCCTCCGAGAAGAAGTGGAAACAGCAGTCAGATCGCTGAAAAAGGGAAAGTCAGCAGGGGCTGACAACATTCCAGCTGAGTTGGTTCAAGCTGGAGGGGAAGCCATGATCAGCGCCCTACTAAGAATCTGCAACAAGATCTGGCAGACAGGAAAATGGCCAACACCATGGACACAGTCACTCATCATCACCCTCCCCAAGAAAGGAAATCTACAACAATGCCATAATTACCGCACAATCAGCCTCATATGCCACCCAAGCAAGGTCATGCTGCAGATAATATTGAATAGACTGAAGCCACAAGCAGAGACCATCATTGCTGAGGAACAAGCAGGTTTCAGAGCAGGGCGCAGCACAACAGAACAGATATTCAACCTCAGAATACTATGTGAGCGGTACCTTCAACATCAACAAGACCTTTACCACGTATTTATCGATTTTAAGAAGGCATTTGACAGGGTGTGGCATGCAGCTTTGTGGGAAACCCATGAATTTGTACAGCATCAATGCAAACCTGATCAGAGTCATCAAACAGCTGTACAGCGAGGCCACCAGTGCAGTGTACTACAACAACAACATTGGAGAATGGTTTCGAACAACAGTTGGAGTAAGGCAGGGCTGTCTACTCTCACCCACTCTTTTAAAACATCTTCCTTGAGAGAATCATGGCTGATGCACTGGAACATCATGAAGGATCAGTCAGCATTGGTGGCAGAACGATCACAAACCTCCGCTTCGCAGATGACATTGATGGAATAGCAGGACCAGAAAAAGAGCTTGCCAGCCTAACAGAACACTTGAATAAGGCCTCCAAAACATACGGCATGGAAATCAGTGCAGAGAAGATCAAACTGATGACTAATAACACCAACGGCATTAGCACTGATATCAGGGTTAATGACCAGAAGCTGGAAACAGTTCAAAGTTTCAAGTACCTGGGAGCCATTGTATCAGACCAGGGATCCAAGCCAGAAGTGGTATGCAGGACTGCACAGACAATAACAGCTTTGTCAAAACTAAACACCATGTGGAGAGATAAAAATATCTCACTTATCTCCAAGATCAGACTAATGCGCTCCCTTGTCATATCCATATTTCTGTATGCCTGTGAATCATGGACCCTGACTGCAGATTTGGAGAGAAGAGTACAGGCGGTGGAGATGAGATGCTTTCGGAGACTCCTTGGCATCTCCTACAAAGACCACATAAGCAACGAAAGCGTGCATAACAGAATCCAGCAAACCATTGGACCCTATGAGAACCTTCTAACGATCGTGAAAAAACGTAAACTTAAATGGTATGGGCATGTCACAAGATCCAAAGGACTTGCAAAGACAGTTTTACAAGGCACTGTTCAAGGAGGAAGAAGAAGAGGCAGACCAAGGAAGAGCTGGGATGATAACATCAGCGAATGGACAGGCCTAGAACTCAACAAAACCCTGAGAAAGGCAGAACAGAGAGAGGAATGGAGGGAACTGGTTGTTGAGTCTTTGAGGGTGCCCCCACGGTCGTCAGACTACGGGACAGATAGATAGATAGATAGAATAAGAATAAGAATAATAATAATAATAATAATAATAATAACAATAATAATGTATGGAATTTATATAGCGCTGAATCTTGTAAAGTAAACAAATCAAAGCGCTTGACCTAGAGTTAATGGGGGAGAAATCAAAGTGAACTGTGAACATGGGTGTCTATGGACGGAACAGGGGTTGTAGTCATGAGCTACAAAACTTACACAAGTACAAACTGACACAATGATGTACAGACACAGACACAGAGACAGAAAGACAGACACAGAGACAGACAGAGAGACAGACAGAGGCAGAGAGAGAGACACAGACACAGACAGACACAGAAAGAGACAGAGATACAGACAGAGGGACAGAGAAACAGAGACAGAGAGAGTACTGGACGGAAGGTAGAGAGTTTTCAGTTATTTATGAAACGTGTACGTATGCGGATTCAATCTCTCAGTCTCCAGCTTGGCATCCCTGGGTAGTGCATTCGCCATCATGACGATAATGGCAACAGTCATGATGGTCATGATAATGGCAATGGTCGTGATAGTCACGATAATGGCACTAGTCATGATAATGGCGACTGTCATGTTAGTCATGGTAATGGCAGTGGTCTCATGATAGTCGTGGTAATTGCAACAGTAATAACTGTCATGATAATGGCAACAATTATTATAGTCATGATAACTCCAATAGTCATGATATTGGCAGTAGTCATGATAATTGCAATAGTCATGACTGTCATGATAACGGCAACAATCATAATAGCCATGATAATGGCAACGGTCGTAATAGTCATGATACTGGCAACAGTCATGACGATAATGGCAGCCGTCATGATAGTCATGATAATGGCAACAGTCATGACTATCATGATAATGGCAATAGGATCCACGCTCGCCAGCCACAACCTTCAGATCTGATGTCTCATGGGATAGCAGAACGACAGACAGACTCATTAGCTGGCCTGACTGATATTATTGAAAAGTTCAACTGTCCTTTTACTGAAAAGAAAATCCCCAACGTCGGAATGCGGCTACCTTCATGATGGGCAAAAAATGGTCATGTACGAAAACATCTCACCATTAGTGAACCTCAGAGCTCTAGCTAAGGAACACAACAACAAAAACAAAATGACAAGAAAGTACAAAATATGATTGGTAAACTAATGTCAACTAAAACGTGGGGCCAAGACTATGTTTTCTGTATGAATAAATCATAGGTAACGTGGTCGTGCTCAGACAAACTGCTCCCCTTTCCGGTACAGTCCAGTCGCGAAATTGAGGTGAGTGTCATTCTTTGTTTTGGTCTGTGGAATAATATTATTAAGCCATTCTTTTTAAACACAAGAGAAGTTCAGACCGCACAAATAATCAAAGAAGAATACCAAAGAGACACCGGCAGATTTGCTCTTCAGACTGACCCAGGAGATCGTGAACATCCCCGCCCTCAGTTCACCACACGTGTACTGCAGCAAAGATTCAAACCCACGACTTCATGAACCAACAGGATGGACATCAAGCGCTGTTACCCACCCAGCTAAAAGGTGACCGTTCATGCGCCGTGGCTTCAGTACAGTTCCCCAGTTCACCCAGCCGTAGATGGGTACTTTCCCTCTTTAGAAGACAGGGAAGGTAAAGTAGGAGGGAGATGAGATGGGCGCCGTCCTCAAAATCCTGGCCCCTAGAGAAGCTGAGGTCTCTGATCTGACAACTCCCTCTCCAACGACCACATAGGTGATGGAAACACCTTTACCTTTGCCTAAAGGGCCCACCAAAAAAAGAGTAATCATGAATGTGTTAAACCATCTGGAAAGCACTATGTAACAAAAGAGCATCTGAAGCCGTGACGTATTTTGTGTTCGTTAAGTGGTTTTCTTGTCAACTGGTTGAAAATGTTCAACTGCCCGAACCCGATTCATAAGAAACCAGCAATTAATTTATAAACTGCGTAGCGTGTGTCTTTAGGCCTACATCAACACAGATGAAAACATCACATCCAAAATAATGGCAATAAAAATGTTAATCAGATAAAAACTGAGATTTTGAACATAAAAAGAGTACTCCCTAAAATTTACCGGAAAATCCGTAGACTTTTTCTGATTAAGATGTATTCTGGTATATAAGTATCAGCAAGGGGTAATATCAAGGTCAATTCAATTCATTCCAATTCATTTCAAACACTTTATTATCTCAGAGATAGGGAAAATCACGCGGGTTACAAGCCTTACATTAAAAAAAACCCTGTAAACATGATATCACCGGGGGAAAAAATACCACAACACAGCGCTACATTACAGCCAAACTCATGGCAGTTAAATCATGGCAAATATCATGGCAGTTAATGTTCATTCACATATAGAACATAATTACTCTCATTGTGTTAAAATTTATACAGATGGCTCACTTTTAGACAATCATCAAGCAGGTTCAGCATTCGTCATACCAGCACTAAAAGTAGAAAAGTCGCATTATGTTGATAAAAATTGATCTGTTTTTACAGCTGAACTGATCGCTGTTCTCATGGCTATGAATTTCATTTTAGAACATCCATACTGCTTCTTTCAATATTACTTTGTGTGGATTCAAAATCAGTTTTATATGCCTTAAAGTCTATAACTTATAAGCAATATATTTAACTTATACTAAATATTAAATACTTCATAAATCTGCGTTTTAGAGGAATTCATGTCTCCTCTTGCTGGATTCCTTCACATATAGGATTATTTCCTAATGAGTGGGCTGATGGGCTGCGAAGAAAGGTGCACTTAATGAAAAGGGGTCTATAGTACTGCATGTCCCTCTATCCATTGCAGAGGCAATCGGTTGTTAGAAGAAGCTTTCTTAAACAAATTCATAGAAAAGCATCGGTAAATCAAGCGGCTTTCACATTCAACTCCGAGTGGGAAGAGCGTAATTGAAGATATTGATCACTTAGAGATTCGTACAAATGATGTCAAAGAAGGACAACTCAAGGCATTATTTTTCAGGATAAGATTAAATGCATTCACGACAAAATTCAGCAAGGATATTAAATACTTATGTGGTGAATATATTTGAAATACCCATATCATACTTGAATGTGAGAATTTAAAACCTCATCTCCCTGCCTTTTCTGAGAATACCAGTGATGACGTTTTGAACAATGTAAAACTAACATTTGACATTGCTAAAGGTTTATTGTTAAGTCCTATAAGACAATTATTGTAGTTGTAGTTCTCATTGAATTTCTTTTTTTTTAATGTTGTTCTTGATCTGTTTATGTTAAGAATACTATTTGTGTATTTCCCTTGTTATCACTCTTTATTACACACACACACACACACACACACACACACACACACACACACATGCACGCACGCACGCACGCACGCACGCACCACACAGAGTAGATCAATCTATCTATCCATCCATCTCTTTCATTCAGTCTCCTATTTTAGGGCCGTCTGGTATCACTTAAAGTGGAAAGACGTTAAAATTGAAGACTTACTTAGTTAAAGCCAAACTAGGTTATCTCCTTCACAAGGTGCACTGGACATAACGTGGTTTGGCTCCAATGCAGCGACAGTATCCGAACATCAGCTCGCGCCCATCACAGTATAAATAGCATCCACAAATCATTGATTTAGAGGTTGAGAGGGACACATTTTAAGCTGAATGCATACATTTCTTATACCACACAAAAACTTCCAGAACAGGGTTGGGGGGGGA
>CM054166.1:25566967-25571967 GCA_028751875.1 Rapana venosa
TGGCAGAAAAACAAAGACAAAGAAGAACATAGCAGACGGGACAGACTGGAAAAAAATAAACTTGAGATTGAGAGGTGAAGGGGAAGAGGAGGAGCGGGGGTTTCGGGGGGGGGGGGGGGGGGGGGGGGGGGGGGGAGGAGGGGGAGGATAAGTTCAGAAAATTTATACTTGGCATAAACTCGTGCTGGGGTTTTTTGTTTGTTTTGGTTAAGTTTTTTGGTTTTGTAATTGTTATTTTGTTGTTGTCGGTGTGTGTGTGTGTGTGTGTTGTGGTGTGTGTGTGTGTGTTGTGTGTGTGTGTGGTGTGTGTGTGTGTGTGTTCTGTCTGTCTGTCTGTCTGTCTGTCTGTCTTGTCTGTCTGTCTGTCTGTCTGTTTCTGCGTATGTTGTTGTCATCATTGTTGTTGCGTATATTTTGAGGGGGCCGTGGCAGTTAAATAACAGCAATTACTGTAAAGTTCATTGGATCCTCTTCCTAGCAAGGAGCCAGTGAAGGAGACAGGCCTGACCATGACCTAGCTCCTGTTTCATCCCTTGCTAAAGGCGAGAATCCTCAGGGGGCGGGCAGGTTTTCATTGTAATAAGGACATGCTAGTCTACTCCTATTACTCCACAGAGAGGGGAGAGAGAGAGAAGAGAGAGGAAGAGGGGAGGGGAGAGAGGAGAGAGGAGAGAAGAAAGACAGACAGACACAGACAGACAGACAGAGAGAGAGAGAGAGAGAGGAGGAGAGAGAGAGAGGCAAAGGCATAGAGAGAGGGAGAATAACCAATGTATTTTAAAGTAAGGCTTTGCCCTTTGAAAGGGTGGTGGGTAGTGGGGAGAGAGAAAAGAGAGAGAGAGAAAAGAGGGAGAGAGAGAGAGAGACAGACAGGGCGACAGACAGACAGACAGACAGGGACAGACAGAGAGAGACAGAGACGAGAGAAATTGAAATTGAAAATTGAAAACTGAAATTGAAATTGAAAACAAAGTTTATTCAGTATAGGCCCTTCTGAATGGGGGTACAGATAAACATCACACAAGTAACACAAAAACATAATCGTCACATTCACTATAAAGAAACTGTACATGGATCAAGTATTTAGTAATTCCTAACACTCTCAGAACGTCTTCTGAAAACTTTATACAGGTGTAATTACGCATAAATTCTTGAGTAAATATTCATTTTGACTTGACATAAGCAAAACTGCCCAAAATAGACAATGACTCGAACAAAATTTTGACGGAATGTATCTTTGTCTGAGATAAAAAATAGCTAGGCAGCAGAGCAAAATATGAACTTCGTCTTCATTATCACTTTTACACAATGGGCATACTAAATTGTCATCTATATTCTTTTTATTACGGTTAGAATGTAATGCCATATCTGTAATGCCAAATCTAAACATCGTTAAGTAACGCTTTACATGTCTATCAATATCCAGCGACAAATAGAGTTCATACTTTGTAGATGTTTTAAATGTTCAATTTAACGAAAATCTTTCACTTTGGTGGACACACTTTGGCATTCACACACACACAGACACATACATGCACGCAGAGACATACATGTTCGCATGCACACATGCACGCACACACATACATGGACGCATGCACCACATCACACACATACATACACTGAGGTAAAGAGGGAGACAGACAGACACACACAGACACACAGAAGCAGAGACAGACAGAAACAGAGACAGAGATAGATAAAAAATGATATGTATGGAATTTTTATAGCACTGAAGAGAGAGGGGGAGAGACAGACAGACAGACAGAGATAGCGACACACAGAAAGGGACAGAGACAGACAGACGGACATAAACAAAGACATAGAGAGAAACACAGAAAACAGAACGAGGGAGAGGAGAGAGAGAGAGAGAGAGAGAAGGGGGGGGGGGGGGGGAGCGGGGAGATGAAGTTTGCCCATTGACAAACAAAACAGCAACAAAACAACAACAAAACCATGTCGATGTCACGAAAGGTAACATAGGACATAATTATTTCAACCTGATACACTGATAACAACAGACCTTAGCCTATATCCTTGAAAAACGCACAAACAAAACAAAACAACACAAAAAAAAACCAAAAAAAAACGACAGATCATACAACACGAAAAGCCAACAAGAGAATTATTCAGATTAGACATTATAACAACAGACTCAAGATTTTCTTTTAAAAGAAAAAAACACACAAACGAAATACAACAACAACAAAAAACAACAACAAAATAATGCAAAACAACAGCACCAACAACAAACCATGTATCGACAAAGAAAGAGAGTAGCAGGATCGTTAAGACGTTCACCTGCCAACAAGAGGTTCTGTATTCGATTCCCAGCCTCGCCCTTTCTTCCCAGTTTGACGGAAAAAAATCGAACCGAATTTCAAAGTCCTTCGGAGGAAACTATAAACTGTGTGCGAACGCACGCAGAGCATCTTGTGCACACGTTAAAAACCCGTTCCGCCTTTGGGAAGAGTAGGCCATTGTGTGCCAGTAGGAACGGCTGACAAAAAAAACAAAAAAAAACAGCATGCATATGTGTCGTGTTTAGACACCATCTCAGAAGTATGAATGCCCCTACCTAAATAGTGGGGGGGGAGGGGGGAGGGGGACCGGGGGAGTTGGCGAAAACCGGCGCATACGGAAAATCTTAACATTGGTGAACCTGGGAGCTGTAGCCGTGGAACGGAAACACACACGCGCGCGCGACGAGGAAAGGGATGCGCATTGCGCTTGTGATCTGCTGACCCGGGTTTGAATCTCGTTCAAGAAAATTTTTCCTCTGAAGTTAACATCAGTGTCGACTGCACTCCACCCAAAAGTCCCTCGGAGGAGACTATAAACCGAGGTTCCGTGTCCGAACGCACGCAAAACATCTTGCGCACAAGTTAAAACCCGTTCCGCTTTTCTGAAGAGTAGGCCATTGTGTGCCAGTGGGAACTGATGACAACATTTACAAAACTGCATACACACGGGGACTGGATGTAAAAAAGCACATGAGTTCTTAATCCATTATACTCGAAAGAAAAGAATTTTAAAAATAAATTACACAAACACACACACCCACACACATACATACATATATATCTCAACAAAAGCTAACACAATAAGTATTTGAGGTGAAGGGCTAATAATCTACAGGGGCAGGCCTTATCCTGAAAACACACAGACAAAACAAAACAAAACAAAACAAAACGCAACAACAAACCCTACACCACGAAACCTAACAAGGAAAAATATTTTTGGGGGATGGTCTACTAAAAATAACAGAGACAGAGAGTCAAAGAGACACAGAGAGAGACAGACAGACAAAAAGAGAGACAGACACACACAGACAGACAGACAGAGACAGACAGACAAGGTTGACAGGCTCAAATGTGGGGCAAAGGAGTACTGGTCTGTCTAAATGTGCAGAATGCCCTCTCTAGCCACGTGTCCATGTCAGTTTTACCATTGTTGGCATTCTTCTATGCCTTCTCACGTGCAATTGTGCTCCTGTGGCCTTGACCCTCTGGCAGGGGATGTCAGTTTCACCATGTCTGCATTCCTCGTCGACGTCATCTGCACGTGCAGTCCGCGCCCCGTGGCCTTGACCGTCTGGCAGGGGATGTCAGTTTCAACATGTCTGCATTCCTCGTCATCTGCACGTGCAATCCGCGCCCTGTGGCCTTGACCGTCTGGCAGGAGCATGTCGATTTCACTATTGCCGTCTTCCTTGCTTCTCTTCTTCACGTGCAATCGGTGCTCTGTGTGGCCTTGACTGTCTGGTAGGGGGATGTCAGTTTCACCCTCTCTGCATTCCTTGTCCTTTTCACGTGCAATTCATGCTCTGAAGCCTTGGCTGTCTGGGTTTGAGAGGAAAAGGGGAATCCCCTTCCTCCCTACTCTACACTGCTGCCTTGACTGCTGCCACTGAAGAGAAGAGGGGGGATTAAATCCTCATTGCTGGTGCACATGTATCTCTGACTGTTCAGGACCAATTGTAGATGGCTGTTCAGAGATCATAGTGGTTCCAGCAGCGACTGAGGTTGTGGCATCAGTGAACTTACAGGCAGTGGCTGAGAGAGAGAGAGGGGAGGGGGGCCTTTAATGCCTTAACAATCTATTTTCATTGCCCAAATTGGGTTTTTTGAGAGAGGGAGAGAGAGAGAAGGAGAGAGAGAGAGAGAGAGATGAGGGAGGGGAGAGAGAGAGAGGAGAGAGAGAGAGAGAGAGATCATATCAAATCAAATCAAATTCTATTATTTCAAGGATAACGAATACACACTCATGTGCCTTTATACATCCAATCTCGCCTCCTATCAGGGATACATCATAAAAACTTCAACAACCGCCCCCCCCCCCCCCCCCAAAAAAAAAAACACCCAAAAAACAACAAAAACAACAACAAAACAAAACAAAAACAAACAAAAACAAATCCAGCAACTATACAATCAAATACTACAACAACAAACAAACAGATAAACAAAAGCCACAGCCAACAAGAAAGGGGAAAAAACAAACAAATAAATCCAAAACAACAAAAGAAGCAACCCCCCAAAACAAACAAATGAAAAAACAACATACAAACATAGAATTACAAATAATGGTAACAATACAAAAAAACCAAAAAAACGAGCAAATAGCCCAAAACCGATCAAATAAAAACAAAGAAACAAACAAAGCAATATCAACAACCAAGTAAATCCCGTACCACCAGCAGCAGCACAAAGCAAACAATGTAATCATAACATTTTGAGGAAAGCAAATTACCCTTAACTTTTAAAGAGAAGAATCCATTTCAAATTACACACACACACACACACACACCACACACACACACACACACACACAACACACACACACACATACGCACACACACACACACTAACACACACATACACACACACACACACTAATACACACACACACACACACACACATACACACACATACACACTAACACACATACATCATCATCATCATCAGACCCGTGACCTTGGCGGTCGTGGGGGAGACATGAAAGA
>CM054166.1:25576967-25599467 GCA_028751875.1 Rapana venosa
GTGTGTGTGTGTGTGTGTGTTGTGTATACATGTGTGCGCGCACGCGCGAATGTGCACGCGCGTACTTGTGCGCATGTATATGCATCGTGTTCATCAAGTAGGCCTGTAATAAACAAAATATTATGTTAGCATGAATGCATTCATGCATATGCCCGTATTGTTAAAGACGTGCATTCATAAGTCTGTGGTGGATCGGTGGTCTAGAGGTAACGCGCCTGTCTAGAAAGCGAAAAGTCCGGGTCTGAAGTGTGCGGCGGTTCGTACCCCGTTTGGACCGGAAATTTTTCCCCCATCCATTAGACCATGAGTGGTGGTCTGGGCGCTAGTCTTTCGGATGAGACGATAAACCGAGGTCCCGTGTGTTACACGTAATTATTTAGCGCACGTAAAAAAACCCCACGGCAACAAGAGAGTTGTCCCTGGCAAAATTCTTAGAAAAAAGCCACTCTGATAGAGAAACAAATACAGCTGCAGAAAAAAAAAAAAAAAAAAAAAGGGTGAAAGGGTGGCGCAGCGCTAAGTAGCGACGCGTTCTCCCGCTCTCCCCGGGGAGAGCAGCCCGAATTTCACGGAGAGAAATCTGCCGTGACTTAAAGTGGTATGAAATAAAACCTGAGCGCTTTGATTTGTTGCTTTACAAGATTCAGCGCTATATAAATTCCATACATTATTATTATTATTATTAATATGTAGGCTATGCTAAGCGCGTGTGTGCATTTGCCAGCGCGTCTGTGCATGTGCATTTCGGTGTAGGTGACACAAACAGGAAATGATGAACAACAACAACACACACAACAACACACAACACACACACACACCACACACACACACACACACACACACACACATACACACACTGAGAGAGAGAGAGAGAGAGAGAGAGAGAGAGAGAGAGAGAGAGAGAGGATGAGAGAGAGAGAGAGAGAGAGAGAGATGGTCCTCGGTGTAAAGCCTGTGCAAAAAACAAAGACAGCACTGTTTTCTCTGCGGCCTAACTCATAAGTTACTGCACGACGGACATAAAGATCGTCTCATGTAAGCAACTGAACATTTTCTGGTTAAAAACAAAATAAATAAATTAAAAAAAGAAATAAAAGAAAAACTGTTTCCGGAGACAGTGTAACGCCCTATACATTTGCCTGCCGCCTATCATTTATCAAGACGTGTCAGGAACACACACACACACACACACACACACACAAAAGCAGCTAAAACACTTGCCGCTTGTTAACGCAGACCCTTGTTAGGTTTTGAACGACAAACACAGAGACACACATTTTCACTCCTTCTCCCTTTTTTTCTCTCCCCCCCCCCCCCTCCTCCAACCCCCCTGATGGTCGCTTTTACGCCCCGCTGTAGTGTCGTATATATATATATAGAGAGAGAGAGATATATATAGATATATAGATATTATAGATATATTATATATATATAGATATATATATATGTGTGTGTGTGTGTGTGTGTGTGTGTTGTGTGTGTGTGTGTGTGTGTGTTGTGTGTGTGTGTGGTGTGTGAGGTAAAGTCAGACAGACAGACAGACAGACAGACTGATCGAGAGAGAGCAGAAGAGACAAGAGAGAGAGAGAGAGAGTCTATATAATTATATTCTCACTGATTAGATCCGGGTAATTTCTTCTAGCAAAAGGGAGGAGGAGGGTAAAAAGATTCAATCGCTGTATACACTAGTGTGATTAACTCTGGTTTCTACCCATGCAAATCTCTAGGTCAGTTACAAGAAGATCAGGGCGTGCCTGACAGCAGATCAGAGAACGTTCTCAACACAGATGGCCACTTCTCCATGACGAATCTCTGGGTCTATACCATCTAGTAGGTGAACGAAAGAAAGTGTCACTACAGGTAAAGGTAAAGGTGTTCTCATAACTTAGGCGGTCGTTGAGAAGCGAGACATCTTAGGCCTCAACTTCTCCAGGGACCAGCATATTGAGAGCGGCGCCCATCTCTCTTCCCTTACTGCTTTACCTTCCCTGACCCTTAAAGAGGGCACGTACCCACTGACAGTTGGGTGAACTGGGGGAACTGTACTATAGCCAAGGCGCGCAAACGGTCACCCATCCATTTGGTAACTACGCTCAATGCTTTTTAACCTTAGCTTGGGGAAAGCGAGTGCTCTGACCTGTGAGCTATCCTGTCTTCCATTACAGCTAATAACATCAAAAGCTGATTGCCCCACAACTTCAGTGTCGACCTAAAAGCAAGCCAGGACATCCTATCACCATTATCACTTTCTTCTCCCCCATTATTACCATCATCATTATCATTATCACCATCATCACCATCAGTCCCTTGACCAAGATAGTTGTTGAGGGGAAAAGGGGGGATGGGGGGAGGGGGATGGGGGGAGGGGGGTGGGGGGGGGGGGTCATGAGTGATGCGTTGGTCGAGACTGGAGGCATATTTCAAACAGACACTGTTTATAACTATTTGTCTTATATTCACCAAAAGATAAGAGTGGTTTCTAAAAGATTACCAATCTCTAAAAGAAACAGTAGTTTCTAAAAGATTACCGATCTCTAAAGATAACAGTGGTTTCTAAAAGACTACCAGTCTCTAAAAGTAACAGTAGTTTCTAAAAGATTACCAATCTCTTTGGGAGAATTACATTACAAAGACTATACTGACAAGACTGAAATGATTTTTTAAAAGGGGCTCCCGAGACAGAAGGAACCAACTACTGCTGCTGCTGCTGCTGCTGCTGCTACTGCTACTACTGCTACTACTACTACTACTTCTTCTTCTTGTTCTTCTTGTTCTTCTTCTTCTACAAGTTTCGACACTGGACTTGTTCTTGAAAGAAATTTCAGAGTTTTAGTGTGATTCTGGTGAGCATACCACACAACCACAACAAAGGGCGAAAGGATAATTTTTTTTAAGAGTCAGTGGGGGGTGGGGGCACATCTGTCATCATAAAAGAAAGTTACAGTCGGACTCTTTCCGCCCTAACGACCTTGAAACAAACTTCACCTACACTCTTGTGCTCTCCAAACGACCATTATTCTTTCTTTCTGTCGTCTGTTCGTGTGGCATGTAGTTTACGATCCTATGTCGTAAAAAAACAGGGGGCGGTTAGATTTTTAACTGCTGGTAAAAAAGCCATTTTATTTTCTCATTCTTGTAAGGCAGTTAAGGGACAGCATTCCCTTCGGAATATAAAAAAAAACCCTGCATGTTTAATTTGTCTCAGTTATTGTAGGTCTCTTGACATGTATGGATTGGGTATTTTTATCAGGATTGTGAAGTTGCCTCCACTGGAAAATGACTTGAGGCGATGTTACATTAGTAAGGTTAAACGTTTGTTGGCGCACTGGCAACTTTAGGATGCCCCCAAACTCAAGAAATTGCAATTACATTTCCCACTCAATATTCACTGCACATCAACAGATACCAAATTCCGGCACTGTTAAAGGATAATGAAACATACTTTGTCTCCACTCACTGACTCGGACGTCCACTGGGTCAGGACTAATCAGTTTATTGCAGGCACACAGTTCAGCTACGATGAGATGTTGGTTTCAAAGTTTACTTCGGCAGTATTGGATATTACGTGAATTTTAGTTATTAGGTGAGGCCATATCAACGCAGTTTTTATTTCCCATAGTTTTTCCCCAACATATTTCTGAAGCGTATCACGACTAAAGCACTTAAGATGGTGTGACAACAATAGTGGCTGTCTGAGCGTTGGACAAAGAAAAAGAAAGCACTGGAGGTAGCACTGGAGGAAAAGCCCTCACAAAGTTCTACTTGGCAGGTGGTATTGGGGTCTGGCAGGCAGTGAACAAGATGTCACCAAACCTTGTTAAAACAGCAGATAAACCATCAACGAAATATTTTTTTAAAAAGGTAAAAGTGTCACCATAACCTATAAGGTCGTAGGGGAGCGAGGCGTCAGAGACCTCACTTCTCAAAGGCCAGCGTATTGAGGGCGGCACCCATCTCATCTCCCTCGCTGCTTTACCTTCCCTGACCCTAAAGAGAGTAGGTACCCATTTACAGCTGGGTGAACTGGGGGAACTGTACTGAAGCCAAGGCGCACAAACGGTCACCCATCCAAGTGGTAACCACGCTCGACGCTGCTTATCTTGGATGAGGGAAAGTGAGTGCTCCGACCACTGAGCTATTCCGTTCCCTTCAACAAGATATGGTATGTAGAAATCGACGCCCAAAAGGCCAAGTTAGTGGCCAGGCCCAAACTCCCCCATCATTACTTAGGCCTGTATCTGTCCCTGGACATTAGCCAGCAACTGTTCAACAATTGATTCAAAACGGGTTTTATTGAACAGAGCATAGCACATGTGAACAACAATCAGCAGCAGCATAGCAACAACAAGCTTAAAACTTGTATTGTTCGACAATTCCCTTACCTAGGGTTTGGCCATGACCAAAAGCTCTGTCAGTTATTGATGTCAGCTAAGTACCGAGGCCTATATCAAAATGTTGTTTGTGGCCGTAAAATGTGATGTTGAAATTGCCTTCAGCCATGACAAGTTCTTAGCATAACAACCTGCACTATATGGCTGCCGATATGGCGACGTTCTTGAAAACAGACAGGCATATTTCTCATCTGATGTGTACTTTTAATCTCGTGGTGATTCCCAGGTGGAATGGGTGAGTCAGAATGGATGTATTCTGGGTGAAGCCTGAGGTGTTAAGCTTGGAAACAAGCAACAAGAACAACAACAGAAACAGCAATAACAACAATAACTTCAACTTACCTAGGATCTGGGCATGGCCATCAAGAGATTCAAACCAAAACCCCTCTCAAGGACAGCAAAGACAACAACGGCACGGTCCAGATGAAGCCTGTATGGAAGGACAAGAACATCTCCATGAAGCACACCTTATTTCTTGTATTGTATTGTGTGTATTGAACTGTACTGTATTGCATTGTACTGTGTTCCATTGTGGTGTATTGTATTGCATTGTACTGTACTGTATTGTACTGTATACCACTTTAAAGTCACGGCAGATTTCTCTGCGTGAAATTCGTCCGTTCACCCCGGGGTGAGCGCGTCACCACAAGAATAGCGCCTCCCATTATTCTGCTTTTTTTCCTGTTTGCATGTGTATTTGCCTCCCTATCAGAGTGGCTGGCTTGCTTCAAAATTCTGCCAGGGACAACTCTCTTGTTGCCGTGGGTTCTTTTACGTAAGCTAAATGCATGTTGCACACGAGACCTCGGTTTGTCGCCTCATCCGAAAGACTAGCACCCAGACCACCACTTACGGTCTAGTCGATGGGGGGAAAGTTTCGTGCACAAACGGGGATCGAACCACCACACACTTCGGACCCGGACTTTTCGCTTTCTAGGCAAGTGCATTTACCTTTAGACCACCAATCCACCTATAGGGCTGTTAGGTGCACTGGTGTATTCCATCGTTTTGTATGCACGTGAAACACGGACACAAACAGTAGATGCAGAAATATCTTTAAAAATTATAACAGTAGCAAGTCTTTAAAATGAAGTGCTATCTCAAGAAAGTAGATACCAAATACGCACTATTAACAATGAACAAGTTTGACAAATTCTAAAAAACAACAACACTAAAACCCGTATATTGGTTTCATGGCCCTTTCACATTACAACATGACAATGAAACAATATGATAACTATGTGATAGGAATTGCGTTGGAGTGGGCTTTGATGAAATTGATATTAGATAATTATTTTTTGGTAGAAAAAAACTATTAATGAACATTGTCTTTGCAAAAAACAACAAAATGAACAGTAGCTGCTGCACAACAACAGCAAAATTGCTCTTGTCTGGATATTCAGGTCAGATCTCAAGAAAAGTAACTGTTTTTTCTGATTTCTCAGAAAATGTGGCACGTAGCTTTTCAAGAAGGCCTTTAACACTCATTCATTTTATCCATCACGAGATTTTTGTTTTTGTGTGTTTACGGCTTAGCTGGGGAAAGAAACTGATTTAATTGAAGAAAAATATGTACATGGCCCAACGCTCAAGCTTATTAACTAGTGAGCTTATGGCTGACTAGAATTAAATGACACACTAGCTTCTAGGGGGACGGGATAGCTCAGTGGTCGGAGCACTCGCTTTCCCCCAGCCAAGTTAAGCAGCGTCGAGCGCGGTTACCAGTTGGATGGGTGACCGTTTGCGCGCCTTGGCTTCAGTACAGTTCCCCCAGTTCACCCAGCTGTAAATGGGTACCTGCCCTCTTTAGGGTCAGGGAAGGTAAAGCAGCGAGGGAGAGGAGATGGGCGCCGCCCTCAATATGCTGGCCCTAGAGAAGTGAGGTCTCTGACGCCTCGCTACCCTACGACCTTATAGGTTATGGGACTCCTTTACCTTTACCTCCTTACTAGCTTCTAACTTTGTGTATATGATTACAGCAGAAACGCTTGTATATGAAAATTTAGGGGAGAGAGAGAGAGAGAGAGAGAGAGAGAGAAAGATTCGGATTCGGATAATTTAATCATGTATAGGCCATTGCCCCTCATGATAGGGGGTATACAACAAACACACAATAGCATTAAAGTTACATATGAAAACAATCACAAAACAATAGAAATAATTGAAGATTGAAGACAACAATATTGAACGCAATTTAAATGCCTTGTATAAGTAAATTGACAAATTTCTAACTGTTTGTTCATGCTTTGAGGCCATGAGTAATGCAAATCGAAACTGACTTGGGAATTTATAAAACTTTAGTGGTATGTACTGTTTTCGCAGTTCTTTGAAAATTGGGCAGCGCATGACAAAATGAACTTCGTTTTCAATCTCCTGTTTGCATACTGGGCATATGAGATCAGCTTCAATGTGCCGTTTGTATCTGTAACTATGTATTGTAATTTCATATATGCCCATTCTAAACCGTGCCATCACATGCTTGAAATGTCTATCAATGTTTAACAATAGATAAGTTTTTTTCGTCAGGCAAAGTACAAAACGTTCTATAAATATCAAATCTCTCACTATCATTGAGGTGAGAGTTCCATTCTTGCCATCTACATAAAACCATTCTCTCTTTGAAGGCTGAAAGAAACTCATTCACCCCGTCCACTCCCTGATTCATCCACACATAGCCAAATCCATACATATACAATTTACAACGAATATTTGTAACCCAGTTAGCTTTGCCTCGAGCATCCTATCCAAATCTAGTAGTGTTCTATATGCTTTATATGATAATCTAAATCCCTGCATTCTTGTCAACTTTAACCAATATTTGATACACTTTACAGCTGAATTTATATAAATGGGATATCTACTTGTTTCTCCATACACTAGATCATTAGGAGGAGGAGGAGGAGAGATAGAGAGAGAGAGAAAGAGAGAGAGAGAGAGAGAGAGAGAGACAGAGACAGAGACAGAGAGACAAAGAGAGACAGAGAGAATGTGAGGGAAGGGGCCAGCTGTCGGGTGGAGTTGTGTTTAAATGTTGAAAATGTTTTGTTTTTTTAAAACCCGGGCAGAAACCATGGCAGGCTTATGTGGCTGCGTCTATTTAATTATGCAAATGTACAGCTAGGCACAAAGGCCGGCAGGGAGGTCGACTTATAAATAGATATGCGTGCACATGCATTATGCACATTTGTATGTACATACATCTCAGAACTGTCCTTATCTTCAACAGCCGATAGCCCATCACCTTGCCAAAGCGTGTACCCTGTGTGTGTGTGTGCATTTAAATTTGTTCAAACTATTAATTGTTATTGGTTGCATGACTGAAAGAATAGGCTGAATGCAAGCGCTTTGATTTGTCTTTGCAAGATATAGCGCTATATAAATTCCATTTATTATTATTATTATACATAATTTTATGCACGCGCAGCATGCAGACGCGTCTGCTGCATATATAACATAAAAATATGTGTGTATGTGTGTGCGCGCGCTCGCGCGCAAGCTATCACAAGAACCCTGTTAGGCATTAAATAAATTCCCTAAGACCTTGAGCGCCTTAAAGCTCAGTTCATTTGGAGTGATTGATGAATCGGTGGACTTCTTGACTGACCGATTTCTCGGAACCTCCAGCTGCTTTTGTGACAACCTGTTCTCAGACAGAGACTACCTCTACAGACCTTGATCCTTAAGCTAAGAAACTACCCAAACGCCAGAAAAGATGGCAGTCACCTTCCTGATAAACGCTGGATACACTTGATGACCATTTAATTAATCAGATACTGGAGGTTAGAATGCTGGACAGTCATTCCCTTTTACTCAAAGCTTTTCCTTCCCTTTACATGATTATCCTTTCTTGGTGGTGAAGTTGTATCAAAGTCCTAGTGGAGATTTCTGGTTTAGGGCTATAACGCAAACGGAAAAAGACGTTTTAAACTGTCTGACTGGGTTTTTCCCACCACCATCAAGTGTCTCTCTCTTTTGCCGTTGAGTTTTGATTTAGCTTTTCGTTTAGGGGCATAGAGTGTAGATGTGTGCATTCTAAAGATAGAAATAATTTGTTTTACCACCCACGAATCAGCGTGTGGCCTTACCATCGCTAACCATAGAAAAAGTGACTGAAAGGGAGGGCTTGAGGTGGGGAAATGAAGGTTAAAGCCCACGACTGGCCCCCAAGGCCAAAAAAGCTTTGTCAGTCATTGATGCAAGCTTAGTGCCAAGGCATATACATATAACAGGTACCGTGCTTTAAAATGTGTTACGATTGTCTTGAGCCATGACAGGTTCGTAGCATAACAGCCTGTACTATCCTTTAAATAGAGAGAAAAAAATCCTCTGAAGTCGGACTAAGACTGCCAGTTTGGTGAGGCACTTGGCAAATTGATATCACCCACACAAACTTCTCAATCCTGATTGTACCAACAGTCTCAGAGTGATTTATAGCTGTGATGAATGAGGCACAGTGTCTGTCTGTTCTGGGTGACCGCCAGGGTGTTAGACTGGAGGGAAACGGGCAACAACAACGATAATAAACTCAAGACAGATTACTTTGAAGGGCTGGGCGTGTGGGGACGAGTTAAACAAGGATAAACAACAAGGCCTTCTAAACATCAGTAGAGCTTTACGCCCCAATCCTTTTGAGTGTGCGTCTATATAATGTATATAATGTTATAATGCGTATGCATAAGCCTACCGGAGAGATACTTGAGTATTCAGTGTTGGTCTTTGTTCAAATCTTGTCTTTGATCGGGAGTCATTGAATCTTACATAAAAGAAAGATTGGCTTTTTTCTTCAGTTTTTTCCCCTCTCTTTTCCTTTCTTTCTGTATTTCTTTCCGATTCTTTGTTTTCTTCTTGGTCTTCTTCTTCTTTGTTGTCTTCTTTTCTTTCCTTCTTCTTCCCTCTTCGTCTTTGTGAAGGTGTTTACAGTTCTTACAACACTTTAAATTTAAACCTCCTTCCAAACGAATACTTTTGTTTTTAAACAAACAGGAAAGACAAAGCAAATATACAAACAAACAAGCCGATCAAACTGAATACGAGAAAAGCAGTTACAACATGACATTATTCTTCTCCTCCTCCTTCTTTTGTTGTTTACTGGTTTGTTCGTGTGCAAGTGATACTCGTGGGGAGGGTGGGGTTTTTTTTTGGTTTGTTTGTTTGGAGGGAGTTGTTTTTGTTAAAGTGTTGCTCTTGTTGTTATCATCATTGCTTTTCTTTGGGATTGGGGCTTTGTTTATTGTTCCTGTTTGTTTTATTGTATTTTGGGGTTTGCTTGTTTGTATGTTGTGGGTTGGTGTTTGGGGGAAGGGGTTGTTTGGGGGCTTTGCGTGATGTGTGTGTGTGATAGGAAGGGGGGGAGGGGAAGGAGGATAGCTCTTGGACTGAGAAATCGTTTTTTTAATAGTTTGGAATATTGTGATTTTCACATTTATTGTGAACTACGTTAATTATTTGTGTACAGAATTTTTGTCTGAAGAGCATCAATCTTCACTTAACTTAGGGATACACAAGCAGATTCATACTGAAGAAAAACACCTAAACTTTTTTTTTTAAAAGAAAGAAAGGAAGAAAACCCTAGAAAAAGAACGTTCAATCATACTTGTGAAAAAATGGGGGCTAGGAGGAGGGGAGGAGATGGGTGGGGGTACATAACTTACCTTTGTCTGAATAAATAAAATGGGAATGCGAAAAAATTATAGTGTTTTTTTCCTGAAGAAAAACTCCCCCAGTTTGCTGATTAGATTTTCATTTGAAGCTTTCATCTCAGCAGTATATATGTTTGTCCTTCGTGTCAGACAATGACCTCCAAAACAGCAGAGGAGGCAGCACCTGATCCGAAAACTGAGCAGAAATTTGATTATAGTGGAGATGCCTTGCCCTCAGCACATCCCCACTCTCTTGGCCAAGAGGGCATAAGGACAGTCAGCGTTGGAGATGTTCTCTAAAGGCCAACTAGCCCCCAGGGCTGCAGCACATATTAAGGACTGTGCAAGTAAGGCTACCTAGTCAGAGAGTCATAGTCGATTACTAAAGACTAGGCTGTGAAGTGGAATTCCATGCAGCCTCTCACTTTGCTGTTGACCCCAGCGTCAATGGTTTAATCAAGAACTGTGGTAAAACCCAGGCGCTGAAGGCTTATCAACATAAGATACACAAAAATCGAGACACACGCTTATATGAGCCAGTCCCAACGCTTACAAAAACAACAACAATAACAAATGGGAAAGATAGAGAGGAGTGGTGGAGGCAGGGGTAAGGTTGGGGAAGGGGGTGAAGGAGGAGGAAGAGGAAATTGTTGGGCGATGGATGAAAGGGAGATCAATCATGCTGACAGGTAAGCCGACCCAGTGGTAATGACGTGGTGTGTGTGGACATTGTTCTACACTTCTTGTGTATTTCCTCCTTGTGATTTTATCTGTTTGCTTGTTTGTTTGCTTGCTTACTTGCTTGTTTAGTGGGGTGCTGGGAAGAATGGGGCGTTGGGGTGGGGGGTGGGGTGGGAGTTAGGTTAGGGAGTGATGTACTGTGTCATTGTTATTATTGGTAGGGCTTATTGGTTTGTTGTTGTGGTGGTGGTTTTTGTGTGATTTTGTTTTAAAACTTTGAGTGTATAGTCTGCAGGGAAGAGTATGGAGTTAATGACCGATGGGTACAATGGGTACAATTTGAGTGAGTGCAAATTTAGATACTAGTTGGCCACTGTTTGATGATGTTAAATGCACACACACACACACACACACACACACACACACACACACACACACACACACACACACACACCAATACACACACACAAACACATCAATACACATACGCACGCACACACGCGCGCGCGCGTGTGCACACACACACACACACACAATCTCCGAAGTCGGAATGCGGCTACCTTAGTGGTGGTGAGAAAAAACTGTTGCATACGCAAAAATCTCACCATATCTAAACCTCGGAGCTCTTGCCGAGGAACGGGAAAAACCACACACACACACACACACACACACACACACACACACACACACACACACATACACACACACATACACACACATACACACACACACATACACACACACATACACACACACATACACACACACACACATACACACACACTCACTCACTCACTCACTCATTCATTTACACATGCACACTCACAGAGGATACTCATTTCCGAGTACAGAAAGAAATACACAAGCACACAGGAAGACTTACAAATAATACTAATAAAATAAATCATGGATGGCGCTACCCCGTGTGGCGACACAATCTCCCTAGGGACAACAACCCGGATTTCCCACAGAGAATTTTGCTGTGACTAAAAGTGATATACAATACAACACAATACAATATGATACAACACTATACAGTACAGCACGACACAATATGATAACAACATAATACAATACAAAATCACACAATACAACACAAGGCAATACAACACAAGGCAACACAACACAATATAACAATACAATGCTGATCCCAGATTATTCATCCGATTTCACTGAAAACGCACGATGTGGCCACGTACACACACGCGCATATCGTAAACTCATAACTATATATCCTAGCAGCTTGTGTTTCGACATCAAACGGAGAGTGGTGGGGGTGAGAGGAAGAACCCAGTACATAATACAAAATGGTATGCCCATGTTACAAGAAGCTCCGGCCTTGAAAAGACAATTACTACAAAGCACAAGGTGGAAGGCAATAGATAAAATCAAGGCAGGCCATGGAAAAAGATGGGTACCGAAATATAAAAAAAATAATAATAAAGGACAGTCCTCAGCTTTTCCCACTCCCAGAAGACAGCACATGACCGAGAAAAGTGACTAGATCTGGTTGCCACGTCATCGATGAATGCCCCCAAGGACCATACATACATTCCGTCAGCAAAGGATAGGTGAGAGAGGTGAGGTGAGGTGAGGTGAGGTTGATAGTTCATCACTCACCCAAGGATGACGGAGGTAAGAGGTTAAAGTGACGTCACTGTCAGGCTGACCCTGCGTCATACACACCCCAAACTGACAGCCAAGAAAAAGTAGAAGAATGATTTATCTCCGTTGTCAGAATGCGGCTACCTTCAGTTGTGGGCATAAAATAGTCGCATATATGCCACACACACATACACAAAATTCACCACTGGTAAACCGTGAAGATCTAGCTGAAGGACGAATTTTTTAAAAAAGAAAGAAAAAAGAGATTTATATAGATCTAGTAGGTTCTTGCAACACCTGCAAAAGGATAGACCAAGCCATATCTCTCTCTCTCTCTCCCTCTCTCTCTCTCTCTCTCTCTCTCTCTCTCTTTCTTCTGCTTGCTGATGATGTTATCCTGCTGTCTGAAACAGTTGTAGGCTTACAAAAGCAGTTAAACAGCTTAAACAGTGCTGCAACATCACTTGATCTTAAGGTTAATCTGAGTAAGAGTAATATCGTTGTATTCAGAAAAGGTGGATATTTAGCTGCTCATGAAAAATGGTTGTACAATGGAAATATCATGCCTGTGATTAATGTATATAAATATTTAGGAATCTGTTTTTCTACTAAGCTTAGTTTCACAACTGCATGTAAAGATCTGGCACGTCGAGGTAAACGAAGCTTGTTATTTGTGTTGAAAAAACTACGAATATTGAATAATACCTCTTTTGACTTGTTCATTAAGATATTTGATGCACAAATACAACCCACTGTGTTATATGGTGCAGAAATCTGGGGCTTGGATGCAGCTGTAATTCATTGTGAATCAGTGCACCTCTTTGCTTTAAAGCAGTTTTTAGGCTTAGATAGACGTACACCTAATGATCTCGTTTATAGTGAAACTAATAGATACCCTCTCTCTGTTAATGCTGCTGTAAGATGCATTAGATATTGGATTAAGATTCTGCATATGAATGAGAGCAGGCTACCTTTTAAATCCTACAAGATGCTTTATGATCTAGATGTCAAAGGGAAAAACAACTGGGCAACACAAATACGTACCTGTTTGTTTGAACTCGGGTTTGGATTTGTTTGGCTCAATCAAGGAGTCGGAAATTGTAGAGAGTTTATTAACGCTTTCAGGCAAAGATTGATTGACTGCCGATGGCAGCAATGGAGTGACCATATACAAAACAGTGAAAGATTTCAAATGTACAGACAATTTATAAGTTCGCATGATGTCAAACCTTATCTAAAACTTGATATGAATATACATTTGAAAAGAATTATGTCTAAGTTTAGACTTGGTGTATCAGATATAAACGTTCATAAATTCAGATACAGAGAACATGATATTGACGACCTCAGGCTGCTATGCCCATTATGTAAGCAAGCACCAGAGGATGAAGTACATTTTGTGTTGTGCTGTCCAGTATTTGAGGATGTTAGGCAGAACTACATCCCTGTTAAATATTGTAGACAGCCTAATTTATTTAGACTCTGTTTACTCCTGGCATCAAGTCATCCTGAGGTTGTGCGCAGCCTCACTTTATATTTGTGTAAAGCTTTCAGAATAAGAGAGATAATGTTATCCTAAGTGATATTTTTGTAGCTGACCTTTTGTTATACAGTAACATGTTGTGTGTGTGTGTGTGTGTGTGTGTGTGTGTGTGTGTGTGTGTGTGTGTGTGTGTGTGTGTGTGTGTGCGTGCGTGCGTGCGTGCGTGCGTGCGTGTGTGTGTGTGTATTTTATTTTATTTTTTAACCAAAATACTAAGCAGTTCGGCAACCCCCCTTCATGTATGGGCCAATGGCCTTTTTGTGAATAAATCATTCGAGTTCGAGTTCGAGTTCTCTCTCTCTCTCTCTCTCTCTCTCTCTCTCTCTCTCTCTCTCTCTCTCTCTCTCTCTCTCTCTCTCTCTCTCTCAGTTTGTTGGGGCACTGTGCTGCTTTTTTTCAGGCCGTGTCTCTTGGGCAAGTTGAACATGGCGGAGCCCATCCCTTTCCAGGAATAAGTGCATGCTGAGTATGTACGTGTTGATTTAACCCACCACATGCTGACATGAATGATGGGATAATTTTTTTTAATGTGCATAAATTTTATCTTCTGCATGCTTTTATACCATACAAAGCGAGTTGTCTTAGTGGCAGGTATGGGCTTTAAGTTGACCCTCCCCACCCCCACCCCAAATCGTTAAAAAGCTAAGAACATTTATCAGTCTTCCTGTTTATTAAAGAAAAGAGTTCTTCATTATTAAAAGTATCTGAATAGTTAACATAACGTTTTGGTAACAATTCCCAACGTGTAGGCTATCCATACTTTTCGGCCAACACTGAAGTTCTGTGGGAATCACCTTTTAGCCTTCTCCATTATGAGTTTCAAACTTTTACTTATCAACCTTCTCTACTATGTCTCTATATCTACCACTCTAGTTGTGTTGGTTTTTTTTTAATTTCTTTGATCCACGACAGTGATATAACTCAGTGTTAATTAGCAGTTTACAAGATAATCTGATTGTTGGAATTGGCACTTGAAAATTTTTTTCATTGCCTTTATGCCCAAAAAAAAAGAGGAAACTGAATTAATCTCAATTGTGTTTCGGTCAATGATCTTTTCTTTATTTAATTTATTTATCTAGATCTATTTGTTTGACGTGATTTTTTTTTTTTACCTGCTGCACATTTCTTTGCACATATTATTTAAAATACTCTCGTTAACTTATGCTTGTTGCACTCGTTTGGTGTGTTAGCCTAAGGCAACTTCATCCTGAACAACATTTTTTTTTCTAAACCAAGGATCTACCCCCACCCTTTTTTGGTGAGACTTCAGGGGACATATGTTACATGTAAACGCTTTTAGTTTTGCTTCACAATATGCATTGTTAGAGAAAACGTACCATTGCCTTGAAACGACACACCCGTAATCCTTCGTCTGCTTTTCTTGAATGTAGGGGAGAGTTATTTACGACTTCCCAGTATGAGAAGAGGACAGGAACAGTTACGACCCCTGAGTCATTGTCACGTGTCATCAGTCAGTCTGGCGTCTGCTATCCAGCAATTGATGGCGGTCTTTCCAGGCACTTCTACATAATGACATAATCCAGACCTGACGTCATCTCACCGATTTTTGGCATAAGATGGCGAAAGAATTATTATGGCGAAATTGCTCATTGTATTACATAATGATTACATATTTTTTTCCTCTCTTTTGTGGGCGTGTCTGTTTACTGCTGAAAATGGTGATTTTTTTTTTGGCAGCTAAGTCAGCAATACAAGTGTGTGTGTGTGTGTGTGTGTGTGTGTGCTGTTTGTGGGTGTCTTTGTTGTTGTTCTTCTTCTCCTTCCTGTGCGAAACATATAATGCATACTCGTATTATTGTAGAGATTAACCCTTTCCCTTCTTCTTCTTCTTCTCACCTCCTTCCTCTATACTACATTAATTTTTCTCTGTCCTTAACTTCTTTTCCCCCCCTATCCTTCTATTCTGGCTCTTAATCATACTTTTTTTTTTTAAGTTACTCGGCTCCTGAGGTTTACCAATGTTGAGATTTTTGCGTCTGCGACCGTGTTTGCCCACCATTAAGGTAGCCACATTCCGACGTCGGGGATGATATCAGTCTAAACACGACACCCGAGTGCATACTGTTGTTTTTTTTTAACTTATGTCATCCGTTCTTCTCGCCACGCAGTGGCCTTCTCTTCCGAAAGGCAGAACAAGTGTTAACATGCGCATGAGATGTTCTGCCTGCGTTCACACACGGGACTTCAGTTTACAGTCTCATCCGAAGGACTTTCAGGGAAGTGGAACCAGTACTGATGTTATTTATTTATTTTATTTATTTATTTATACCACTTTAAGTCACGGCAGATTTCTCTGCGTGAAATTCGGGCTGTTCTCCCCGGGGAGAGCACGTCGCCACAAGAGCAGCGCCACCCATTTTTTCTTCTTTTTTTTCCTGTCTGCAACAGTATTTGTTTCCCTATCAGAGTGGCTTTTTTCTACATAATTTTACCAGGGACAACTCTCTTGTTGCCGTGGGTTCTTTTACGTGCGCTAAATAATTATGTGCAACACACGGGACCTCGGTTTATCGTCTCATCAGAAAGACTAGCGCCCAGACCACCACTCATGGTCTAATGGATGGGGGCAAAGTTTCCGGTCCAAACGGGATACGAACTACCGCACACTTCAGACCCGGACTTTTCGCATTCTAGACAGGCGCGTTACCTCTAGACCACCGATCCATCTCTCCAGGGACAAAACTCCCCTTAAACGGGTGCCTCGGTGCTGGCTCGAACCCTGACAGGCAGACCGCGACCTCAACGCTCTAACCACTAGGCCATCGAATTTGTTTGAATTAAGCGATGGTAATTGGTTGGGGTTGTGTATGCTTTTGTATTCGTCCAAAGAGGGAGAGTTGTTGTTGTTGTTGTTCTTGGTGTTGTTTAATAAAGAATTTTTTTACATGACTTGGCTCGACTTGATCAATTTTGATTTGAGCAGTTTTAATAATACTGATAATAATAATAAATGGAATTTATATAGCACTATATCTTGTAAAAAAAAAAATTCAAAGTTCTTGCATTCGACCCACTCCTACACATGCAACCAACAATAATTAACACACACACACACACACACACACACACACACAGGTTATACACTTTGGCAGGATGATGAAAATTTTGGTCATTGAAGGCAGGGACAGATAATTATGTCATGAAACAATAGGGGAAAGTCTTAGGTTTGAAATAGGTATGTCTTGAAACTGGATTTAAAAGTGTCGTAAGTAGATTTCTCGTGAAGGGAGAGAGGGAGGTCATTCCAGATTGATGGACCAGAAATAGAGAAAGAGCAACCGCCAACTGGGGATTGGTTATATCTAGGTATTCGTAGGCACAGGGTATCTGCAGCAGAGCGGAGGGAACGAGAAGGAGTGTACAGGCGAAGACATTCACAGAGGTAGGAGGATGCTGTATTGTGGAGGCATTTAAAACAGAGAGTGCTGATCTTATAGTTTATTCTCTGTGGCACAGGCAACCAGTGGACAGATCGCAAGAGAGGAGTAATATGTTCAGATTTTTTTTTCTTTTTGAGGACTAGTCGAGCTGCAGAGTTTTGTATGCGTTGAAGAGAGTGGATTGATGATGCTGGCAGACCAGCCAAAAGAGAATTACAATAGTCCAGACCTGAAAGAATGAGAGACGTGACAAATTTGGACGTTTTACGTTTGGTCAGTTTTACGGGATAAACAAAACACACCAAAAAAAAACACCATTTATTTAAAAGGACTACAACATGATTTGGGGGACTGAGTCCATCATGTGTGCTTCATCTACATAAAAAGAACATGTTTCTTGTACATTCAAATCATTGAATGAGTTACTTTGGGGAAGTTGAGGTGGACAAGATGGCGTTGTCATCATATTATAATTAGGGTGTCTCTCAAGAAGATAGTTTAGCCCAGGTTAGTCAGCGTTCCTGTTAATCTCGGCCAGCACACACACACACACGCACACACACCGCGCACGCACAAAACAGTGCAGGATTTCATTAAGGATTTTTCCAGGTGTAGAGAGGGCCTACAATATGAGCTTTTCAGTTGGCTAACCTTGCGTGTAATGACAACAACACACGCCAGAAATGCTTCCTTGATTTGATTTTTTTTTAAGAGAGAGAGAGAGAGAGAGAGAGAGAGAGAGAGAGAGAGAGAGAGAGAGAGAGAGAAGAGAGAGAGAGAGAGAGAGAGATTTGGAGAATAAAGAGAATGTTAAGACGATACTTTCGGCTGCTTCAGTCGATTCTTTGTTTCGGGAAATCCATAACATGAGAAAACAAAACAAAAGAAGAGGGGGGGGGGGTGTAATGGGGGTGGGGGGGGGAGCTATACATGTTACTACTAACGGGGCTGTGGTTCACTTCTGCTCTGACTCTGGGTTTGGGTTGGGGGGGGGGGGGGGGGGGGGGGGGGGGGGTTGGCCCCCATAAAAATGTCTGCTGCTCCATAGGTGTGTAGATTCTAAACATAGTCTTCTCCCACCCCACCCCACCCCACCCCACCCCTGCCTCTTCTCTGGTCACAACCACCTCAAAATGCGTCCTGTGATCTTATCACAGCTACAAAAAGACTCAAGGAAACGAGAGATGAAGTTGCCTGGAGAAAACATTGCAAAGAGTGTTGTCACGTTTGAAGCCCATGACAAGAGACGGGATTGTTAGCTTTAATGGTCAGAGCACTGGCTTTCCCCAAACTTAGGCAGCATTGAGTATGGTTACCTCTTGGGTGGGTGACCGTTCAGTTCGTGTATCTTCTTGGCTTCAGTACAGTTTCCCGGTTAAACCCAGCTGTAAATTGGATACCTGTCTCTTTTTAGGGACAGGGAAGGTAAAGCAGCCAGGGAGAAAGAAGATGGGCGCCGCCCTCAAGATGCTGGCCCCTGCAGAAGTTGATGTCACTGACAACTTTATAAGTTATAGTAAAGTTATAGTATTCTTCTTGATTGTCCAAAACTAACAAACAAACAAACGAACCAGCAAAAACTTCTCGTTCGTGCGCTGTTCTTAACACACTCATATATCTAAGAACTGCCGCGTAAACACCCGTTGCCCAAAGTGATTCATCCCGCAACGAAAGACAGAATAAGTTAGAGCTGCAAACGGTCACAGCAACGTAGCCCACGTGTCCCTTTTGTCCCTGTACATGACAAGGGTCCTTAACTCAGGCTAGTGTCACTCTGGTGATTACTAGCAGGATGACGAGACTGGCAGGAGAGGGGAGTGAAGGGTTCTTGGCAGCTGGTTCACAGCTGTGGTCAAGTGTCTGTGTGCTGTCATTGTTTCAAGGTTCGTCGATACAATATATTATACGACTGCGAAGCTGGGGTACACTTGCATTTTGTACGTGTAGACATAGGCTTGTGTGCTTCACTCTGGTGTGTGTGTGTGTGTGTGTGTGTGTGTGTGTGTGTGTGTGTGTGTGTGTGTGTGTGTCCCTAACGGGATTTTTTTGTTGCAAGCAGACACAAAATATGAATTAATTTTGATTTGTGCAAAGCTGATGTTAGGTTTGTGATGAATATAGTCTATATTTAAGTGTTGTGGTTGGATTTTGTCTTTTCTTTCTTTCTTTGTGTGTTGGTGGGGGGTGGTGGGGGGGGGGGTGGGTTGGTCGTCGTCGTTGTTTTTAATATTTTCGTGGAGGGAGTGGGGGGGGGGGGGGGGGAGTAGTATCAAAATTGATGCCGATGTGACAAAAATCAAAGAAATAAGCACAACAAAACCTACCCTCTCCCCCAATAGATACTGAAATAGACTTTACCTGGACTATTTTTCCAAAGAAATGTCAAAATTTCATGATTTTGTTTTTCTTGTTTTTCGTAGAGATGAAATAGCTTTTACGTGGTCTTGTGTGGTTTATTGTTTGTTTAAGTTTTCGCGGTTTTTGTGTTGGGCATTTCTTGTAAAACTGAAATGGACTACACTTTGAGATTTTTTCCCCAAAAAATGTGTTCACAATTTCCTTTTGGGGGGCTCATGTGCTACTGAAATGGCCTGAACATGGTTTGATCCCCTTCCCTCCAAATAGGGGGAAAAAAATAACTTGTCTCGTTTGTTGTTTTATGTTTCTAGAGATACTGAAATACACTATATACTTGGACTTTATTTTTTATCTTTTAATGTCAAGTTTTCTCAATTTTTGTTTTGATTTGTAATATGATGCAGAAGTGACATGGCTTTGTCTAACCACCTCCCCCCTTCTCCTGAAAGTAAAGGAAACAAAAAAAAACAACCTCCCCCCCTTCCCCTAAGAAACCCACCACCTCACCCCAAGACCACCCCCCCCCCCCCCCAAAAAAAACAAAACCAAAAAAAACCCAATAACAAACAAAACAGAAAACAAAACAAAACAACAAAGTTCACGATTTTTGTTTCGGTGGGGTTTTTTTGTGATACCGAAACGGACTGTACCTGGTCTCATTTTTTTCTCATTGAGAACATGGGTGGACAGGAGACAACAATAGGCTAAAGATTTACAAGGTCCTCGTAGGAAAGTAGTGGTGTCTTAAGGACTGTTAGCTGTGCCTACAGACAAATTTAATCCATGATACAACTGTAGTCACGCCCTCCACACATAGTAGGTAAGGGCACTGTCAGGGGGGACGGGATAGCCTAGTGGTTAGAACATCGCGCCGCAATCTGACGACTCGGGTTCGAATCCCGTTCAAGGGGATCTTTTTTCCCACCTGGAGTTAACATCAGTGCAGACTCCACTCTCCCCAAAAGTCCTTCGGATGAGAGTATAAACCGAGGCCCCGTGTGCGAACGCACGGAGAACATCTTGCGCACATGTTAAATCCTGTTCCGCTTTTTGAAAGAGTAGGCAATTGTGTGCCGGTGGAACAGAATGACAAAATTTACAAAACTGCATCCACACGGGGATTGGGTGTATCTAAAGAAGCACTTGAAAGTTTATTCCATTATCCTCGATATAAAAGAGTAAATAAATTAATAAATAAATTATCAACCCGAATTTTGACGGACATCATATCTGAGTGGTTAAGACCGTTCGACTTCAACCCCATGGCTCCATTGAGTGAAGTCCTGGGTTCAAATCGAATCTCGACACCGTCTGTTGAATTAAGGGTGATTTTTAAAGTGGTTTTTTTTTGTTTTTGTAACCGATCTCTCAGGTCAACTTCAAGTGCAGATCTGCCAGTTCCTTCGTATATTATATAACACACATGCAGAAGATCAAATATACGGGTTCAAAGATCCCGTAATTCATGTCAGCGTTCGACGGATTACAGGAATCACGAACATACCCAGCATGCATCCGTCCCCGAAGTCGGAATGCGGCTACCCTTCATTGTAGGCAAAAACGGTCGCATACGCAAAATCTCCCCTTTGGTGAACGGCATACCGAAAAATACCCTACAGGGAACAGTACAAGGAGGGAGAGACGAAGAGGCAGACAGAGAAAACGATGGGAAGACAACATCAGAGAGTGGAGGACTGGCCTTGAGTAGAACAATTTGCTACGGAAAAGAGAGGACCCCGGGAATGGAGGAAGCTGGTTGCAAAATCTTCAGTGGTGCCCCCACGGCCCAAGAGACTGCCACGGGATAGGTGATGGTGAGGATACCAAAAAATGCAGAGTGTTGCCGCATGAGGCAACGATGACAAACACAGCGACTTTTTTTTTTAAAACCCCGAGTACGCATGATATTCTAGAAAATCCACCACTACTGCTGTAGGAAAGAGGGAGGGGGGGGGGGGGGGGGGGGGTAAAGATTAAATGTAAAGGAAAAAAAAGTAAAGAAAAGACAAATGCAAACATTAGATAATAAAATCATAGATTGATTCTTTTGTTTATTTTTTTAGAAATAAACAGAAGAAGACTTTCTTTTTGTTGTTGGGTTTTTTAAAGTGACTTTTTTTTTAATCAAAGAAAGAAAGAAAGAAAAATTACGAAGGAAGAACTCTTTGGCTTGGCATGCGTGCACAAATAAATAAATAAATAAATGAAAAATAGCCGGCAGAGGGTGAGAACAAACAGATTCTTTTTTTATGAATGAAGATTGATTGAAAAACAAATATTCTTTTCACGTTGTTGCATAAAGCGAATAACATAAGACAGTAAATTTAGATTATTTAGTAATACCAAAAAAGTCCCACCAAAATTTTTTTTTCTTTAAACTCAGATGTTTTAAAGTCTAAACGAAATGCTTAATACAAGAACACGACATTACTTTAGTAGACTAAAAACTGGGTGTGCGTTTGTGAAAGGGGAAGAAACTCTTTTCTTTTTTGCGGAAATATTAACTGAATTAACCCCCCTACCCTCTGTGTGGACACATTATTTTTATACTTTTGTGTGTAATTATGTGGTGTGCCCGAGCGCTCGTGTGCGTGTGTGTGGTGTGTGTGTGTGTGTGTGTGTGTGTGTGTGTGTGTGTGTGTGTGTGTGTGTGTACAGACGGACAGACAGACAGAGAACCAACGACACATCCAAAACTCACAAAAAAGAAGGGAAACATTCACACACAAAATGAATTCGAATGAAATTTTAATATTCATTCACAAAGTGTCTGATTGTCAAACTGAATAGCGGACACACACACACACACACACACACACACACACACACACACACACACCACACACACACACATCACACACACACACACACTCACACACACT
>CM054166.1:25601967-25606967 GCA_028751875.1 Rapana venosa
CCCAACCCACCCTTACCCCCCTCCACAAACACTTTCTCCCTCCCCTTCCCCACCCCACCCCCACCCCTCCCACATACACATAACGCAAATATTTCTCTCCCAAACAAGCAGACGGACAGACCGACAAACACACAAAACAAACAGAAAAACAAACAGACAGACAGACAGACCTTGCCATCTTCTCAAGTGGTGAAATCTTCAAGCAGTACATAAAATCAGAAACGTGGTCTGTCAAAAAATACTACACAGCATGCCGTAACAAGGAGACACACAGACAAATAAACAGACACACAAGTAAACAAACAGACAAGCAGACAGACAGACAATCAGACAGACAGGTAAACAGACAAGAGTAACAGACAGACCTTGCCATCTCCTCAAGAGGTAAAATCTTCAGGCAGAACATAAAAACAGAAACCTGGACAGCATACCGTAACAAGGAGACAGACACACAGACACACACACACAAGCAAACAAACAAACAGACAGACAGATAAACAGACAAGAGTAACAGACAGACCTTTCCATGTCCTCAAGTGGTGAAATCTTCAGGCAGTACATAAAATCAGAAACCTGGACAGCATACCGTAACAAGGAGAACACACACACACACACACACACACACACACACACACAGACCACACAACAAGTAAAAAAACAAACAGACAGACAAAAGTAACAGACAAGAGTAACAGACAGACCTTGCCATCTCCTCAGAGGTGAAATTCTTCAGGCAGTACATAAAAGAAACCTGGACAGCATCGTACAAGGAGACTGCACCAGACACACACAAGTAAACAACAAACAGACAGACAGGTAAACAGACAAGAGTAACAGACAGACCTTGCCATCTCCTCAAGTGGTGAAATCTTCAGGCAGAACATAAAATCACAAACCTGGACAGCATGCCGTAACAAGGAGACAGATAAACAGACAGATAAGCAGACAGGCAGACAGGTAAACAGACAAGAGTAACAGACAGACCTTTCCATCGCCGCAGGCGGTGTATTCCTGAGGCAGGACATAGGAGCAGAAGCCAGGCCTGTCTGGGATGCTGCACAGCATGCCGTAACACAGCGTGGGTAGGCCTCCGACACTGGGTCCGCTCTGGATGGACTGTTGGAGAGCAACAACAAAAACAGAATGGATCAATGAAGGAAGGAAGGAAGGGAGGAAGGAAGAAGAAAAGGAAGAAGGAATGAAGGAAGAAGGAAAGATTTGCCAGATCAATATTAAATCCGACAGAATAAAATGGAAGAGAGAAAGGAGAGAGAAAAGGAAAGGAAGAAAGAAAGGAAGAAGGATTTGTCAGAGAAGAATTATTAAGACAGAATGAATAAAAGAAGCGAAGGGAGGAAGGAGAAGGAAGGGGAAAGAAGGATTTGTCAGAGAACAATTTAAGACAGAATGAATGAAAGAAGGAAGAGAGAAGAAAGGAAGAAGGAAGGAAGGAAGGAAGGAAAGATTTTTCAGAGAACAAAAAAGACAGAATAATAAAGAAGGAAGAGAGAAAAGGAAAGGAAGAAAGAAAGGAAGGAAGGAGGATTTGTCAGAGAACAATTTAAGACAGAATGAATAAAAGAAGGAAGAGAGAAAAGGAAGGAAGAAGAAAGGAAAAGGAAGGAAGGATTTGTCAGAGAACAATTTAAAAGACAGAATGAATGGAAAGAAGGAAAGAAGAGGAAGGAAGGAAGGAAGAAAGGATTTGTCAGAGAACAACAAAAGACAGATGAATAAAAGAAGGAAGAGAGAAAAGGAAAGGAAGAAAGAAAGGAAGGAAGGAAGGATGAATTTGTCAGAGAACAATAAAAGACAGAATGAATAAAAGAAGAAAGAGAGAAAAGGAAAGGAAGAAAGACAGAAAGGAAGGAAGGAAGGATTTGTCAGAGAACAATAAAAGACAGAATGAATAAAAGAAAGAAGAGAGAAAAGGAAAGGAAGAAAGACAGAAAGGAAGGAAGGAAGGATTTGTTAGAGAACAATAAAAGACAGAATGAATAAAAGAAAGAAGAGAGAAAGGAAAGAAGAAAGGAAGGAAGGAAGAAAGGAAGGAAGAAAGGAAGGAAGAAAGAAAGAAGGATATGTCAGAGAACAACAAAAGAAAAATGAATAAAAGAAGGAAGAGAGAAAGAAAGGAAGGAAGGATTTGTCAGAGAACAATAAAAGACAGAAGGAATAGAAAAAAGGAAGTGAGAATGGAAGAAAGGAAGGAAGGAAGGAAGAAAGGAAGGAAGGAAGGAAGAAGGATTTGTCAAAGACAACAAAACACAAAATGAATAAAAGAAGGAAGGAAGGAAGAAGGAAAGGAAGGAACAGATGAATAAATGGATACATGGATAGATGGATGAATGAAGTAAGGAATGAAGGAATGAATCGTTTGTTCCACTTTGGCTAGACTTTGAGAAAACAAAAAAAGAAGAAAGGAAGGAATAAATGAAGAAAGGAAGAAAGGAAGGGAAGGAGGAAGGAATGGTTGAATAGATACATGGATAGATGAATGAGGGAATGAAGGAGCAAATCAATTAAAAACAAATTTAAAATTGTTAAAAGAATGAATGAGCACAGTATTCACAGACAGACACACACACACACACAGACACACACACACACACACACACACACACACCACACACACCACACACACATACACACACACACACACACACACACACACACACACACACACACTTACTACACACACACACACACACACACACACACACACACACACACACACACACAAACACACACACACACTTACTACACACACACACACACACACACTTACTTCACAAAATGAGCTGGATTCGTTGCGGTAATGGAAAGCGCACTGCTGGTCACGTGATATGGTCTGACCCGGCAGCAGACCGCTAGAGGGCAGTGCAGTGACGCCTGTCGTCTGGTCCTCTCCCCGCGTGCAACTCACCCTGAAAACCAGGAGATTCCAACACACACACACACACAACACACACACAAACACACACACACACAAATTGCTTCCCTGTTTAAGAATCAATTTACACTAGTGAATGGGTGTGGTTTTTTTTTAATTCATATAATTATGGTATAGTCAAATTCTACTAAGGGATGTAGGCTATAATTATCTGAACGCAGACAATTTTTTAAAAAAAAATCCTTGTGTTCAATTTCCAAATCTACTATGTGCAGTTTATAAGAGTTTTTGGGTCCCTAATATTTCTTCTTCTTTGCTTTTCTTTAATTTTTCTGGAGGGTGGGGAGAGGGGGGGGGATATTTGAAATTTCAATGGTAAAATTTGGGCTTGGAATGGTAAATGTAATCTCTCTAGGAACAAAAGCAAAAAAACTTTCAAATGTTTGCTCCAGTTCTTGGATGTTAGGAACTGAATGTGTCCAACTGTCTCTTAACTGGCATACACTGAGAAAGCGGGGGTGCGAAGATAGGTTGACATGAATCAATTAACCAACCAACCAATTAATCAGCCAACCAACTAATCAGTCTGTCATTTGGGTCAATTCAGTCAAGTTAAGCGGTCAGCCAGTCTGTCAGTTCAACTATCCAAAAGATAAAAGTTGTCCGTCCACTCAACGCTCCATCCATCCACCCATTGCTCCCTCCCTTCTTCCTTCATCATCCATCCACCTACCCACTCATCCAATCCTCCTTCTCTTTCCCCTTTCCTCCCTCTATCCATCCATCCAAATATTCATTGATCCATCCACACATCCCTTCTTCCTCAATCCATCCATCCACCCACTTACACATCCCTCCTCTTACTTTTCCTTCTCTACCACCATTGATCCATCCACCCAACTGCCCACCCCTCCTCTCATCCCTTCCTACTCTCCACCCATCCCTCCCTCTCCCACCCATCCCTCCCTCTCCCCATCCATCCATCCCTCTCCCCACCCATCTCTCTCCTCTCCTCACCCATTCTTCCCCTCTCCCCACCCATCCATCCCTCTCCCCATCCATCCATCCTCTCCCCACCCATCTCTCTCCTCTCCTCACCCATCTCTCCCTCTCCCCACCCATCCATCCCTCTCCCCACCCACCCTTTCCCTCTCCCCACCCACCCATCCCTCTCCCCACCCATCCATCCCTCTCCCCACCCATCCATCCCTCTCCCCACCCACCCATCCCTCTCCCCCACCCATCTCTCCCTTCCTTCATCCCTCCTCTCTCCACCCATCTCTCCCTCTCTCCACCATCCCTCCCTCTCCCCACCCATCCCTCCCTTCCACCCATCCCTCCCTCCTTTCATCCTCCTTCTCTCCACCCATCCCTCCCTCTCCCCACCCATCTATTCCTGTACTCATCCCTCCCTCTCTCTCTACCCTCCTTCCCTCCCTCCCCTCATCCCTCCCTCCTTCATTCCCTCTCTCTCTCCACCCTTCCCTCCCTGCATCCCCCCCCCTCTCTCTCTCTCTCGCTCTCGCTCGCTCTCTCTCTCTCTCTCTCGTTCTCTCTCTCTCTCGCTCTCTCTCTCTCTCTCTCTCTCTCTCTCTCTCTCTCTCTCTCTCTCTCTCTCGCTCGCTCGCTCGCTCTCTCGCTCTCAAAGCTTTTACAATTAGAAAAAAAACTATCTGTACTTGAGGTATTAGTCTTCTGTTCATAAACGTTTCTTATGCAACATGTTTTGGAATGTTGATTATACACACACACACACACACACCCACCCCTTCGTGAGGGGCCAAGGCCTATAATGAATAAAACTTTCGCATTCACATTCGCATTCTCTCTCTCTCTCTCTCTCTCTCTCTCTCTCCCTCTCTCTCTCTCTCCCTCTCTCGCGCTCTCTCTCTCGCTCTCCGTCCCTCCTTCCCTCCCTCCCTCTCTTGCCTCCCCCCTCCCCTCCCCTTACCTATCCAGGTAGGACAGGAAACTGTTGATGGAGCAGGTGGAGAAGAACCAGGGATTGCTCTTGACCGATGTCGTCACAGGCACACGCATTGACGTCGACATGATGTACTGCTCGTTGTCGTCACAGCCCAGTCTGACGTCATGATCGGCTGACAAG
>CM054166.1:25611967-25629467 GCA_028751875.1 Rapana venosa
AGGATGGTGAAGTAGGACACCGTGAACTGAATGTTGATGGAGGGGTCCACCTTCTGAACATTGTTGTAACGTATCTCCACCTGTAACACAGCGTACACACAGAATTATCATTTATGCTGGGAACATAATACCACACATGTTAATATAGTAGCATTATGATTGTGTGACACGTTTTTATGCTACTAGAACGTGTGCTACTGTAACTACATCACCCTCACGCCATGTGCTTTAGTGTAACACTAAAAATGTCCATGAATATCCCCTCCTCTCCCACCCCACCCCCCTACAAAAAACCCAGCATATAGGTATTAGTTGATAATAAAATTATCTAACTGACTTTGATGCATTTGGCTAATTACTCTTTTATTTGTGAAAATTGCTGGGTTCATCAAAAGTAATTGAACGTCATCTTTTGACGAAACTACATATCCATAAACTGTTACTCTTTACTTACCCCTTGAGCAATGTAGGAGTAATACAAAGTCAGCTCATCCACTGCTTTGGCTCCATAGTCTTCTACCCACCTGCAAAGACAGAACAAAACTATGGTGAGTTTACAATGTCAACAAATCCATGATTATTATTTATCTCCATAAAAGTCGCCGTTTTCATATGAATGCTTTATCATCTCAAAAAAAACAGAGACAATGTTGTTTACTAATAGCAATGTTCGTTATAAGGAAATGATATTTGAAAAGGCTTTCGATGGTACAGTTTGTTCCAGTGTGTCTTCCGTTATTTCTTGAGTTTACCAGCATCTCTCTGGTAAAAAGAGAGAGACACACAGACATAGAGGCACAGAGAAAAACATGTAGGCCCTGTAAGTAAGCAGACATACGCAAGCACTCACGCATGCACACACGCACGCACGCACACACACACGCATGCACACACACATACACGCACGCACGCACACACGCATGCACGCATCCATCCATCCACCAACCCACCCACTTCCACCCCCCCAAACGCACACGAAGGGAGAGAGAGACAGAGACAGACAGACAGACGGACGGACGGACAGACAGACAGACAGACAAAGACAGACAGACGAATACAGAAACGCAGACACAGATAGGCAGACAGACAGACAGACAGACAAACAAAGCGCTAGCCAAACAGACAGACACAGACAGACAGACGGTTACAGAGGCGCAGACACAGAGAGGCAGACAAACAGGCAGATAGGCAGACAGACAGACAAAGACACAAACAGACGATCAGGACACGGTCAGCAGACTCACTCTTGATATTCACTGAAGTCCACAATGAAGGCAGTCTCTAAAATATGATTGGTCACAGCCTGCCGTTTCCCTCTCCCTCCCCTCTGGCCTTGACCTTGACCTCGACCTTGACCTTGGCGGCCATTTCCTTGTTCCTGGTTGCGTCTGTCTGGTTGACCTGTTTGATTTAAGAAAAGAAAAAAGAAATAGAAATTAATTATATTAATCCACAGGATTGTTTTCAAGATTCTGGTTTGTTGTTGTTTTTGTTGTTGTGTTGTTGTGCATTTCCCAACTTAACACTCTGGGGATTACCCAGATTGTGCCACACTCTGACTCACTCCTCCCACCTGGGAATCACTGTGAGACTGAAATTGCACACTGAATGAGATTCTTGGTATATGACTGGGTTTCTTTTAAGTACCTGGCCGTATAGGCAGCCATACTCCGACTTCAGAGGATTTTTTTTTCCAATAAAGGAGAGTGCAGGTTGTTGTGTGAAGAGTTTGCCATGGCTAAAGGCAGTCTCAAACACAACATTTTACAACATAACAACATTTTAGTGTAGGCCTTGGCAATTAGCTGACATCAATAACTGACACAGCTTTTGGCCTGGGCCAAAGGTTGTGGTTTTATTTTTGGTCAACATACTTTCAATAGCAGACAGTGAGAATTTTGGGCCTATTACTTTGTTTGACCCACGAGATACTGAGATTTGGAGACCTCAAAGGTTCAGCTTTGGATCAGTAGAACTTGCCATTTTACCAAGATATGTGGATTATAGGAATGGGATATTATTAACTTTGTTAACTTGGCATTTACTGATATTTACAGGCATAAGATTGTTTATGAAATTTTTTGGGCCATAAAATTTTGTTCTCCTCCAGACAGTGACTCTGTGATGTGAATCCCCAGGCATTGGGTTTGTGGATGAACCTGGAGATGTATTAAGATAATAATATATTGATGCTGGGATCTGTTGACTCAAAATCCAGACTTTGGCACCATTGATGTCCAGCAGATATGGGATCTAGTTACTCTAGGACCTGTTGACACCAGACCTATTGACCTGAAAGGTTCTGTTGACGCCATGTCCCCCTGAAGAATTTTGTCATTCTCTTGAAGACACTTTCCAGTCTGTATCTTTTTCAAAAAAATAGTTGTCAGTTCTTTCCCAAAGACTGGGAGTGACTGACTGCTATAAGAAATATTCTTTACACACTACACCTTACCAAAAAAATAAATAAAACAAAACTTACAACAAACAAAATACTCCCCTCCCCCTTCTCCAGCCCCCCCCCCCCCCCACACACACACACACTTAAAAAGAAAACCCCATTTGCCATGTATATATTCTGGCAAACCCATCATTTACCACTATAGTCTAAACGTCCATCTCAAGGTTCCACCCAACCATTTTGAACGAGTCCAGCTCTATCTCAAACCACCAGCTCCCATCCTTCAGCCAATCAACCCTCATCTCAGGTTGAAGCTGTAGGTCACCGTCTGTGCGGTACTATGCCTGCATTATGCCTTGGCGAACACAGCAATCTTTACCTTATACCCCGTTCAACCATTTCATGTAGCCTTTTATCCTTTTCACACTGACAGACTGAAAACAACGCCTTTGAATAGTCCGTCTGAAGGACAAGGTTCAAAAAGGTAAATCTGACTGCTGCTTCATTAATTCAGGTAGATTCTGACAGGTCCACGATAGAGAACTGGAACCCCTGACAGCCCAGGGCTTTATATAAAGATAACAATCCACCCTTGCCTCATCACTGTCCCTAAACCGAATAGCTCCTACCCGCTGGGACTTGAATACAACCCAAACCAACCAGCTTTGCCTCTCTCTCTCTCTCTCTCTCTCTCTCTCTCTCTCTCTCTCTCTCTCTCTCTCTCTCTCTTGTGTGATGCAAACCAAATCCCACAATCTTAAATCCAGGAGCTACAATACAAACCATTTTTTTTTTTTTTATATTTTTATTTTATTGTATTTATTGTTTTATATTGAGGATAATGGAATAAGCACCCACGTACTTTTTTACATCCATTCCCCGTGTGTATGCGGCTTTTGTAAATTTTGTCATCTGTTTCCACCGGCACACAATGGCTTACTCTTTCGAAAAGCGGAACAGGATTTAACGTGTGCGCAAGATGTTCTGCATGCGTTCGAACACGGGCCCCTCGGTTTATAGTCTCATCGGAAGGATGAGATCAGTTGATCATAAGATCTATTTATAGAACAAAGGACACTGACCTTCATAAGGGTTTTGGACCGAATCCCCTACAAAGGAAACGGAAGCGTTGCCGCCGCGTCGAAGGGAGAAAACTCGGTGCTTGTTTCCGTGGCGTCTGGCAGAACGCCGGGACCGCGATTTGAAGAGGGGGCGATCTGGTACTCTTCCTCTTCGTGCACAAAGCTGCCATCCTGAGAAACACAAGGGTGAGCCTAGTATAGTACGGGAAGCGAAAGACAGATGGAAAGATAGAAAAAAAGAAGAGAAGAAAGAATGACAGGATTTTTTTATTTTAAAAAGTAACAACAGAAATTAAAAGAATAGGAGAAGGAAAAGACAAATAAGAAAGTTAAGGATGAGAAAAAAAACTGAGACGAATTTTAATAAAAGAAAATATAGCCCATAGTCATAGAAGGAAAATAAAGGGTTTAGAGGAAAAAATACAAATAAAAAGATGATAGACATATGACAGATAGAGGGATAGGTAGACAGATAAAAGACAGAGAGATAGACAGACAGACAGACTGACAGAAAAACAGACAAACAGAGACAGAGAGTACAAAAAAAGGAAAGTGACAGAGAGAAAGACAAAAACAAATAGTGTCGATGATGATTTTTATTTTTCAAAGGTCATAGATAAGCATTCACATACTTTTTTAAAAAAAATTCACCCTTTAAGAGAGAGAGAGAGAGAGAGAGAGAGAGAGAGAGAGAGAGAGAGAGAGAGAGAGAGAGAGAGAGACAGACAGACAGACAGGCAGACAGACAGACAGACAGAGAACAAACAGACAGACAAACAGACAGACAGAGACAGACACTCACCAGCGTGTATTGCTTATCAGCATTTCGTCTTACAATCAGAACGGCTTGCCGGGAAGGATCACTGTACACTGCGCTATCCTGAAACCCCCCAAATCATTGATGTGATTATATTTTATTTTTTAAACTGACAGACAGATAGACAGAAAACTAACTAGATAAACGGAAAAAAATCTATAAATAAATGACGTAGAATTGCATTCACAGGTGTTCTATAGTTTTTAACATTTAGTCCATCTGTACAGATCTTGTTTTTGCGTCTGGTCACAAACTGAGCTTTCAAAGAACCACATTTACAACAATAACAAAAATTCATAGCTGAAGCTCCATAGTCCTGAGTTGTTTTTTCCTTTAAAAAAAAAGATATATTAAAGCAGTTTTTTTATTTGCTTTTTTCCCTTTGTTTTAGGCAGGGTATTTGTTCAAAATGGTTCGAAAACAAAATTAAACAAAATAACAGAAACAGCAAACTAAAACAACTATAACAACAATAAAATCTCAATGAAGTCGAAATCGGGCCACCTTAATGGTCGAAAGAGTTCGATTGGGATGGGAGGGGGGGGGGGGGCGGAGGAGGGATAGAGAGGTTGTATAGACACAAAATGTCACCATTGGTGAACCTCACAGCTCTAGCCAAGGAAAGAACCGAAAAAAGCAATGAAGTAAAATAAATTTCATAAACCTAAACTAAAACAACAACAAAAAAACAAAAAACATATATATATATATATATATATATATATATATATATATATATATATATATATATATATATATATATATTATTTTTAAATAATGATAATAGAATCACGATTTTAAAAAAATCCTCAGCTAGTGCTCCAAGATTCACCAATGGTGAGAATTTTGCATATGCGACCATCTCAACCACCCCCACCCCCCAACCCCCACCCCATCCCACCCACCCACCAACACCACCACCCACCCACCACCACCACTACCCACCCACCGCCACTATCACCATCCACCCACCAACACCACCCACCTCCCACCAACACCACCCAACCACCACCACCACGACAACCACCCACCACCACACCCACCCACCAACACCACCACCACTACCACCACCCACCCACCACCACCACCACCACCTCCACACACCACCACCATTTAGGTAGCTGCATTCCGACTTCGGTGATTACGACTTTATGAATCGCTGGTAGTAGCACTAAAAGGAAATGTGATTACCGTCAGATCTGGAGTGTGTAAGAAAGACTGGCGCCCTGCCCCCATCAACACGGGTTGCAGCAGAGCATGTCTCTGAAGACGCAGCACGGCAGAAGCTGATGACGGCTGTCCCTTTGTCAGCGATGACACGCTGAGCGCCAATGACGTAGGCATGGTGCTGGCGTCATCGCTTGAGCGTCTTTCTCGCGTGTCGTAGCTCTCCCGTAAGATCGTGACGTCAACTCGGTCTGTATAGGACAAGAATGATCAAGAAAAAAATGGAATGTGTGTGTGTGTGTGTGTGTGTGTGTGTGTGTGTGTTGTGTGTGTGTGTGTGTGTGTTTCAATTTTTTTTTTTTTTTTTTTTTTGGAGGATAATGGAATAAGCACTCGCATGCTTTTTTACATCCAGTCCTTGTGTGCATGAAGTTTTGTAAATTTTGTCATCCATTCCCACTGGCACACTGTGTGTGTGTGTGTGTGTGTGTGTGTGTGTGTGTGTGTGTGTGTGTGTGTGTGTGTGTGTGTGTGTGTGTGTGAGAGAGAGAGAGAGGAGAGAGAGAGAGAGAGAGAGAGACAGACAGACAGACAGACAGACAGACAGACAGACAAACAAGGGAGCAGGAACAAAAACAAAACAAAATCACTGGTTTTTACATAGGAGTCACACAAAAAGTCAGTCTTTAGGTTATTCTGCTTTTAATATTTAGGGTTTTATTCTTTTTAACGAAAATAATAATAATAATAATAATAATAATAATAATGTATGGAATTTATATAGCGCTGAATCTTGTAAAGCAACAAATCAAAGCGCTCAGATTTTATTTCATACCACTTTAAGTCATGGCAGATTTCTCTCCGTGAAATTCGGGCTGCTCTCCCCGGGGAGAGCGGGAGAACGCGTCGCCACTTAGCGCTGCGCCACCCTTTCACCCTTCTTTTTTTTTTTTTTTTTTTTTTCTGCAGCTGTATTTATTTCCCTATCAGAGTGGCTTTTTTCTAAGAATTTTGCCAGGGACAACTCTCTTGTTGCCGTGGGTTTTTTTACGTGCGCTAAATAATTACGAGTAACACACGGGACCTCGGTTTATCGTCTCATCCGAAAGACTAGCGCCCAGACCACCACTCATGGTCTAATGGATGGGGGAAAAATTTCCGGTCCAAACGGGGTACGAACCGCCGCACACTTCAGACCCGGACTTTTCGCTTTCTAGACAGGCGCGTTACCTCTAGACCACCGACCCGAAAAGTTTATAAAAGGAATTTTTGTTATTAAAAAAACAAACAAAAGCGAAAGATAAAGAAAAAGAAAAGACAACGGGTTATTTCCAGTACTAAAGCTCTTGTCAGCAGCAGAGGAAATAAAAGTTTTAATATGTACAAGTAGGAAATCAATGTCATATAGCTTGTCTCTTACCCTTCATAAAAAAGCCGAGTTTATTGACCTGTCTAATCATTATTACATATCAGTGTAACCTTAACAATAAATGTTTATAACTGTGACTGGCATAAAGACAGACAGACAGACAGACAGAAAGACAACTTAAAAACAGAATGTTCAATCTGTCTTTCTTTCATTTATAAAGCCACTAGTTAGCTTTTTTTTTTAAGGATTATGATAATCGATCTTTTTAACATTATATTCCAAATAAACACGTAAGTTGATTCTATAGTGTAGAAGAAAGCTTTTTAATTTTTTTCTTTGCTTTGGCTTTTGTTTTGTTGTTGTTTGTTTGTGTGTTTGGTGGGGGGTTGTTTTTTGTTTTGGTTGTTGTTGTTGTTTTTGTTTGGTTGGCTGGTTGGTTGGTTCTTTTGTTTTCGCTCAAATTCGCTTGCAACTTGAAGAAGGGGCAACATTTCAATTCACTGCCACCTTAAACTCTCTGTAGTTAAAGTGTAAAATTGCGCACATTTATAATCAAGAGTAACAGTTCCTTGAAACTTGTTTTTTTTTTTTTTTTTAAGTTGACTATAGTTATATTTCTATCACATACAGTATATTTTAATTGTGTTTATTCATGCAAATCATAAACGTTAAAAGTTGCTTGAAAATTGTTTACAAATTTCCTACAGTTATATTTCTGTCACATGCAGGATTCTAAGTGTGTTTATTTATGCAAATTAGAAGCGTTACAGTTGCTTCTGTTTCATTAAAAAAAACCACAAAAACAACCAGCAGCCCTAATAGGGGTCACTGCAAATGTAAATCTTGACTATTTTGTTGTCCTGTTTTCAAGAGACCGGTATATTCAAAACAGACATTTTTGTCTAAAAACCAGAACGATAGAAAAATGTTCTTTTTGTGTCTTTGCTTTTTGGGGGGTTTCTGTTTTCTTTTCTTTTTAATACGAAAACGAATATTAGAAAATAGAAGAAAAAAAAGTTTTTTTAAAAACTTACCTGTATGTCTAAAAGCCGAAACTGCAGCAAACAACCCCACACTCAGCAAACAAGCGAAAAGTTTCATCTTCTTCTTTGTGTTTTTCTTGACTTAGTCTGTCCACGGAGGATTCAACTTGAAAGGTTATAAAATAACTCCCGTAAAAAAAAAAAGCTCCCAAGAGCTTTCCAGTCAGTTAGACGGTATCGAAAATAAGCAGTGACAGTATCCAGCGCGATCTTATATATATAGCCTTGGCAGACGGTTGTGAAATGAAGTGCCTAGTCACGATCTGACCCGCAGGATAAACACATCCCTATGACTCAAATCGGGTTCAGTTAGGCTATGCATCGGCTACCCGGAACTATCCCTAGCTTGGAACCATCTACCCGTATGAAAACTAAGGTAAACTACTTTTGTCAAAAAACCACAACATCTGTCCTGTGTCGCTACAAGAAGTATATTTTTCACTCGAGATTTTTTTTCTTCCCTGTTCCTCGGATAGAGCTCCGAGGTTCGCCAATGGTGAGATTTTGCGTATGCGACCGTTTTTCGGCCATCATCACGGTAGCTGCATTCCGTTTTCGGGGATGATGTTTAAAAGGCGACACCAGTGTAGGTGCGGGTTTTTTTTGGGGGGGGATTGTTTTTTGTTGTGTTTTTTTTTAAGTATTTATCATCCAACCGTACCCCCAATGGACTACTCTTCCAAAAGGCAGAACGGGTATTAACGTGTGTGCAAGATGTTAAGTGTGTGTTCACTCGGGACCTTGGTTTATGGTCTCATTCGAAGGACTTTCGGGGAGAGTGGAGTCGTTACTGATGTCAGTCTTTCGGATGAGACTAGAAACCAAAGTCCTGTGTGCGCAGAACATCTTTAGCACACGTTAAAACCTGTTCCGCCTTTTGGAAGAGTAGGTCAGTGTGTGCCGGTGGGGGTGAATGACAAAATGTATAAAACTGCATGCAGCCGGAAACTGGATGTAAAAATTTTAAAAAAGCAAATGAGCGCTTCGATTTGTTTGTTTTACAAGATTCAGCCCTATAAATTCCATTCTTTATAAGTAGTAGTAGTAGTAGTAGTAGTAGTAGTAGTATAGAAATAAAAGAATAAATACAAAATAAATTCCAGGGGGAAAATCCCCTCCCACGGGTGGTTTGAACTCGGGCGGTCTCAACCTTCTAACCACTATGCTCTCCCCCCCCCCCCCCCTCCCTCCTCCCTCCCCCACCCCCTCATCGCACTCAAGATTTAAAACTGAGAAAAGAAAAAGATCAGTAATAATGACTAGACATAATAAAAAGAGTAAGTTATCGCAAAATCATTATTGTCTGTCAAAGTCAAACGTACCCTTCAGGAAAATAAGACTTATGTAACTCAATTCAATTCAATTCAGTTCAATTCTGTTCTCTCTCTCTCTCTGTCTCTCTGTCTCTCTGTCTGTCTGTCTCTCTCTCCTCTCTCTCTCTCTCTCTCTCTCTCTCCTCTCTCTCTCTCTCTCGCTCTCTCTCTTTCTTCTGTGTGTGTGTGTGTGTGTGTGTGTGTGTGTGTGTGTGTGTGTGTGTGTGTGTGTGTGTGTGTGTGCGTGCGTGTGTGCATGCGTGCGTGCGTGCACGCCACCCACACGCGCGAGCACAATTTTTTTTAAATTCATAACAAAAATTAAAAGAGATCTTCAGACACTCATAGGTGACCATACATACTCAACGCTTCAGTAGGCCAAAAAAGCCTTATAGAATAAGAACATACAACATACACACACACACACACGCACACAGACGACATCCAAAGAAGTGGATTATGTGAACTGCGGGGTAGGGGGTGGGCTCGGTTAGGGGTGTTAGGGGGAAAAGTTCTTGGCACTTAGTCATATTATGACGTCGGTCGTGACAAGTGTGAGACCAAGAAACTAAATCCCATGATGGCAGGATGAATGAGAGACTTCAATAAGTACAATGGGAGCCATGCAAGGCACTCTTTTAGCGACCCCCCCCCACCCCCCTTCCTCCTGCTCTCTCTCTCTCTGTGTCTCTCTCTCTCTCTCTCTCTCTCTCTCTCTCTCTCTCTCTCTCTCTCTCTCTCTCTCTCTCTCTCTTTCTTTCTTTCTTGTTTTTATTGTGTGAATATATGAGTATTGAGTTTATTTCATCATCATGACATATAATTTGAAAACGAGTATAATCAAATATGAGTGTTGATGGTGATCGTGTACTGTTTTGGGAATTATAAATTGGATATTATCTTTGAAATACACACACACACTCTGTCTCTGTCTCTGTCTGTCTGTCTCTCTCTCACCTTTTATCGTTTTTGCTTATAGTTATGGTGTATCCTGATGAAGGATTCATATTTTATATTTTCAATACTTATTGGACTTGTCCTCTGCACTTAAGTCTTAACGAGTGCCCTATTTCAATATCTTATTGTTATGTGTACCAAGTATATGTACCATTTGATAATGTGTAGATGTTTATCTTTGTGACTTTTTAAGTTTGGTTGTTATTCTTCTTGGTTTTGTTGTTGTTGTTGTTGTTGTTTCTTTTTCTCTTTTTTTCTTCTTTTGTTGGTTTGGTTTTCTTTCTCTTTTATTTGTTTGTTTTGGTTGTGGGTTGGTTGTTGGGTTTTTTTGGGGGGTGGGGGTGGGGGGGTGATGGGGGATGTTTTTAGGGTTTTCTTTTATTAGTTTGCTTTCGGGGGGGGGGGGGGGGAGTTGTTGGGGGGGGGGGGGGGCTGCTTTGAAAAGGGTTATTTCCCCATGTTTCTACTGTGAGACTGTATAAGTGTTGGGTTATTATTAAGATGTATCCCTACGGGCGGGGACTGGATGTAAAAAAAGCACATGAGTGCTTATTCATTATCCTCGAAATAAAAGAATTTGTCATTGTCATTGTCATTTCTCTCTCTCTCTCTCTCTCTCTCTCTCTCTCTCTCTCTCTCTCTCTCTCTCTCTCTCTCTCTCTCTCTCTCTCTCTCTCTGGCTTACTCACTCTCGCTTGCTCGCTCGCGCTTTTGGCATATTGATAAATATAATCCCAAATAAAGACAGGGACAGGAGGGTGAAATAAATAAAAAGAAGACTAAAAAAAAACAACAACAAAAACAGACCTTTATTATCTAGAAACTTTAAACAACAAACAAACCTGTGCTTTTCAGTATATTCGAGCAACAAAAAGACAAACAAGCAAACCTTTATGATACAGTAAATTCAAACAACCAAAAAGACAAACCTTTAGAATTTCAAACAACGAACAATCACAAACACACGGGGGGAAAAACACTCTTTCTAAAAACAACAAAAAATCAAACACGAAAAAGACCCCCAAATATATTATCAACTTTTGAATTTAAGTAATTCATGCACTAAACAAACAAACCATGACTTATTTCGCTCTCTCAAGCAACAACGAGCAAAATAAATAACAAAGGTATATAATGTAGCGACTTCTTCTTCTTCTTCTTCGTCGTCGTCGTCGTCGAACGCTCAGACAGCAGCTATTTGTTATCTCTCATATGAGCGAAAATGCGTGTTGCGCTGCCGTTAAGCGTCTGACAAGTCAAACCCAGCACATGCGACTTTGGCATGGGAGAGATTTGTTATTGTATAAGTCTTTCTGGGGGAAAAAAAAAAAGGCAGGAGAATGGACCAAGAAGGCAGAAAATAGACGAGAAGGAGGTGGTGACAAGAAGAAAAGGAACGAGGCAGAAACAAAGAGAGGGATAGAAAAGAGAGAATTCCTAGCACAGAATTTCCAGAAGGTGGGGATGCTATTTATACCGACAGGCCCTCACCACGGGGAAATGTAGTGAAGTCAAACAAGACAAAACAAGCCTGTATAGTTTAACCCATTCAACACAACCACGAAGTAATCTAACAACAAACGTTTATAACCTAATGAATTCAATCATAAACAAACCCTTCATATTTTAGTATTAAAAACAACGAACGAATAATCAAGTCTGTAATGTAGTAAATTCAAACAACTAAAAGGAAAACCAATCTTTTTTTTATATCAACAATTTAAACAGCAAGCAGGCCGTTAAAATTAAATTCAATTCGAATAACGAATATCACCGAAATCAGAATGTGGCTACCATCAAGATGTGCAAAAACGGTCGAATACGTAAAATTTCCTCATTGGTGAACCTCCGAGCTCTAGAAGGAAAAGAAGAGTCATAACTATAAGGTCGTAGGGGAGCAAGCGTCAGAGACCACTCTCTAGGCAGATATAGGCGGTGCCCATCTCCTCTCCTCGTGCTTTATATCCTAACCTAAAGAGGGCAGGTACCATTTACACTGGTGAATTGGAACTGTCGAACCAAGTGCGCAATGGTCACCACATCCAACTGGAACCACGCTGCTCGACCTGCTTACTGGCTGGGAAAAGGCAAGTGCTCGACCATGAGCTATCCCGTCCCCTGCATTGAAATATATCTCGGAGCTCTAGATAGACAAAAAATAACGAACCAACGAACAAACAAAGCAAATCTTTATAACTGAGTAAATTCACGCTCCACTTCTTTTCATGGTCTTTTTTTGTTTGTTTTTGTTTCGTTTTTTGTTGTTGTTGTTGTTTGTTACTGAGAGAGCCATACCATTGACTGTAGCCAAGACAAACCACTATAACTATATTAAAAAAAAATTGTTAAAACTTTAAAATCACCTTTCAGTTACCTTATCTTTAAAACATTGTTGAAGTATAATTTGTATTATCATTAGTACTTAAAAAAATAATAAAAGGAAAAGGTGTCCCATAACCTATGCGGTTGTAGGGGAGTGAGGCATCAGAAACCTCAGCTTCTCAAGGGGCCAGCATATCGAGGGCGGCGCCCATCTCTTCTCCCTCGCTGCTTTACCTTCCCTGACCCTAAAGAGGCCGGGGCTTTTCGCTTTCTAGGCAGGCACGTTACCTCTAGACCTCCGATCCGATTACTGTTTTCAAGAGCCTTGCTTTCAATGCATCTATACTCCAACTTCGGAGGGGTTTCTTCTTAAAAGAGTGAGCATGCTATTTTAGTACTCTCTGAGTATGGTATGTAACCCCCCACATAGATTCCTCTGTTCGTTGAGATGGTACAGTATTGGTATTTGTATTGGTACGAGTTTGTCAGGACTGAAAACGATCTCAAAGTAACATTTAAAAACGTAACAACATTTTAATATTTATAGGCCAATGCAGTACATTTAAACAGGTAACAACATTTTAATATTGATAGGCCAAGGCAGTACATTTAAACACGTAACAACATTTTAATAATTATAGGCCAAGGCAGTACATTTAAAATCACAAAAACATTTTTAAAAATTATGGGCCATTGTAGTACATGTAAAAACATAACAACATTTTGATATTATAGGCCATGGCAGTACATTTAAAAACAAAACATTAAAAAAAATTATGGGCCATGGCAGTACATTTAAAAACATAACAACATTTTAATAATTTTAGGCCATGGCAGTACATTTAAACACGTGACAACATTTTAATAATTATAGGCCATGGCAGTACATTTAAACACGTAACAACATTTTAATAATTATGGGCCATGGCAGTACATTTAAACACGTGACAACATTTTAATAATTATAGGCCATGGCAGTACATTTAAACACGTGACAACATTTTAATAATTATAGGCCATGGCAGTACATTTAAACACGTAACAACATTTTAATAATTATGGGCCATGGCAGTACATTTAAACACGTGACAACATTTTAATAATTATGGGCCATGGCAGTACATTTAAACACGTGACAACATTTTAATAATTATAGGCCATGGCAGTACATTTAAACACGTAACAACATTTTAATAATTATGGGCCATGGCAGTACATTTAAACACGTGACAACATTTTAATAATTATAGGCCATGGCAGTACATTTAAACACGTGACAACATTTTAATAATTATAGGCCATGGCAGTACATTTAAACACGTAACAACATTTTAATAATTATGGCCATGGCAGTACATTTAAAACTGACAACATTTTAATAATTTTAGGCCATGGCAGTACATTTAAACACGTGACAACATTTTAATAATTATAGGCCATGGCAGTACATTTAAACACGTAACAACATTTTAATAATTATAGGCCATGGCAGTACATTTAAAAACATAACAACATTTTAATAATTTTAGGCCATGGCAGTACATTTTAAAACATAATAGCATTTTCATATAGGTCATGACACTTCACTTCGCCTACATCAATAACTGACGAGACTTTTGGACTGGGACCACGCAAAAAATTTAATCTTTCAAAACCAAAACAATACTATCCCCCCCCCCCCCCCCTTCCCCAGGTAAAGCAGCGAGGGAGAGGAGATGGGCACCACCCTCAATATGCTGGCCCCTAGAGAAGTGAGGTCTCTGACGCCTCGCTCCCCTACGACCTTACAGGTTATGGGACACCTTTACCTTTACCCCCCCCCCCCCCCACTCCCCTTACTTTTGATTCTGTCATCAGTTTCCCTCCAGAGAGGACCTGACAATGCAGAGGAGTACCTGTCTACTGGGATAACTCTGGTGGTTTCACTCCTCTTGATGGTTGGACGGGGAAGACGAAGAGCTGACTGATGACAGGTAGATCAGAAATGGCCACAGGAGACTCTGCAACAGGGCTTTTATTTCTTTTTGGTGTGTTTCGTGTGTGTTATTCAATTGATGGGATTATGTCACTTTGTTTTTTCATTAACCAGACCTACATTTCAGACAATTGTCAACCAACACGTCCCGAGTGTATGTGTCTCCCTGATGACCATCTTGGTCAGAGGACTGCTGAAGCTGATGATGATGTTTCTGATAATCGGATCCACATCACCACAACTAGTCTCCAGGGAAACTGTCATGGAAAGGACACAAGGGGGTAAAAAAGAAAAAAAAAGGGGGGGGGGGGGGGTAAAGGTAAGGTGTTCCCATAACCTATGTGGTCTTTGTGGAGCGAGGCGTCAGAGACTTCAACTTCTCCAGGGGACAGCATATTGAGGGCGGCGTCCATCTCCTCTCCCTTACTGCTTTACCTTCCCTGTACCTAAAGAGGGCAGGTACCCATTTACAGCTGGGTAAACTGGGGAAACTGTACTAAAGACACTGTACTAAAGACAAGACGCGCAAACGGTCCTCAACCCACTTGGTAACCACGCTCCATGCTGCTTAACTTGGTTGGGGGAAAGCGAGTGCTCTGACCACTGAGCTACCCCGACGAAGGGGGTGGGGTATACCAAGACAAAACGAAATACCAACAAAACAAAAACGAACTACAACAAAACCAACTCCCCACCCCCACCCCCAACAAACAAACAAAAGTTATGCCAGTGGATGGACAACACGGTAAAATGGACCCAGAACATGGCATGCAACAGTTAGCTTACATTGTGATGAAACACTTTTGGGGCTTGTTCTTTAAAAAAAAAAAAAAGAAACAAACAAACAAACAAAAGAAAGAAAGAAAACCAGTGCTTAATTAAAACTTGGGGCTAAACCATTGTCATCCTTGTGAAAGGTTTGCTTTTCAGCTGAGATCTTCAACTTGCATAAATTTCAAATGGAATGCTTAGACAATGGTGTGAAGGCCTTTCTGCCTGATTCATCTTGCTGGTCGACTGTGAAAATTCTCTGTGGAATCCGGATGTGTGTTCTGTATGAAGTATGGATTGCGTGTAGGATTTCTTCATCCAAATACCAACTATGTGTTCTTTCTCGCCACATCCTTGAATGTTAATTAAGCTGAAGACTTCTCTCTCTCTCTCTCTCTCTCTCTCTCTCTCTCTCTCAAATATTTGTCGACCAGTCAACCAGTCAGACTAGCTGTCTCATCTCAACACTGTTGACATCTCAGACCCAAAACAAATTTGCTGAGCATGATATTTTAAAAATACAATATGCAAACGGGGTAGTAAAGATGTTTGAAGAAGAAGATATTTCGAGGATGAGGAATAAGCACCAGTGTGCTCTTTACACACACACACACACACACACACACACACACACACATAGAGCCCAGTGGTTAGAACATTGCGCTCGAAGTCTGACAACCGGGGTTCGATTCCCGTTCAAGGGGGATATTTTCCCCTGGAGTTAACATCAGTGCAGACTCCACTCTCCCCAAAAGTCCTTCGGATGAGACTATAAACCGAGGCCCCGTGTGCGAACAACGCACACAGAACATCTTGCGCACACGTTAAGTCCTGTTCCGCTTTTCGTAAGAGTAGGCCATTATGTGCCGGTGGGAACAGATGACAGAATTTACAAAACTGCATACACTCGGGGACTGGATGTAAAATAAGATAAAAATGCACACACATACACACACATAATTATATATAACGAATATATAATATAATATATATATATATAATATAATATATATATATATATATATATATAACTCTGGTCCCAACCCTTATCAAGAATTACAGTCATCAAAACCAACAAAAAAAACCCTGTCAAACAACAAAACAAAACAAAACAAAACGAAACACACCCACACCAAAAGCACACACAAAAAGCCAGAGGCTAGGGGTGGGGGGCGGAAGCATGACCAAGAAGAAGACTCAGAGAGCAAGACCCTTCATTGTCTTGACCCTCTCTGACGGACGCTACTGCCCAGTGGTCAAGATCTCAATCCCATGTGTCCATGAAGTCGTGGGTTCAAATCTCAGCGGCGCCTGGTAAATTAAGGGTGTGGATTTTATTTTTTAACGATCTTCTGTGTCAACTTCAAGTCCAAACCTACTAGTGCCTTAATTTCCCTTCGTGTGTGTATATATATAGTACATACACATGCAGAAGATAAAACTATGTACGTTAAAGATTCCATAATTCGTCTCATGTCAACGTTCAGTGGGTTGGTTACAGAAACACGAACCTATCCAGCATGCATCTCTGAAGTCGGAATGCCGGTACCTTCATGGTGGGCAAAAAACAAGTAAATAAATAAATTTTAAAAAACCGGGGTAGCTTTAATACGCAAAAAATCGCACCATTGGTGAACCTTGGAGCTCTAGCCGGAGGAATACGAACAAAAAATGATCCCCCTTCTCTGTAGCTACTGTAGCAAGTGGACCTACAGGCTAGCCATGGCCACTGTCTTCATGAGAAAGGAGAGGAAAGGAAATCGGAGAACGGGTCATGGTCAGTCACGCACGGCAAACATAGTCAGCGGAGCGTGGAGGGGAGTGGGGTGGGGCCCCCTCTGTGGATAGGTAGGGTGCGCAATTTTGTGGCCGTTGTGGTCAAGCTATTAGGCCTAGTTCTCTCTTGCGGGCAGACACTCACACACACGAGCTGCATGGGTCACCGCTTTGCCACTGTAATCCCCGAAAAGTGGGTTCAGAAACAGTACTAGTGGGCCTAGTACCTTCCTACCTTCCTCCTACCAGAGTGGGGTTTCCTTAGTAGGACCAAGTTCACGAGCGAAAGGGTGTGTGTGTGTGTTGTGTGTGTGTGTGCTCTTTCTTTCATTTAACGTCTGTTCACTCAAGGTGATAGTGTTACATATGTAGAGAACGTGTGTGTGTGTGTGTGTGTGTGTGTGTGTGTGCTCTTTCTTTCATTTAACGTCTGTTCACTCAAGGTGATAGTGTTACATATGTAGAGAACGTTGTGTGTGTGTGTGTGTGTGTGTGTGTCTTTCTTTC
>CM054166.1:25634467-25636967 GCA_028751875.1 Rapana venosa
CTGCCCTCAAAAGAAACCCAAGAAGCAACTCCCCTTCCCCCCCCCCCCCCCCCCCCCCCCCCCCCCATGGAAGAAAAAAGCTCAACCCTTAAAACAAGAGCGAGAAACACCCAACAACAGCCAAAAACTCAATTACAAACACAATATCTCTATCCCCCTCCTATGAAACAAACAAGATAAACAATAGGAATGCAACAACTGTGAAACAGGAGGCATATAGCAAAGAAAAAAAGGATAATGATAATGATAATGTTGTTGTTTTTAATCTAACAAGCTCGAAAAAAATAATTTCTGGACTAGAGCGTCTTTAAAGTCCAAGCAATCACAATAACAAACCAACTGGACTATGCATCAGCGATCTAAAAAAAAAAAAAAAAAAAAAAGTCGTACATAAGTGACAGACTGCTAAATATTGCTGATGGAGAGGATGCCATCAAAACGGGAATGTGCCCTTTTAAACTTCGGCATGTTAATATATGATCTGCTGTTATATTATTACCGCATATGCAAAAAGCATTTCCAGCATATTTTGTCTTGAAGCAATTCAATTTCCATCTACAAGCTAAGGAAACAATCTGCTTTGAACAGTATACATCATGTTCTCGGTGTGTGTGTGGTGTGTGTGGTGTGTGTGTGTGTGTGTGTGTGTGTGTGTGTGTGTGTGTGTGTGTGTGTGTGTGTGTGTGTGTGTGTGTGTGTGTGTGAAAGTCAAAGTCAAAGTCAAAGTCAAACTTTTATTTTCAGATGGTACTTTTTAATAAGCAATGCATTTGCTTTTTTTCATCAAGCCATCTGTGTGTGTGTGTGTGTGTGTGTGTGTGTGTGTGTGTGTGTGTGTGTGTGTGTGTGTGTGTTGTGATGGAGAGACAGACAGAGACAGAGAGAGAGGCCCTGTTCTCAAAATGTATTACTATTAATGGCCATCCATCCATGTAGTTCCTCCTTCAGCTAACTGTCTGTCTGTCTGGCTGTCAGGCTGTCTGGCTGGCTGTCTGTTTGTCTGTATTTTTTATGGGGCATATGTCCGTCAGACATACCCAGCTTACATCCCCGAAGTCAGAATGTGGCTACCTTTATGAGGGACAAAAAGGGTGACATACGCCCAATCTCACCATTGGTGAACCTCAGAGCTCTGGCCCAGGAAGGAAAGAAACAATGATTATGGGGGCTGAATTCTCTTTGTCTCTCTGTCTCTGTCTCTGTCTCTCTCTCTCTCTCTGTCTCTCTGTCTTTCTCTCTCTCTGTCTCTCTCTGTCTCTCTCTCTCTCCCTCTCTCTCTCCCTCTCTCTTTCTCTCTCTCTTTGTCTCTCCCTCTGTGTCTCTGTCCCTCTGTCCCTCTGTCTGTCTCTCTGTCTTTCTCTCTGTCTCTGTCGGGTCTCTGGGGTGATCTCCCTTGGATATAGTCGAGCAAAATTGTGCTCTGCACCAAATTGCAGTAAAACACCAATTTCTGCAGCACCATGCCCGTTGTCGGACTTCCAACAGCACTGCAGAAGACCTTGAGTGCTCTGCTAGAGGGGAGTCACCTGACCTCCTGGAAAGTCACAGGAGAAGGCGACAATAGGACTGTCATACTACGAATGAGAACTGGCTCTGAAGTTGACAACATGGCGTGTCAACAAGCGCAGCAGTCTGCCTCCCTGTACTACTGTAAGAATCCGCCAAGTCATGTGAGGCATGACAAGAGAAGACTGGAGGAGAGGAGACAGGCAGCAGCAAACCAGAGTTCATGAAACTTCATGAGGGCTGCTTGGACAAGGTAGTGACGCTGGATACCGTGTGGACTTGATACGCGACTATGTCGCTGAACTGACTGACCCATCGCTACAGAAAAGCCTCAGAAACACAAAAAGAAACCAGGATTTTGTCCATGTTTTTGTTTCCACTGACAATCCTGAGATTGTGATCTGTGAAAGGGATGACATGTTTTTTTTTTAGTTCAGTTGGACAGCAGCAGCAGGTGACGAACCGTCAGACTTCTTTTGGTTGGCAAAACGAAGCTTCAGGCACATGACTCAGGAAGAACGAACAGTCTACTCCAGGCTACGACAGTGGACACCAGGCGATCCAGAAAAATTTAAAGACAAAATCAGTGCTGGAATTGGTGTTATGAATGTGATCAGGGGTGCTGTGACATTGTTCCTTGGTTAGCTATGATAGCAGTTTTGCAGCGGGTGTGCGTGTGTGAGTAAGGGTGTATGTGTATGGGTGAGCATGCGTGCATGCATGCATGTGAGGAGAGAGAGAGAGAGAGAGAGAGAGAGAGAGAGAGAGATATGTCGAAACCAAGTGAACTTTTTGCACGCATATCTGTGACATGCTTACCTGTGACGTAATGTCATGAGCCAGTGACTTGGAAACCTTGTCACGACTTGTGCTATGTTGTCAATGTATTGTATGTTTAGTGTATCTCCACCCTCCCCCACCCCTGTCCCTTTCCAATGGGGGAAAGCTTTTTGCAATCAAATTCTGTGTTGCTGTTGAATGAAGGGTAGATTGG
>CM054166.1:25641967-25691967 GCA_028751875.1 Rapana venosa
TTCCCGCTTCTGAGATTCTTGCATTCCCATGGCCATGGGAATGTTGTTTTTAAGAAGAGCTGTTAGGGTTTTCCATAGTGACAGACTTACATCGTAGGTGATGGGGTGTTGGGTTTTTAGGTTTGTCATTTTCCTCATGATGTTTTCCCTGGAGTTAACTCAGTGCCAACTCCCCTTTCCCAAAAGTCCCCTTTTTGAGACAAAAACTGATGTCCCATGGAAAAATTTCAGAACATCTTGGGCACTTTAAAAAATGTTTTTCTTTTTGGGGAGCAGCCATTGTGTTGGGGGAATGGATTGGGTTACAAAATTTACAATTTACAAAATTACAAAAAATGATCCACAGGGGAATGGATGTAAAGAAAACACAAGTGTTATTCCATTAAATCTCAAAATAAACTAAAATGAATAAATTTTTTTAATTATAAATTGTGTCGCTTTAGTGGGGTCATTAGCTAGTCGTGTAGTAATCATTGATTGGGGGAAAAATAATTTTGTATGGTATCTTTTGCTTTCTGTGTGTGCTGTGCTCCTGGTAAATTGAACCTGGCAAAGCCCATCACATTGAAATTTATTTCTCTCTCTCTCTCTCTCTCTCTCTCTCTCTCTCTCTCTCTCTCTCTCTCTCTCCCTCTCTCTCTCTCTCTCTCTCTCTCCTCTCTCTCTCTCTCTCTCTCTCTCTCTCTCTCTCTCTTCTCTCTTTCCTTTTCTTTCTTGTTTTGAGGGAGGGATGGGGTTTACTCCCCATTGTGGCAAGTGTACTGGACTATGCGGTTAGCAGTAGTAGAGGAGACATCAGACTTGGATTAGAATTCATATGAAATAAATGGATAGGTAACAAGAGACTTGCTGATACAGTGAGAGAGAGAGACTAGAGAGGGAGAGGGAGGGAGATTATTTAATCTTTTGTTTTCTTTTATTTCAGATTTGGATCACACAGCTGATGTGCAGTAAGTATTGACTACACTCTCATTCTCCAGTGTTATGTTTAAGTTTATTCTTAACTATTATTCATTTAAAAGTAGAAATCTACAGTCTGATAACATTCAATTGAACATTAAAGTATTCAGTCAGGTACAGTTTTGAAATTTCTTCTCCAACCTTTAAGGAAAACAAGCTTATCCCAAAATAACAAATTTAAATGTTGGGGTTTATAGATCTATAGCTAGATCTGCAAGGTTTGACTTATTCCATCACTTTCATAGACAGAAATTTGGGGGGAATTCTTCGATATAAAGATTCTTATTGTCAGATATCAGCTTGTTTCCACACCTCAAGAGTTTTCAAATTAACAATGACATTGACTATCAAGTTGATGTTTACAAGGGAGACTCAGACTGAGATTATTGACAAGAAGAAAAGTTAGTGCCAGGAAACTGTTTTGTACTTTTTATGTGTCCACTCACTAGAAAATTGATGAATTTTAGTTCCAGAGAGAAATTTAATGGTTGTCTGAAGTTAGTTCAAGAAACAAAGTAAAGTTTGCCCGACTGTCTGTTTAAATATTTATAATATTATTGGTATGGTGATGTCTGTGTGTCTCACTGTTTGTCTGCATGTGAGTGAGTGAGTGTCAAGTCAAGTCAAATTTTTATTTCCAGATGGTACATTGAATAAGCAATGCATTTTCTTTTTTTCATCAAGCCATCTATCTAAGAACACATTTCTTAATGATTATACTGAAATACTACATTATTACAACCATTACCAATAAATTAAACCAGTAAAAGAAGAAAAATCGATAAAATAGTACATTGGAAAATACAAATTACACACATATACATACACACGCACATACATACTCATATACACCTGCGCGCATGTGTACACACACACACACTTAGATAAAGAATGTTTTAAGAATTAAAAATAAAATCATAAAACGTCAAGACAAATAAATTACTTCACCTACTATATCATCCATTCTTTGTGTGTGTGTGAGTGTGTATGTTTTGTGCTTATTTCAAATAGATCTGTGTAGCTATCCTTCATATTTTATGATGAAATAAAGCAATATTTACTCTCATTATTGTAGACTGTGCATCAAGACATGATTTTGTTCTCATTAATTTACCAATGTATTTTGTTTTTCTCTGTTTCAGACTCCATGCATGTATCCTTTTGTGTAATAATACTGAGTGATAGCCGCAGCAAGAGCAGTGTGTGTGTGTGTGTGTGTGTACACATATATAAACATATATGTAAAGTATGACTTGATTATATATTTTATGTCATCATCTCCATAATGGTAATGATTATATTTTATATTCAATAACCTGCATAATCATAATTATTATTTCTTTTATATTACATATACTATATCTGTAATCATAATATATGATAATGTATTAGATTGAAATCCTTTTCTGTTGTTCTTAATTAACCAAAAGCTCTTGTTCCTTTCTTGATCAGCTAGTCTATGTTTTTTAAAGTTTGCTTTGTACCCTGATGTAAAATCAAAATAAATCATCTGTTGATGCGCCGCAAATGCTGTAGTATTGATGAGTATTGTAACTGTGCTGTTTAAAACATTTTTCAAGGAAAGCCTGCTTTGCAAGATGGGGAAAAGAAACAGTAGAATGTGTAAGTGATAGACGGCCACTGGAAAATGTTGAGGACAAAGATTTTGTGTGTGAAGAAAGATTGAATCAGTCCTTAACATGAGCCCAGGGGGAGATAACTTGAAAGAAGCGTTTGAACAGGTGAGCTATGTGTACACATGTATACACATAAATACATGATCAAATTCCCATGAACACAAAAGAGAGTACACACACACACATACATATGAATGCATGCACGCATACATTCTCTCTCTCTCTCTCTCTCTCTCTCTCTCTCTCTATTTATATATATATATATATATATATATATATATATATATATAATATATATATATATATATATACAGTCGGGCCCGGTTATAAGGAGCTCGGTTATAAGGTACCTCGGTTATAAGGAGCACCAAAAAAATCCCCGATTTACTTTGTTCTTTGTTATGACTTGCGAAAACTCGGTTATAAGGAGCTCGGTTATACGATACCTCGCTTATAAGGAGTGAAAAATATTGCCCCAAATTGACCCTGAGCCCGGTTATAAGGAGTGCCGACTGCACCAGCTTGAAACCGAAAGTAGGTTGAGTTATTTCATAGGCCTTTGCTTTCGCGAAACTCAATTCCGTTCGTCTCCAAGATGTGGGAACGGAAGAAAAGGACGTCTTTGTCCCTCAGTGAAAAGCTTGAAATAATCGAAAGATTCAAGCCAACCCTCTAAAAAGGAAAGTAGCTATTGCAGAAGAGGTGGGGGTTCCCTTCACTACACTATGTAACATATGGCGAGATCGCCAAAGATACTTGAACCAGGTTTCCCAAGGTTCGGAAGATCTTTCTCGAAAAAAGTCGAGATCTGCCACATTAGACAGTGTCGATCAGCATCTACTAAAATGGTTTACAGATGCAAGGTAAGGTTTCTTCTTCTTCTTCTTCTTCTTCTTCTCTGTGTGTGTTTGTGTGTGGGTGACAGACTTAGAGAGAGAGAGAGGGTGGAGGGGGGCTAAAGACATAGATCTAGAGGACAGGGGGCCTGAAAGAGAGGGAGAGAGAGAGGGCGGGGGGCGGGAGGGAGGAATGGAAAGACAGGGGGACTGAGAGAGAGAGAGTGGAGGGGGGGGGGGGGTCGGTTTTGGTCGCCCTTTGTGTATGTGTGTGCATGGGTTAATCTGTGAAGTATTGAAAAAGAAAACAGAAAAAAAGAACAGAAAAAAGAAACACTGAAAGCTGTATGCAAGATGAATAAAATTTTGATTTCAAGATAAAATGAAGACCTTTCACCCCCTCCCATCCCTCGGTCATCAGGCTTTGTTATGTACATGTACGGCTTTTTCATGAACGTTTACAAAATGTTATTTTTAGTTAGATCTACGTGATGTAAGCTACGTTACTACACTAAATGACTTTTTTTTTCCATTTCGTATCACATTTTGATTCAATCATACGCAGTACCATGCCAGATGATGTATTCCAGTAGGTAAAGCCAATCAACATGACTGAATTCACCAAGTGAGGTGCCTATGGCCTCATAAAGGACTTATCGTTTCAACGATTAACAATAATTCTGTACTTATTGCTACCATTTGTTTTACTTTCAGGATTCAGGTTTTGTTGTTCTAAACGGGGTTGTTTAGCGTCCTTTTTGCTTCTTTTTGTTTGGTTACTACACTCGCTTTCAGTTTAACAAAGTGTGCGTTTTATGTTTTTGTTTTGTTTTGTTTTGAATTTTTTAAAAAAAAGATGAATATAGCTGTTTGAGTAATTTTCATCAGATTGTTGTTTCATTGTACGAGCGAGTGAGAGAGAGAGAGAGAGAGCAAGAGAGAGAGAGAGAGAGTTGCTGATTCTGACACCGAAAAACGGCAAAAGTCCGGTTATAAGGTAGTTGGGCTTGGGTACTCCTTATATCCGAGAACTCTGTTATAAGGAACCTCGGTTATAAGGAGTAAAATTTTCGGTCCCCGAGCACTCCTTATAACCGAGTTCTACTGTATATATAATATATATATATCTATATATATATATCTGTCTATCTGTCTGCCTCACTCTTTCTGCAGCTTTTTCTCTGAAGTAAAGCATAACCTTATTTTCCTTGGTTTTTGTTTGGGGTGGTGGTGGTGGTGGTTTTTTTGGTTTTGTTTCTGGTGTTTTGATTTGAGGGGGGGGGGGGGGGGGGGGGGGGGTTGGGGTGTGTTTGTTGGTTGTTGTTGTGGGGATTTTTTTGGTGGGGGGTAGGTTGCTGTTACAATGTTTGGTTATGTGACAACTGACTTCTTGAGAGTGGAAATGACTTCTGTTCACACATACACATGCACGCACACACACACACCACACACACATTTAAACGTCTGATATCACTTTTCGGTGGACGGATGTTAAACTGAGGAAATATGCAGAGAAGCTTTTTCCCCTAGCATTCTCTAAAGCATAGTGTTTTCTTTTGATGCTTATATGGTTTATTTTTATTTTTGTTTTGGTAGGTTGCAGTGGCCATGTTTGGATATATGACAACAGACTTCTCCAGAGTGGATATGACTTCTGTTCATACCATTGAGGCTGAAGGTAAGTGTGTGTGTGTGATTTCATTTTACATCTCTTCACTTAATGGGATATTAGACACAGAAAGGCCAGAGATGAAATTGGGGGGGAGGGATACCTGGGAGTTGGGTAAGGGGTTAATTTACTAAATCTACAATAAACAAGTAAACAAAATGCAAATCTAGCAGGTGGACAAAAAACTCGAACAGTCTTAGGTTCAATTCCACCCCAACACACTCTCTCTCTCTCTCTCTCTCTCTCTCTCTCTCTCTCTCTCTCTCTCTCTCTCTCTCTCTCTCTCTCTCTCTCTCTCTCTCTCTCTCTCTCTCTCTCTCTCTCTCTCTCTCTTTTATCATCCCTAAGGGCATGGACTGGATGTAAAAAAACACATTATCCTCGAAATAAAAGAATTTGTCATTGTCATTGTTTAAAGTAACAGTACAAAACAGTAAAATCCCAATTTTTAACAGAATCTAACCAGTAAACAATAAAACAATATTTTTAACTATAACCAACAGGAGAAAATATAGTCCACAGAAGGATAGTGTCTTTAAAAGTGTGTGTGCATGTGTGCGTGCGTGTGTGTGTATGTTTGTGCAGGAGTGCATGCATGTGTACATGTGTATGTCTCTCTCTGTCTATGTATGTCTATCTTTGCATACTTATAATATGTGTGTGATGTGTGTCTTTATATGTGTGTCTTTATATGTGTGTATGTGTCTGTATGTCTTTGTATCAGCCTATCTGTCCTATATGTTCATGTGTGTGTGTGTGCATGTATGCATGCGTGTGTGTGTGTGTATGTGTTGTGTGTACCAGTACAAAACTTAATTATATCAATTTGGTAACTTCAGGTTTCATCAGTGATGTTTCCTATTACCAGTGATCTATACCATTGATTGATAAATAGTTATCATTATTGATCGAATAAATGAAATAACGTGTAGTCAGTGTTATTGACGGATGACGTGTTGTGGTACAGGTGAGGACATGATGTCTCTGCTGTTTCATTTTTTGGACGAGTTCCTCTTCCTCTTCAGTGCTGATCCCTTCATCATCTGCAGGGTAAGTCCACACTTTGTCGCCTTTTTTTGTACTTTTTTAAAAAATCATCTCTCCGTCCTTTCCCCAGTAAATTTTCATGTATTTTTGCTTCTTGTCATTGAGAACCTTGACTTCAAAATCTAGAGAGTCAGATAATTGTATTCAACTTTAAGTCATGGCAGATTTTCTTGCGTAAAATTCAGGCTGATCTTTCTGGGGAGCATACGTTGCCACGAGACTAGCACCCATGGGGGGAGAAGTTTTGGGGATCGAACCACCACACACTTCGAACCCGGACTTTATAAGCAAGCATGTTACCTCTAGACCACTTTATGAAGTCTGTGGATGGATTAATGAATTTCTTTTTACAGTTTAAAACCCAGGGAAACAGAGGAGGAATGAGTTATTACTTGATACCAAAAATGTTGTTTTCTTCTTTCTTCCTTTTTTGTCATGTTTCTCCCAGGGAGGTTTGACATTGATGAGCCTTCTCCATCTCTCTCTGTTTTGAGCTTCCTCCTTATTTATGCCCCTTTCTCTAAGATCATCTGCAATACAGGCAGCCCAGGTTTTGCTAGGTCTTCCCTCTGGTCTCTTTCCATCCACTACGAAGTTCATTGCTCTTTTTATGATGTGGTGGTCTGCTTTCCGTTGACCAACGCGGTTGTTTGTCTTGACAGAAAATAATGTTTCTTTTGTGCAACATTGGTCAAGAAAGGAAAACGGAAGAGGAGAGAATTATTGCCTTGTGCAGGAAAATGTACCTGTCGAAACAAAGCAGCTCTTTCTCTTTTAAGTTATGCTACACTATTCAGTGATGAATGTTTTGTGTGTGCAGGTGGTGAAAATCGTGGAATTCGATCTGGAAAATTTCAAAATCAAAGCCGAAGGGTATGTATCTAAAGTGTCCGAAGTGTATTGATAAGAAGAGACAAGAAAATGTGCTGTATTTTTGTGTGTGAGATTCCTTGAAATCTTACTCCTTAGGTATTCCAACTGAAGCTGATATCTGATTTATGATGAAATGTATATGACATACATTTATTACAGTTTGAGTGGCATGTGGTTTAGTGTAGTCTGGCTGATTGTATGCCACTGTCAGTCACAGCAGAAATCTGAGGTATTGTAACTTTGATGTAAGATTTTTTGTTAAATGTACATTACATTTATTACAGTTTGAGTAGCACGTGATTTAGAGTAGCTTAACAAGAACGGGTATAGGATAGCCTGGTGGTTTAAGTGATGCACATTGCGCTCATGATCTGCTGACCTGGGTTCGATTCTCGTTCAAGAGGATTTTTCCTCTGGAGTTAACATCAGTGCCGACTCCACATCTCACCCCCCCCCCCCCTTACTCCCAAAGTCCTTTGGATAAGACTATAAACCGAGGTCCCGTGTGCAAACGCACGCAGAACATCTTGCACACATGTTAAAACCCGTTCTGCTTTTTGCAAGAGTAAGCCATTGAGTTCCAGTCGTAACGGATGACAGCATTTATAAAACTGCATCCACACAGGGACTGGATGTTAAAAAAAAGCACATGAGTACTTAGTCCATGATCCTTGCAACAAAAGAAGAAATAAAAATAAAATAAGATAACTGATTGCATGCTGCTTTCAGTCACAGCAGAAGTCTCAGCCACAGACATGCGGGCTGCTCTCCCTGGGGGGAGTGTGTGTTGCCACAAGAGCAGTGGCACCCATTTTTTTATTTTCATTTTCCTGTTTCTTCTTCCTTTTTTGTCATGTTTCTCCCAGGGGAGGTTTGACATCGATGAGCCTTCTCCATCTCTCTCTGTTTTGAGCTTCCTCCTTATTTATGCCCCTTTCTCTAAGATCATCTGCAATACAGGCAGCCCGGGTCTTGCTAGGTCTTCCCTCTGGTCTCTTTCCATCCACTACGAAGTTCATTGCTCTTTTTATGATGTGGTGGTCTGCTTTTCGTTGAACGTGCCCAAACCAGCGCAGTCTATTGGTACTAGCTACAGACTTCAGATCATCAACTTTGCACATTCTCCATAGTTCTTTCATTTTCCTGTTTGTACATGTATATTTCTTTTACTATTAAAAGTGGCTTTTTTCATCAGAATTTAGCTTTGGGAAAACTCTCTAGTTGCTGTAGGTTCTTTTATGCGCTAAAGTTTGTTTCAAATAGGAGCACGCTTTTTCTTCTCATCTGGAAAACGAGCACCCAGATCACCATTCGAAGTCTAGTGGATCAGTGCAAGACTTGGGTTTTAAATGAGGATTGAACCTGCCTCCAGATCGTCAATATACTTTATGAGGTTTATTATGGTTGACTTCTGAGGTGTATTCACAAACACACACGCACATGCACACATGTGCGCACACACACAAACAGACATACACATTCACACACGCGCGCATGCACACACACACACATACACACGCGCGTGCGCGCACACAAACAGACATGCACACACACACACACACACTTACACATTCACACACGCGCACATGCACGCACGCGTACACACACACACACGCCCACACAGAGTCTGCATGCATCTGAACACTTAGTCAGAAATTTGCATGTGCATGAAAATGATGTGGATGTACATTTTTGTGTGTGCAGCTATGGAGAAGAGTTTGACATTTCCAAGCATCCTCAGGTAAATGCATTTCTTTGATTTTGTTTGTGTATGTGTATGCGGGCATGTATATGTGTCATGCATTTGCGTACATACGCATTCATGTGCATGCAAATTACAAACATGACAATCGTGTCTTACCTGTGTAAAAAAAAAACTGAAAAGCAGTACAATCAACAAATATACTACACCTAAACATAATTGCAAACTAGAAATGTTGTAGCTGTTTGTTGTCTTTTTTTAAAATGAAAAAAATGCGCAAAAAATACTTAATTTGCATTTGTAATGTTCAACAATGTGCACAAAATACTTTGTTATTGCAGTTGTAATGTTCAACTTCTTTTTTTTTCAAGAAAGGAATTAAAACAAATATGATATGTTTTGATATGTTGATCAGTAAAATGCCATCATATATAGATAGATAGATATTAGAAATGATAGATAGATAGATATTAGAAATGAGCAGTGTAGAGTTTTGATATGTTGATCAGTAAAATGCCATCATATATAGATAGATACATAGATAGATACATAGATATTAGAAATGATAGATAGATAGATATTAGAAATGAGCAGTGTAGAGTTTTGATATGCTGATCAGTAAAATGCCATCATATATAGATAGATAAAATGCCATCATATATAGATAGATAGATAGATACATACATAGATAGATAGAGATATATACATAGATAGATAGAGATAGATAGATAGATAGATAGATAGATTATACTAAGCAACTAGATAACAGTATTTTGAACATTTGCTTCTCTAAGCTGAAGCCTTCTTGAAGAGAGTTGTTGTTTTTTTAATTACCGGTTAGGAAAATGAAAAATACCTGTGTGTGTGTGTGTATATATATATATATATTATATATATATATATATATAATCTTCCCCCAGGATTAGACAGATTGTTACTGATTATTGTGTGTTTGGACATGGCTGAATTCAAGAGTATGCAGAAGAATATGACAATCAGGTGTGCTGCCTTGTGGGTAAATAAGTATATATCATGGGCATCTGAGCTTTGTACAGGCATCTATCTATAAACAGAAAACTACCCTCTTCTAAGGACTAGGATAGGAAGCTTGTGGGGGGGGGGGGGGGAGGAGAGAGGAGGCATTTGACAATCATCTTCCACGATGCACTTAGAGAATCTTAGGTCACTAGCACCTCGTTCCCTAAAAACTGCTTTGATATGTGACTCCTTTACTTCTATTCATGTTCTGTGTGTTTTGGGTTTTTTCTTCAGGGTACAGAAGTGAAAGCCATCACCTACTCCAACATGCAGATTCATGAGAAAGGGAAAGACGGTGAACACAGCGAAGTTTTCGTCATCATCGACATCTAACGTCCAGATAGAGGAAAGCTACCTACCACACCACTGGCTGAGGGAACTTGATGGAAAGTTGTTGTACCCACTGCTGTGATAAAAGCCCATAGTTATCCTTCCCCTTTTCCTTCTCTGGCCCTGCATGTATCTATCGCCTGCAGCGGCTGAGCATAGCAAGCTTTGTCATGTTGGCTGGCAGAGGATAAAGGATGCAAGTGACAGTGTGAGAGAGTTCTGCACCAGCATAGCAGAGATGCTATGCAAACATTTTGTTTTGTTAAGTGTATGAGCTGATGGTGTGAGTGTTTGAGTCATTCGTTCGTCGTTTATTTATCAAGCGCATCCCCCAGTTACGAAATAAGCCTCTACGTGTATTTTCATGCATATTGAATTATTGGCGGCGAAATCATGTATTGTGTCTACTGTAAAAGTGCAGAGACCCCCCAAAAAACATTCATTGTCGCTCCTATACAATTTTATTTTTCACACAGCTTTATTCTGTGTTAGCCCACAATCAACTTTGGTCACCGTTTTGTGGAAAGAATGGTTTTCTGATGCGTTTTGTGTTCATTGACACCCAACCAGGATGATTTTTCATGCCTGTTAAACTGGGGCCAGGAAATAACAAAGCAACCATGTGTTTAGTCAGGGCGACCTGGTCTAGTGTTTGAGACTTTCAGGAGGGTAAGAGGTTTTTTTCTGTTTGTTTTTTTTGTTGTTGTTTGGGGTGTTTTTTTGGGGGGTGGCCTTTTTTGCAGTTGTCTCTTTTGCTCCACGTTACAAAAAGAATTTATTCTAAACAATCATATTGTTTACAGCCCTGCTATCACAGAGGTCATATCGGTCAAGATTGTCTCCTAGTCAACAGGTAAAGATTGGATTTTTTAAAATGTGTAGCTGTTACAGATTAAATATCAACATCTGTTACTGGTATTATAAAAAAGAAATGATTTTGTGGTTTATATTTATAGTTAAATGTTTTAATTTTTTTGGGGTAAACATTAGGTACAGAGAGACATAAACTTGAAAAGTAGATATTCGATAAGGATGTTCAAGCCATGAGCGTGAGAACAAAATACATGCGATTTAAATCTCCAAGAAGAAAACAGGCACATGATTTGCGGTAGGTGTTATAAACACATCATCTTTTTTTTGGTTTTTTATCTTGTAGTGCTTTGATAACACATGTGCTTATGTAGGGTTTTTGTGTGTGTGTGGATACAAATCGCTTGTATAAAATTCATTCATTCATCTGGGTAGATGAAAAAAGCTGAAGCATGAATGGCAGTTGTCTTCTTCTTCTTCTTCTTCTTCTTCTCCTCCTCCTCCTCCTCCTCCTGCTCCTCCTCCTCCTCCTCCTCCTCCTCCTCCTCCTTCATCATATCATCATCATCATCATCATCATCATCATCATCTCTCCTTCTCTCCCTAAACTGCTGAGGAGCATGGTCTTCACCGTGTCTCTACAGTGCCGTGTCTCTCCCTCTCCACTACAGGTTTTTAAGCAACAACATACACAACATCACTCCCTCATCTCCACTTACAAAACTGCCTTTAAGACAACAACAAAAATTACACAAAAAACCACACCCCTCATCATAAAAACAACAACAAAAATACAAAAAAACCACACACCCCTCATCAATAAAAACAACAACAAAAATTACAAAAAAACACACACCCCTCATCAATAAAAACAACAACAAAAATCACCAAAAAAACCACACACCCCTCATCAATAAAAAACAACAAAAAATCACCAAAAAACACACACCCCTCATCAATAAAAACAACAACAAAAATCCCCCAAAAAAACCACACACCCCTCATCAATAAAAAAACAAAAATCACCAAAAAACACACACCACTCATCAATAAAAACAACAAAAATCCACACCCCTCATCAATAAAAAACACAAAAATCACCCCCAAAAATCCACACCCCTCATCAATAAAAACAACAACAAAATTACATGTGCAGGGTACAAAAACAGTCATTACCTGTCTCTTTTTTTTCTTTTTTCTCTCCCCAACTTTAATGTGTTGAGTTTCATGAACAACATTTTTTTCTTTGTTTTTTTATTTTATTTAAAGAATGGGATGTAAGTTTAGTTACTTATGAATTTTATCTTTTGTACGCAAAACAAAAAACAAACCCAAAAAAAACGTACGAGTTGAAGTGTTTGATGATGGGAAAGAAGAAGAATTAAGACCCACCTGAATCATGCTGTGCTCTAACACTCAAAGATCTTCATCGTAATTGTGGTAACTTTTAACACCAGCCATGCTCAGGCTCATATTTATGTGACCTTCCACCGCTAAAAAACGAGTCACATTACACCTGACCCACTTTTCCGCTAGAAGCCATTTTAGGCAGGTGGGGGTCAGGTTGTCGATTTTGAGATTTCGATTGACTATAAAGCTATAAGCCTCTTCTGTTTGCACTGAAGTGTTAGGGGGTGATTTGATTTTCTTTTGCTTTTTAAAACCACTCGCCCTGCAAACCAAGCTTGTAAAGCAGGAGCTGGAAAGGACATGCCATTATTTTTGCCAGACACGGTGTAAAAAGCGGAAAGAGAGAAGAAGAAAAACCCCTCATCCTTATCACCTTGTTACGATGCAAAATGTGTCGGTTTCTCTTTTTCTCACTTCCTGATGTCTAGCATTTGGATTTGTAACAATTGTTCATGAAATTGTTTGATTCTCAAGAGGCTGTTCATTCATTTTAGTTTCTTTAAACTAAAATTAGGCAACAAGCAATTTTTTGTTGTTGTATGAAATGAGGAAAGATGAATCTAGCTTAATGATTAGAAACCTTTACGGGTTTGTGGCTGTTGTGAACTACATCATGGTTGTGGGGGAAAAAAGTCTAGTATAGAGTCTGTTGTTGTTATGATTCATAATTTATTGTGGCTTTCAATGTTCTAATATATATTGGGGGGGGGGGGGGGGGGGGTCTTTTGTGTGTGCTTTGATTTGTTCCTTTGCAATATTCAGCGCTATATAAATTCCATACATTATTATTATTATTATTAATACTGATTTTAGATTAAATGTTTATAAATTTTGACTTTCATTTGAAATTCAATATATGAAGAGCTTTGTTCCTGCTCCAAATAGACTATATTTAATGCTTGATTCTTATTTCAAGTTTTTAATACATATATCTATAAAGTTTTATTCTTGTTTCAAATTAGATATATATGTCAATAGACGTCAAGCTGCATGCTGCAAATTTATTCTATCGTAAAACTGGTAAGCTGATAGTAACTCGGGCATTAATTTAGCAAACACAATTCTGACCTTTTCATGTGTTTGCTGTGGAGTGATAATTATTATGGAATGTATTTCATGTCTTTTGATGATGATGATGATGATGATGATGATGATGAAAATGATGATGATATGTGTGTGTGTGTTCCTTGGCTAGAGCCCCAAGGTTCACATTCTGCATATGCGACTGTTTTTGCCCTCCACGGAGGTAGCTGCATTCTGACTTCATGGATGATCTCTAAACATGACACCAGTGTGCATGCATTTTTTTAAGAAATTGTCATCTGTTCCTACTGGCATTGGCCTACTCTTCTGAAAGGTGGCACAGATTTTGATATGTGTGCGAGATGTTATGCATGCGTTAACTCATGTCCTCGGTTTTCAGTCTCCTCTGAAGGACTTTCAGGGGAATGGAGTCAGCACTGATGTTAACTCCAGGGAAAAGTCCCCTCAAACGGAATCTTTGTTGGTGGCTTGAATCCAGGCTGTCAGACCACGAGCTCAATGTTCTAACCACGAGGCTACCCCACCCCCTGATGATAATGAAGATGATGATGAATGTGACCTGTTTGTGAGTTCTGATGATTTGATATATATCACCCTTTGTGCAATGTGTACTGTATGTGAGCATTACTATTTTTTATGCGATTGAATCATGAATATGTTTCACGTGTATATGGCCGTCGAGAAAGAAGTAAAGATTTTAACTTTTTGTATGTATCTGTTTCAGTATGAGTGGGTTGAAAATGCACACCATGTATATTTGTATCTGTGCTGACAAAGCTTGCCACTGTATAGACTTGTATCTCTGTTGATTTCTTTGTATTTTCATGGATGAAAAGCATTTCACCATAAGGACAATCCTGGATGTGATTGTGCTCCAGATATGAAAAAGATAACCACTTAGTGAAACAAAAAGTGTCATCCGAAGGAGTTTTTGGGGAGTAGAGGTTTATTTGGGAAAGGGATGGAGTTGATCCTGGTATAAACTCCAGAAGAAAAATCGCATTAAACTTGTACCTCAGCGATGGCTTAAACCAGGGCGGTCAGGTGACAAGCTCACTGCTCTAAGCACTAGACTGAAGGTACCAACACAAGCGGGGGCTGTTACCTTCTTTCTTGACACAGAGAGCAGTAATCTCATTGACAAATATTGTGAATGTTCCACTCACCCTGAAACAGTTTGCAGGACTCTCACAGTGGGATCAGAAGAACCGGCTCTATCTGTGACTTTGGACTGACTGCAGAATGCTTTTTTTTCCTTTCAAGCGTAGCAAGGTTTTAATGCAATGTAGGGAATGGGGTGTAAGGAAAACATTGAACCATTGCCTATACAAAAAGTGTACTTGCACATTTCTCAGATGTGTCAACAACAACAAAAATTAGACAAGCTGCAAAAATATAAATGGAATTTCTGTGAGAGGACCAACTCCTAAATTACCACACACACACACACACACAAAAAAGGGCGGGGGGGGGGGGGGGGGGGGGGGGGCGCTAGTGGTTAGAGCGTTGAGCTTGTGATTGGATGGCTTGGCTTTGAGCCACCACCAAGGCACAAGTTAGAGATTTTTCTCCTGGAGTTAACATCAGTGCCAATCCAACTCCCGTGAAAGTCCTTTGGATGAGTATATAAACCGAGGTCCTGTGTGTGGATGCGCGCAGAACATCTTGTGCATACGTTAAGACCTGTTCCGCTTCTTGGAAGAGTAGATCATTACATGCCGGTAGGAATGGATGACAACATTAAAAATACTGGTGTTGTTTTTAGACCATTCCTGAAGTTGGAATTCAACTACCTTAATGGTGGGCAAAAATGGTCGCTTAATAAGCAACATCTCACCATTGGTGAAATTTGGAGCTCTTGCTAAGGAATGCAAAAAAACAAAAAACAACAACACAGAAATACTACGAAAACTATGCAGGTATTTTCTGATAGCCCAATTACAAAAGGGTCATGCAACAAAAGTTTCAGACTTCAGAGGAATATTTTCCATGCACTGGTATGCTTACCACCACCACCACCCACTGCCACCATGCCCTTAACATGTTTCCACCTTTTTCTGTTGATTGTTTATATATATATATATTTATTTATTTATTTTATTTTATTTATTTATTTATATATGACTTCTAGCCCACATGAATTTCTCTGTGTATTGAGATACTGAAGTGTTGGTATTGTTACCCTTTTACAATCTGTGGTTGGCCAGGAACCAAAGAAGTGGAATCATCGTGAACAACGGGTTGGTGCTCTCTTTAATTAACTTGCAGTGGGCAAACATGTCAGCCACTGCTAACTTCATCCACTTCAGCTGTGTCAGTGGCACCTTATTTTAAAACTTGCTATGACTTCACCACCACCTCCCCCCCTCCCCAAGTCCTACCCATTACTACCCTCCCTGCACTCCCCACCCCCCACCCCTTTAACCTACAGGTAACTCACCACCTGAGCCTAACTCATCCCCTATCCCCAACTTTTACCCTCCTTGCCTTTTCTTTCCTGTTTGTACCTATCAACCTATGCCTAATTCCAACACCAACACCACCACCACCAACCACCCTTAATCTGTCTCTGTCTCTCTCTCTCTCTGTCTGTCTCTCTCTCTGTCTGTCTCTCTCTCTCTCTCTCTCTCTCTCTCTCTCTCTCTCTCTCTCTCTCTCTCTCTCTCTCTCTCTGTGTGTTGGCCACTTTGAACAGCATCCCCTTCAGCTATGCAGTGATGCTTCTTTTTAAAAATTGCAATGACATAACCCCACCCCACCCCCATCCCCCTCCAAACCCCTCCTCCATGTTGCACTGTCTCAGGAGAGCTGACCTATTTTCAAGCAGAAAAACTATTCCATGAATGTGAGTGATATGCAGTATAATAATAATAATAATACAATACAATACAATGTGTGTGCGCGTGCATGTGTGCGTGTGTTTGTGCGTTTACATGCGGTGCTACAAAAACCAAGAACAGCCGGTAGACATCGTTCATGATATTTCAGTTATGTTCCAATATTATTTAATCATTTCATGATACATCCCAGAAATAAATAAATAGAAAAATTAATTATAAAAATAGTATGTTATGATACATGTATAATATCCATATTTTTTTTAATATAGTTACCAAATCAGTATTGAAATGCTGATCTAAAACTCATTCAGAGTCAGAACTTGTTAACTGCCAAGTGTAATCCCAGTGCCAGATTTTCTGAGGGTTAGTGAATTATTACATCTAGCTGGGTGTTTAAAAAAAAATTTATGATGCATGCGACACAACACACATGTGAATTTTCATGTAGATTTAGGTTAACAGTCACTGAGCCTGGGTTGGAGCTACCAGCTGACAGCTGTGCAAGTAGTTTTGTGTGTGTGGTTTTTTTTTTGTTTTGCTGGAGTCGGCATCAGTACTGACACCACTCAGTCTGAAAGTCCTTCAGATAAGTCTATAAACATAGACCCCGTGTGGGAATGTATACAGAACATCTTGTTTACAGTTAAAACCCATTTTGCATTTTGGAAGAGTAGGCCATTCATGCTGGTAAGAAGAATGACAATTTAAAAAATTAGTCAATACAAAAAACGCATGCACCCTGGTGTTGTGTTTATAATTAATAAAATTACATCATCACCCCGAAGTCGTAATACTGCTACCTTCATGGTGGGCTAAAACGGCAGCATGCGCAAAAATCTCACATTCTTTGTACACAAAATGAATAGTGTTTCATAGTACTACAAATAGAGTTAGGTGGAGCATTTCATATTTGAACAGATTCAACCCAAATCATACCTCTCTCTCTCTCTCTCTCTCTCTCACACACACACACACACACACACACAGTGTATTACTCTAATGGGCAACGTCACCCTGCAAGCAACTTGCACATACAGGCCAGAAAAGCAAAAAATCGGGATAGGCCTACCCAAGGCTAACGGCCAGCTGAAAGAAATAAGCCAGTCAGTTAGCCAGTGATTGCCGGGCATGTGAGGGGAGGGGGAGGGGGGGGGGGGGGGGAGGAGAGAGAGGGGGGGGGGGGGGGAGGTAAACAAAAAGAAAACGTGATGGCTGTCAGCGCTGATGCCCCATGATGCACGTGGATCTGAACTCAACTCACCCACGGAAAGTGTTGACCTGCGTTGCAAGGCCGACATGTTCATTTCTGATTTGGCAACGACTGAGACAAGATCGTGGTTTAACTACAGGTATGCAGAAATTCCATGCCATGCAATTTTCCACCTAAGGCTACAGGTAACCGTTTTATTTTTTGTGTAGTAGGCTTGTTTGTTTGTTATTTATGATCATGTTTGTAGGTATGGAATGCATGAAGGCCAGATCGGTTAAAAAATCTTGTAAAAGCTTTTATCTTGTATCTTGTAAAAACTTTGGCAGGGTGATGGATTTCAGGCTGCTTAAGGCAGGGACAGATTTGAGATGAAACAAGAGGAGAGACATCTTAGGTTGGAAATGTGTTGAGGCTAGATTGAAAAAAAATTTAAGAGAGAGAGGGAAAAAAAAAGAAAGCATATTGAAAAGCAGGGGGAGGGCGGGCGGAGGAAGACTTTTGAGATTCCAGGTTGTAGAAAAAAAAAGTTGCTTAGATCATCATAGTGGGGCAAGATTTCCGTGTGCTACCACTCCTGTGACTTGATTTTCTTTTTTTTTTTTTTTGTATTTTAAGAATAAAATAAGCAATAATTGTGCCTTTTTTTTTTACATCCAGTTTCTGTGTGCATGTGGTTTTGCAAATGTTGTCATCCATTCCCATTGGCACACATGGAATTCTTTAAATATGGAACTGGTTATGTTCTGCATGCATTCACACAGTTTATTTCTTCCAAAGGACTTTCTGGGGAGTGGAGTTGACACCTATGTTAACAAGGCGGTAAAATCCCCTTGAACAGGCGTCTCGGTTGTGGCTCCACCTGGCCGTTGGATCATGAGCGCAATACTCTTACCACCAGATACCCCCCTCCCCCCTCCAAAAAAGTGATGGTGCTATTCAAACATTTATGCCTTTTTTTTCTTCTGTTTTTTTTTTTAGCGCATAAATCTAATATAGCACTCCGCCATGCGTTATATTCTGGTGGCGGGTTTTTGTTTGGTTTTTGTTCCTTGGCTAGAGCTTGAGGTTCTCCAGTAGGTCTAGTGAGATTTAAATACATATGTGACCGTTTTTTGCCTCCATTATGGAAGCAGGGTGACCCAGATTGTTGCGACACACACACACACAAAAGTACATACCCTTGTTATAGTTCTTTTTAAAATTCATATCTATGTGCTGCAATTTTTATTTTGCAAAAACATTTTAGATAATAGCCTTTAAGTAAGGTGGTGTACCCTAAACTGAATCCTCTCCACCTTTCAGTATACAGGTAGCTTGATGGTACTGTTCCTAAATCGAATAGGTCCGCTGGGACTGTGATAGAACGAAACCAAACCATCTTTACCAGTAAACGTCTGAGCATTCCTTTGAAAACCAGAAGTTAGGGGTGCCTGCCCTTCCAATAGGCTACAAGCCAGGGTTACTTTTTGGCACTTTTCCTTCTGCTTTTGTATATGACCTTAAAATGAGTCCTCTATTCGTACTCAAAATTGTGATTCTGCACAAATTTGGTAGGGATTTAAATTTTTTATTTTTTTTATTTTTTTTAGCAAACATTCTACCCCTAAGTCAATTGCCCTCTTGTTAGCTTCCTAACATCGCAGGGTCAGCACTGTAGGAACACATTTGAGAACCATTTCCAACTTTATCGTGAGTACCTGGTATTGCTCTGTGTCCTCAATCCCAAAAGCAAGTAGGCCTACACAGTGCATTAAAAAAAACCCACAAAAACTTTAATAGTAATGTGTGAAAATCGAGAAAAATGTTTCCAACTAGCACTCTATGGCCAGCCAGCTAATGCAGGAGTGTAACCTTTGAATGCAAATGGCGGATTGTTTACTGAGTGAATGCTAGTTTTCGTTTCACTTTCAAGTTTCATGGTATGTGGCTGTATTTAGTGGCTTTCAGCGTCATTGTTTTATGTATTGGTGAAAACTATTCCTAGTGGTAAAAATTATGGGTCTTCCAAGAACAAGAAACGCACATTTTGCGGAAATTGGTTCACAAATACTGAAAAAGGCAGACCAATGAGAATAGAACACAATAATGACAAAGCTGAAGATTTTCAAGTTTTGAAACAAGTGAAATACCATTCGATTAAAACAAACTACAGAACCACGCCTTGTGTACAAATTAATATGTTAGATTCATATTGCAAATGCGGACACTTTATCAGGAAAAAAATAAAGCAAAAGGCTAAACAGTGACTCAGAATGACAATCCTAATCAGGTAGAAACATTCTGGACTCCTGTTAAAGGTTGCACTCCACTGTTGCAATATCAGCTGATCTTATGCTGCTGTATCAGAAAATTGTCTTCTGTCAGTGTATGGCAGATTGACAGCATTTTTTCATTTCACTTTCAAATTTTATGTGTGTAGCTGTAAGTGCCCACAAATGAGGTAGCCACATTCTTACTTTAGGGATACATGTCTTACCATGATACTAGTGGTATGGGTGATTTCCTTCTGTTTTAAACATAAATCAGTGTTGGCGATTTTCATATTTTTAAAAAAGGAATATTAGGTTCAAGACATTGAATCTTTTTGAAAATGACCAAAAATGACAATGTGTAACAAACACCCCATAAAAACCCTCCAAAGGCAAGACTTGTCAGTCAAAAGTATTATGTTTTTAAAAAAATTGTCATCTGTTCCTCCAGACATGCAATGGCCTACTGCAAGCTACTCTTCTGAAATGTGAAACTGGTTTTAAAGTTTGCCCAAGATGTTCTCCTGTGTGGCTTATAGTCTCAAGATGTTCTCTGTGTGGTTTATAGTCTCAACTGTAGGACTTGGGAAGTGAAGTTGGTTATGAATATTATGAAAAATCCCTTGAATGAGTGCCATCAGATCATGAGTGGTGCTCTAATTACCTGGCTATTCCATACCCCAAATGGAGTAAACATTATCATTTTACATTGTTGTAAATAAATATTCCCGTGTTAGGTTTCATGTGCAGCTAAACTCAAAACTTGTCAAGGTTTGTTTTTCCATAGCAGGAGTCTTGCATATAAAAAAAGCCCACAGGGAATTAAAGTGTACGAATGCATGCACACCTGACACTCGTATACAATGCACACTTGCTGCAGAATACACAGTATTGCTGATTATATTTAAGTGCTAATTCAAAACTAACAAAAACTTTTGTATTCTCAGGTAGGCACAAGAAAGACATGCACTACCTTCAGCCTCTCATCCTACATCTAGAACCCAGAAAGAACAGATCTGCTGGCATCTACTCCATGAACTACAAACCTGAGGCAGTAGTCATGAAAAAGCTGCAGCCCACATCACAGTCCATACAGTTCCCGGAAAATCACCTTGACCAATGCCCTGCCAGCATCCTACAGGCCTTCCAATCCAAGAGAAATAACTGACCAAAGTGACCTTTAATCCTGCAGTGGATTACCTCCCATTGCAGTGTGCTTGACAATGAGACTGACTCCCTGGTGAAGGAAAGCACAAAGCAAGGCAGGTGATTCGGTCTACCAGTTCTTTTGAAGCCAAGACCAGTCACCTAGACCAAATAGCAAAGCCAATGACTACAGTAGCATCTGTGCAGTGATAGTCGGATCCTAATTACCTGCCGACATACATGTACATGAACTTCTGCAAAGGCTATAAAGAGCAGTGCCCTTGCAAGACTGGCAGCCAGACAACAGAACATGTATTGCAGCCCTGCCCACTACACAAAACATTCCAAAGATCTCCAGACAACAGAACATGTAATATTACAGCCCTGCCCGCTACATGAAACATCCCACAGATCTCCAGACAACAGAACATCTACAGCCCTGCCCGCTACACAAAACATTCCAAAGATCTCCAGACAACAGAACATGTATTGCAGCCCTGCCCGCTACACGAAACATTCCAAAGATCTCCAGACAACAGAACATGTATTGCAGCCCTGCCTGCTACTCAAAACATTCTGAAAGAGGATCTGGCCTGACCCCACCCCACTGGCCAAGCAGCTTCACGTCAACTTAGAAAACCCACAGCACACAACTGCCTTCACCACCATAGACTGAGCTGTCCATCTGACAAACGCAGAAGAAAAACAGGAACGTCGCACTGGTGAAAACTCCGGCCAACAAGCTTCTTGCAGCTGTCGGTGCCATTGCCACTCCAGTGGGGGCATGCAACTTCAGCTATCATCAAATTGTGAGTAACATACACACACACATACACACACACACATGTGTGCACCCTCAGTCACACACAAACACGCACGCATTTGTTCTCTCTCTCTCAGACCCAACAATACATTTCCCATTTTGCTATTAACAGATAACATGCACCACTTAAAAACACCTCTTTGCTTGTGTGCATTGTTTTCAATAGAATATTTCTGTTTGCAATGTTGCTCACCTTGTGACAGAGGCCATCATGCCAAAAGTCAAAAGTTCAAGTTCGAGAGCTCGCTCCCTCTTTCTCTCTCTCTCTCTCTCTCTCTCTCTCTCTCTCTCTCTCTCTCTCTCTCTCTCTCTCTCTCTCACGCACAAAGAATTTTGATCTGTCTCTCTCTCTCTTTCACACACATTCACTCTCACTCACACATACACACAAACACACACATATATATACATTTACACACATACATTATACATTTGTTTTGTCTTGATTTTCAGATATATCTATGCAGCGATCTTCAACCTTGTCACCACAAACGCCACACCTGATCTTGCCTTGTTAGGCCTGTGCACAGAAAACCAACAAAACCTTAAAGGGTTTTTTTTCTTGGGACCTGGGACATGGAAAACAGTTGGTCTTAAGTCTTCAGAATGAGAGCGTTATCCTACATCCAAATCCTTCAGTTTTCATGAAATTGGTTTGCATGCTTCCAGTTCTTAGTTCTGAAAGGACCAAGTCTGAACATAGGGTCTTATTTTCATGTGAATGGGTCCCTCCTCACACACACACACACACACACACACACACACACACACAACACACACAACACACAACACACACACACACAACACAAACACAAACCACACACACACAAACCACACACACAAACCACACACACACAAACACCACACACACACACACACACACACACACACACACACACACACACACACCACCACACACACACACACACACACCACACACACCACCACACACACACACTCGCACACACACACTCACACACACACACTCACACACACACCACATTTTGTTCCCAAAGTACCAAGTCTGAACATAGGGACTTTTTTTGGTGCAAGTGGGTCGACAGGATTTTAGCACTTCCTCACTACAGGTAGACTGGAAAAATGAGCAGTTGTGGCTGTTCCAATGTAGGCGTGTAGCAGCTTCCTTCAACAGGTTTACAGGTCTCTCGATCATATTTCCGTCTGCTCTCATGTTTTGCTTCCAGAGTTCTTTCACTGGTTTTAGTTGTAGTCTTCGTTCAGACTTCCCTGTTAGTTAGCCTGTGAATGATCACTGGGCACCAACTTCCGATTGCTTCAGTATTGCTTGCTAAATAAAACTAGAATGAAATAAAATAAATGTGAATAAAATAATTTGAAATAAAATAAATGTGAATAAAATAAAGTGAGATAAAATTAAAAACCAATAATAAAATCCAGGAAAATGAAATGAGAGAAAAATTGAGAAATAAAACTGAAAAGTTAGTAGAATAGGATTTATGAAATAAACTGAGATAAAATAAAGAAATAAAATAAAACCAGCCATAAAATTTGCCACAAAAAGAATAAAATAGAATAGGGAAGCAAGAAATCTGACAGCAATCTGGGTGACAGTGATCTTGTTGTCCAAAGATACCACCACCTACAGCAGCGGCTTTGAGAGGTAGTCGTTCATGAGGTATTGCGACTTGGTCATCTTGTTCCATTGCTGATTGATAGGTTTCCTTATGTCAGGGATTACCATCATTGCTTTGAGACAGTAGTTAGAGGTATTGCGACTGGGTCATCCTGTTCCATTACTGATAGGTTTCCTTATGTCGGGGATTACCATCATTGCTTTGAGACAGTAGTCATTCATGAGGTATTGCGACTCGGTCATCCTGTTCCATTTCTGGTAGGTTTCCTTATGTCGGGGATTTGCTTTGAGACAGTAGTCTTTCAAGAGGTATTGTGACATAGTTGTCCTGTTCCATTACTGATAGGTTTCCTTGTGTCAGGGATTACCATCATTGCTTTGAGACGGTAGTCATTCAAGAGGTATTGTGACATAGTTGTCCCGTTCCATTTCTGGTAGGTTTCCTTATGTCAGGGATTACCATCATTGCTTTGAGACAGTGGTCAAGAGGTGTTGCGATGCAATCATCTTTTTCCGTTTCTGTTAGGTTTTTCCTTTGGTCAGGAATCGCCACCACCGCTTTGAGTAGGTAGAGGTTACACTTCAGTTATCCTTTTCTGTTACTGGTAGGTTTCCTTATGTCGGGAATTACACCACCTATGACAGCTTTGAGACAGTGGTTAAGAGGTATTGTGATGCAGTCGTCTCTTTCCATTTCCCGTTAACGTTTCCTTTGGTCAGGAATCGCCACCACCACTTTGACTCACTTTGAGACAGTAGGCAGAGGTATTGCAATTCAGAGTCCCTTTCCATTACTGATGGGTTTCCTTATGTCGAAAATTACACCACCTACAACAGCGTTGAGACAGCGGTCATGAGGTATTGCAACTTGGTCATCCCTGCATTTCCTTAGCCTTCCCCCAGCCTTTGTTAAACATGGGTCCTGACCTGGTGAGTCATCGTGTGGAGGATCACTGGGGAGTCGTCTTGTGGGGCCAAGTTCTGTGGATCATCTGAGAGTCTTCTCCATGAGTGGGGCTGTCATCAGCTCCATGAGGGGGGCTGTCATCTGCTCCATGCTGTCATCTGCTCCATGCTGCCATCTGCTCCATGCTGCCATCTGCTCCATGCTGCCATCTGCTCCATGCTGTCATCTGCTCCAGGAGAGGGGCTGTCATCTGCTGCTCCATGAATGTCTTCTCCATGAGTGGGGCTGTCATCTGCTCCATGCTGTCATCTGCTGCTCCATGAGTGGGGCTGTCATCTGCTCCATGAATGAGGCTATCTTCTCCATGAGTGGGGCTGTCATCTGCTCCATGCTGTCATCTGCTCCAGGAGTGGGGCTGTCATCTGCTCCATGCTGTCATCTGCTCCATGAGAGGGGCTGTCATCTGCTCCATGCTGTCTTCTGCTCCATGAGAGGGGCTGTCATCTGCTCCATGCTGTCATCTGCTCCATGCTGTCATCTGCTCCAGGAGTGGGGCTGTCATCTGCTCCATGCTGTCATCTGCTCCATGAGAGGGGCTGTCATCTGCTCCATGCTGTCATCTGCTCCATGAGAGGGGCTGTCATCTGCTCCATGCTGTCATCTGCTCCATGCTGTCATCTGCTCCATGCTGTCTTCTGCTCCATGAGAGGGGCTGTCATCTGCTCCATGCTGTCATCTGCTCCATGCTGTCATCTGCTCCAGGAGTGGGGCTGTCATCTGCTCCAGGAGTGGGGCTGTCATCTGCTCCATCAAGTTTCCTGTGGGTGAGTGTACAGCTGTACAGCTACAGCTGATTGACTCTATGATTCAGGATTCGGTAATCAGCTTTTTTTAATTTCTAGGTACTTTAGGAGAAAAAAAAGTTTACACTCTCTCGAAATCAGTCACTTAGTTTTTTGCTGACAGAGAGCTTGTGGCGTTTGGTTGCTGCAGACATGGCAACTTCAATATGGAATGGCGTGTATTACGAGTTGACAGAAATGCCTTTCTGTTAGCAATTTTTTTTTAATGTAAAAGGACTGATTTCATTAGAATGACTAGATGGTTTATTGTAATGTTTGAATATTTAACTCCATGAACTGATCAGAATGAAATTTGACGTAATTGAGGAAGTGATGAATTTTTATATATCTGAACCATTAAGGTATTTATATTTTTTCTTCGTTTTTCTTATTTCTGACCCAATACTTTTTCCTGTCCATCTTTTTTTTAGGAGGTTGGGGTGGGGTGGGATGGAGGCATCTTTTTGTTCCTGCCTGTTTTATCTTGTCTTTTTTTCATAACTCAGCTAGAGCTCTGCAGTTTACCAGTGGTGAAAATGTTGTGTATGCAACAATATTTTCCCCACAATTAAGGTAGCTGCATTCCAACTTGGGGAAGATGTCGAAACACACTAGTGTGCATTCAGTTTTTAAAAAAGTGAACATCATCCATCTGAATGATTTGCTTGCTCTTCCGAAAGGTAGACCTAATTTTGATTTGTGCGCAAGATGCTCTGCGCATGTTCGCAGATGAGACCAGGGTTTGTAACTTCACCTGAAGGACTGAGAGTTGGCACTGAGTACAGGGGGGAAGAAAGCTTGAAAGGGTGTCTTAGAGGTGGCTACAACCAAATCTTGATCCTGTGTCATCAATTCACCAGTGCCTCCTTTTTTTTTTTTCCATGTCAAATGAAAGGAAGATGTTTAGTACTTCATACTTGCCCGTTCTTTACTTCTTCTTACTGACCTCTCTCCTGGTGAAATATTTAATTTCATTTTGTTACTTTGTGTTCATGGTCTGTATCATTGTTTCTTTGTTGTTTTTATTTTCCACGTGATTTTAACTTTCTGGTGTTAATGTTTTACCAGGTACCATATGAGATGGGAGAGTTCCACTTGAGTCCAACACCACCAGGCACTTCATGGCAGTGAGAAGTGCAACACCACCAGGCACTTCTCATGACAGTGCCAGTCAAGTCCAACACCACCAGGCACTTCTCATGACAGTGCCAGTTAAGTCCAACACCACCAGGCACTTCTCATGACAGTGATAAAGTTCAACACAACCAGGCACTTCTCATGACAGGCAGCAGAAGGAGTATTATCAGGTACCTTTAATTTTGTCATCTTTTACTGTCTGGTCTAGTATGTCTATCTCTGTATGATGTTTGTTGCCATGTCTGTCCTCAGTTGTGCCCCTACTTTTTCTCTTTGGTTTGTCTGTCCTTGCTTGTGTTTGCATTTCTGTCGTCTTATTTATTTCTTCCTGTCTGTCTTTCTTGGGACTTGTTTGGTTGTTTTGTATTTCTGTTTTTCAGCTTCTTGCTCCTTTCTATCTGCCTGTCTCAGGCATGAAAAATTATGGAAAGCTCGAAAAGGCATTTTTAGATCAGAACTATAGGGGACGCCAAATTAGATGTTTTAAAGGCTTGTTTCTCCTCCCCCCCCCCCCCCCCCCCTTTTAGGTAGCAGCATTTTGACTTCATGGATAGTGTGTAAAACTCAACTGTGCGCATGCTGGCATTTTTTTCCCCGTCGTTCGTTCGTTCTGGCACACAATGTGCTGAAGTGAAAGAATTTAATAGCACAATACGTAATGTCTTTCAAAAGTGTTTGTGAATTTAAATTTCTTAGCAAATTTTATCATTTTGATATTTTAGTAAAGCAAAAGATGGAATTTGATCATGTGTTTAAAGAATAATTATGGATTTATTTTGTTACAAAATGGCATCAAATCATTCTGATACTTCAGCTAATTAAGCAAAAAATAATGATATATCTTAAAGAATAGTTGAGAATTGTTTTGATTTGACAGTATTAAAAATTTAAATCATGTTAATAATTGAGCTAATAAAGAAAAAGAACAATGTGTTAACACCATTAAAGAATAATTGTGAATTCATTGATTCGAAGTAATGAGATCAAAGCATTTTTACATTTTGAGGTAACAAAGCAAGAGATAAAATGTGACATTGTCTTTAAAGAACAATTGTGAATTTGTTCTTGTCTTTAAAGAACAATTGTGAATTTATTCTGTTTGAAAGTAGTAAGACCAAATCATAAAATCTGAGCTAACAGAGCTATCAACATTTTTCCAGTCACTGATGACTTCATAACTGCTTACAGGATCAACTGGACTGGAAATGAGTGCCGAGGAATGCACGCACCATTCGGCACCACTTGTCGGTTACCACTACATCATCAGGTAACATTTGTGTGTGTGTCTAGTTACGTTTGTTTATATTGTTCTAATGGAAAAGTCCAGTTGCATCCAACACTTTTTAAAAAAACACTTTTTTGCCACCACAGGCAACTTAAGTCAACACCGCTGTTCACTGCCATAGACTTCTTTCATTGATGGCACAGATCATAACAAGGATAGTTTTTCATTCAGTAACAAGGTTTCACACGTCAGTTGACTTGTGTGATGGCAGACATATCATCCTTCACCCCTGACTCATTTAAGCGGGGAAAACCGACTTATTCTGACACAGACTGAATGCTGAGATACCAGTAATGGCGCTGAAAAATACTTGACACTGAAGACAGTTCTTCTGTCATAAACTTGGCAGCTAAAGAGTTAACGATGTTCATGGATTATTTTTGGATTTTTTTTTAGTTGACATTCAGACCCATAGATAATTAATGAATTTAGTTTGATGTTGCTGCCAAAAGTTTGTAAATTTTATTTGTCCATAAATTTACAATTGCCATCATACATATCAGCTTCTCTCACAATGTATTCGGAGCAAAAACAGTGTTATAGCCCCATCAGTAGCTCCAGAATGGCACTGCATCCATGGCAAAGTGAGAAATGTCTTAACAGCCTAATAACTCCCCATATTTCTCCATGGGTACATAAATCAGCTCACTTTGACATCTTCACTATACATACATGCATGAAAATGAGGAGACCAAGGTATGCTAATCCAAAAAACATTGTTCTGATAATTTAAAACTTTTTACTGATGGATCATATTGGCAAATATTTCCCATATTTACGGTAGAACTATATGCGGTTCTAATGGCATAGAAGTGAGTTTCATCTTCTTTTTTTATATAACATTTTATGTGTTGATTCCAAATCAGTCATGTTGGCTGTGAACCAAAAATTCAACAAGTACACTGTGGATATCTTTGACTTTAAATTTTTGATGCACTGAAGTCATAAGGTACAGAAGGAGATTTTTGCTGGGTCCGGTCTCATTGTGGGCTATACTGGAATGAGACTGGATTCTTTTTCTAAGTGAGCTTCAGAAATATTGACTTCAATACACCTGGTCTGAAGTTATCATGAGATGAAATGAAATTAGATTTAGCTAGTTTTGTGCATTCTAAATAAAACTAGTTAAATCCAATTTCATTTCATCTCTTGATAAAATATATATATTATAATAATTATATATATATATATATAATGTCCATAATTGGAGGGGTAGGCTCATTGAATAATATAGGATGCACACAACACACCACTCACATGCACACACACTCGCATGCACACACATGCACACATACACACACATATACACACACACACACATATACACACACACACACATATACACACACACACATACACACACACACACATACACACACACACATACACACACACACATACACACACCAGACCTCACACACACACACACACACCAGACCTCACACACACACACACAAACCACACACACACACCACACAACCCACACACACCTGCACACACACGCACATGCACACATGCGCACACCACACATGCCACACACACACGCCACAAATGCAATGTAACTCCCCTCTCCCCCCCTCCCCCTGCCCCCCCTCCACACAGACACAATGTCACTGTTGTCTTACTAGGATGATTTTTTTTCTTTTTCTCTCTTTTTAAAGATTCTCCCTTAACTTTTCACTTCTTTTTTCTCATTTTCTGCTGTCCCAGTACCCATGGTTTGTTTTTTTCCACGAGTCTGAAAACCACTTTGTTTTTCTTTTCAGATGTTCTGACATTTTGAGGACATCTTTCAAGGACATCTATCCAGGAGCAAGAACATCTATTAAGGACATCTATCAAGGACAACAGAAACAAGATACTCCGGTAATCCCCCCCCCCCCCAAACAAAAAAATATATATATATATATATGTATCTATATATTAAAAAAGGGAAGAAAAAATGTTGACCAAAATAGAAGAGAAAATAACCACACCCCAAAATGGATTTAAAAACAAATTAAAATACAAAGAAAAGATGGTGCTTTACAAAGTGCATGCAAATGAGGCAGACAGAGTAGTAAAATATAACAATAAAATGAAAATGTAGAATGCCTGTTTGGATCAATGGCAATGCGCAAATAACTGGAAGGTTGAGACCATGGTTTCTTGTTGGTTCCACCCTCCTTGTGTATTTAAACATTTTTTTAATGACAGAAGCAGAATGGCTGGCACCCTCAGTACTGCCGGCTGCAAGTGGCCCTAAGGAAAAATGATTGTTGTAATGTCATTATGTAAAGGAATTAATCTGTTACATGGTCGATAAAAATGATTGTAATGTGACATTATGTAATGGAATTAATCTGTTACATGGTCAATAAAAATGATTGTAATGTGACATTATGTAATGGAATTAATCTGTTACATGGTCGATAAAAATTATTGTTGTAATATGACATTATGTAATGGAATTAATCTGTTACATGGTCGATAATGATTGTTGTAATGTGACATTATGTAATGGAATTTGTTACATGGTCGATAAAAATGATTGTTGTAATGTGACATTATGTAATGGAATTAATCTGTTACATGGTCGATTCATGTTGATTTTGAAATGGATTTAAAGTGAATGTTTGTCAGGAGCAGTTGTAACTTGTTTTGTTTCAAGACTTCAGTTTTGTAGAAGAATTTGGAGGAGGAGAGAGTGAGGTGGTAAACAATTAGATCATTACCTCACTGCACTGGAAATGGGGTATGGAAAAATAATTGTGTCCAAAATATAACTCTTAAGCCGCCATGGGCAACTTTCCTTGACAGTGCAGGTCATGTTCAAAAGTTTTTCATACAGTGTTTCCCACTTTGAGTCAACTTGCACGTTTGATAGCATATACATATCCCCTTTCTTTCCCTCCACCCAGTTATTAGTGAAAAAAAGTGTTATTCTGACACAGAGACCTACCAAGAAATCTGAAACATCACTGAAAAATAGTTGGTGCTGAAGAGAGTTCTTCAGTCAGAAACTTGGCAGCGGAAAAGTTTTTTTTTTTAAATCAGATAGATGAATTTCAATGTCCCTTCATGTTCATGGGACAGAGAGTAGCTCTTGAATATTTTATATGATTTTTTTTTTTCTGAAATGAATCTGATCAAATGATCGTTTGAGACAATATTCTACTCCTGACATAAGTTTGATTGAGGCTTGTGAAAAAAATTGTAACATTTGATTTTCTTCGGTGAGAGTGGTGTTCTGTTCTTTCTTCTTGTTGTTGTTTAAAATGATTTAATGTTGGCTTGAGAAGATACTCGGATCCTGGCATAACTTTCATTGCATTATGGATAAAAAAAAGTCTGTATGCTTTCATCAGGAAGACTTTTAGTGCCCCCCCCCCCTCTATTTTTAATAATACATGGTATCGATGTGATGCTGATTGAATGATTAGAATGATTGAATCTGATTTAATGATGGTTCCCAACGATATTTTCTTATATGCCTTGTGGGACTGACATTTTTTCCCCCCGGTGAATCTGATCAAATCAAAGAAAATGCTTTTATGATAATCTGTCCCTTGATGCTTACATAATTTGCAATAAAAAACCCATCCTGGTCATATGAGGACTTAAAGCAAGACTTGTTATTGGTTATGGCAAATCTATACTCTGGCCACCACTGACAATTTTTATCATTGCAAGATCTGAGATCAGTTCAAAATTTTTTTTATGTTAGCAGAGTTGGTAACATGTTTCACAGTATAGTGAAAAAATCTGTGCATGATGATTTGCCTGTCGTATAACATGCCTATTGGTTTGTGGCATCAAGTCCATCAATGAAAACTGAAAATCACACCAACCCCCCATCCCCTCCCTTCCATCTTCCGGCCCGTTTCTCGGCGAGAGTTATGAGGTTTATCCATAAAATGTGATTTTTGTGTAGGTGACCGTTTTTACCTACAGCTAAGGTAGCTACATCGCATTCCGACGTCAGGAATGACACCTAAAACTATATAATCAATTCTCATGTTCCACAAAGTATTACTGTTAGGTTTGGGTTTTGTTTTGTTTTGTGTATGTGGGTGTGTGAAGGGGGTAGTACTGGGGAGGAGACAGGGATTGGAAAGAGGCAAGGAAGGGAAGGGGGTCTAGGAGGGGTACAAAGATGGACATTTAGAGCAGTACGGATGGAAAGAGGGATGGTTGATAGGTTTTTCTTACAGTTATAGTTTATTTTAGGGTTTTTTTCTAATGATAGCAACTTTTCTTATATGGCTTATTTTCGGCTTTTTGGGGGTTTTTTTTTAAGATGAAATCTTTTCTACATGGTTTATTTCAGGGTCTTTTTTTTTTCTTTAAATGAAAATTTGTTCGAAAATGGCGTAGACCTAAATCACTTTTATGCAAAAACGGAAAATTTGTGGACATTGAAGTCCAATGCACAGCCTTAGCTGTTGTTGGGATTCATGATTCCGACTTGAAGCTCCTTACTATTGTGAGCTATGTATGGCCTTCGTGGTCATTAGGCCTATGACATTGAATCAAATACCAATGTGTCTATAGCTACATGCCATTTGTCTAAGTGCTATTGTGTCCACATGCATTCTAACATTCAGACCGACCAGATGACGGACAACCCTTCCCTGTTATTAACTGTTAACACTAACCCTAACTCTAACCTTTACCCTAACCCTGGCCCCACATGTGGACACAAAAGGCAGGTGGACAGCAGGTATATGCTGACACTATGGCTGAACGTTTTTTTCTTTTGCGTTGAATTGAACTTAATTGTTAGAGAGCAAAATGGTTAAGAACAGGGCTTCTTTACTTCTCACTCTCAAAAACAAAAACAAAAAATCATAAGCAACCAGTGATCAACAATATTAAATGTACCAAAATTGTTTCAAAGTGATCATCATAATCGAATGCCATTTGTAATCATTTATTTATCGTTACTCAGCTAAAGCTCCAGTGTTCACCAATGGTCAGATTTTGCAGACACAACCGCTTTTGCCCGTTGTTAAGGTAGCAGCATTCCGACTTCAGGAATGTGGCAAGATATGATCAGATACTACTGCTGCTGAGAGGAGGGGTATTCTACAGAATTTTAGAGGACGTTGGAATGTTTTGGTGTATAGGAATGGGACAAGAGGTCTAATGACTGAGGATGGGGATGATTTCTTGTTTAGGAGATGATATTGTATTCATATATAAGTATTTTTGAGGTAGTATTCACAATTGTATTTGTGCTGTATGGGAAGAGACTTTGTGATTAGGTTCAGGGGTGGGTGGGGGCATGGAGCATTTTAGAAAAAGTGTATTTAAAAAGAAAAGAGGTTGTTTCAGAATGCATGATTAATTTGGAAGGAATAGTGAATCAAAAACAAACTTTAAACAGAAGTCGGGGATGGTGGTTTTAGAATGCATTACTGACTAGTCAAATGGGGGAAGGTACTGGGAGACAGTGAGGATGCACTGCAGAAAAGGGCGTTATTGAAGAGGAGGGGTAGAATGTTCAGGTCAGTGGGAATGAGCGCGTGTGTGGTGTTGTCTGTTTTAGTTTGTTCATTTACTTTTATTTCAAAGATAATGGAATAAGCACTTGTGTGCTTTTTTACATCCAGTCCCTGCGTTCATGCAGTTTTATAAATTTTGTCGACCATCACTGGCATACAATAGCCTACTCTTCTACACGTGTGTGTGTGTGTTGATTTATTTTATCTATTTCTTTTAAGGATAATGGATAAGCACTCATGTGCCTTTTTACATCCAGTCTCTGTGTGCATACAGTTTTGTAAATTTTTGTCATCCGTTCTCAAGACACACTTGTTGGAAAGATAGACTTGTATGGCAGGCAAATCTATGGAATGGTATACCACAGGCATTCCTCACCCTTTGTTTAGGCTATATTGTGCAACTAGCACAAAAATTAGTTACCCCTGTGTGTGTGTGTGTGGTGTGTGTGTGAGTGTGTGTTTTCTGGGGGGGCATGGGGGAGAGATATGAAGTGTAAAATAACACTGAAAGAACATGAGTGAGTTCTGTGTGTGTGTATGGTGTTAAGAAATGTCTAATTGCTTGCTTTGTACCTATAACCAGTTTTTACTTAAATCGCCATATTTTGTAAAGGATGAATGTGTAGAATGTCACATACAAATTGCAGAATTTTTTTTAATAAAAATTCTGTGTACATATTTTTTTTACAAACTTCAATTAGAAAAGGCTTTTTTCCTTTTATTTTACAAAATCTGGCCTAAGAAAACCATTTTTGCCTTTCATTCTATGTGTATAAGAATGCAGGCATCTTGTTTTGGTGTGTCCTGTTACCTTATTTCCTTCTCACTTTTCTTTGCCATAAGTCAGGGACATGCCCATTACCCAGGTTATAGCACTCCCAGCTCATTGATAGAGTACTCTATTTGCATCTTTCCCAGCAGTCTGTGATTCCTACTGTCAGCACAAATGTACTCTTCCAAAGCCTGTTCAGTTTGTTTTTAAATCTGAAAAGTGGTTTACCAAAAGGGGTGGAGGCCCTGCAATGTAATTTAGAGAAAAACAAAAAACAAGAAGAATTTTTAATGAAAAGGAAAGAAGAAATAAGTGGGGGAAAAGGGTTAGATGCCACCCCTCCCCCAAGAAAAAAACGCCCAAACAAAAGGGGGTTGTATTGGCAAGACTAAGATTTTATTTCAATCAGTGCTGATAGCTGCATGATTTGTCTGTATTTTTTGGCATTTGTCCAACTTTTTTACTCTTATCTGTTATGTCCATTTGTGTTTCTTTTCTGCAAGTATTGAACTTCACTTCAAATGTGTGTGTTGTGAAATTCCAGTGTAGCAAATGTGATCTAATGTATTTTAACAGATCGCTGTGAAAACAGTGTGGTACAGGTTGTGGTTTTGTTCAGCCTTTGCTCTTGATTTTGCTTTTATGCTCTCTGGAAAACTGGGTTGTGAAAAGCAAGAAAATGGTAGAAAATGTGTGGGTTTTTTTTAAAAGTGGTTGGTTGTAAACTGAATGTTCAACAAGCAGTTGTACAAAACACTTGGCTGTATCAATGGCTGCTGTTGTTGTTGGGGGTTTTGTTGTTGGTTTTGTGTGTGTGTGTGCTTTAAATCAATTCTCAAGTGAAAGAAAAACTGCCATTTTTCTTGTCGCTTACTTCGCTTTGATTTGAAATATTTGCCTTAGTTTGCTTGGGATTTGATTACCGAAAAGCAGTTTCATTTATTCTTGCAGTTTTTATGTACTCCAATTTGAAGTACTGAGTGCAGAGTGAAGCGGTTTATTGCTGATACCGTTTTTCTGTTTGTAATGTTCTTTAAAACATAACGTTGCCTTTTCTTCAGTGAATTACATGGTGCTTTTGTTCAGTGAATTACATGGTGCTTTTGAATTTACATGTTCAGTAATGGGTTTATTTGGCATTTGGTGTTTCAGTATTTATTTTGGAGGCTTGAAGTGTCTTTATCTGGGCAGTTGTGTAATTGGTTTATTTGCATGTAATCATTTCAAGGAATGCCCACATTTTTCACCTTCAGATGAGGGATAATGTATATGTGTAGCTTGTTGCCTGTATCAATTCTTAATCATAACAACCTGAAGGACATGGCTTAAATTATGTCTGAAACTTATCTTGTGAAATTTGTAGACAGTGGTTTTTGCGTGGTGGACTTGTTTTAAAGTTATGCAGTTAACCCCCTCCAGTTTGTCTGCTGCCTCTCCCCTCTATTTCCAATTACTCCAGGGTCAGTGATAGCTTTATTATGTGCATTATTTTAAAATGTATTGCATTTGGAGCTGCTTTTCAATTAACCTACTCCCATGAAAGGGTGAATTGGAAACCCCATTTGCCAGTAGCCTGTGAAAGTTTTTATTTACAATTGCAAGTATCACAGGTTTCCTTGCTCTTTTTGTACATTTCATATTAAGGTACCTTTTTTTGTTAATGCCAGGAACCCAGTTAAACTTGTTCTAGAATCGCAACTGGAAATGTCCTTTTATAACCCAATTTGATTACTGTTATATGCGATTGATCAAATCCAATTGTTCATCTGAATGAGTGGAGAAAATGTTGCATGTTCCTTTAGAGGATCAACAAATGTTTCCCATTACTAGTATTCTATATATTTTTTCTGTGTGTGCACATCTGATATATTTATACATTGTTTTATAGATTGGTGAGCACACACCACTGGCACTTGACCTACCCAACTGACTTTTCCTCAGAAAAATACTTGTAGCTTTTCTTGGCTGCTATAAACAATGTGAAAGAAATGAAAGCTTAGCACAACTCCTTTAATACTTGCAAGCTGATGTTTTGCACATTTATTTTTTAGTGTTTGTAGTGTCTGGTTGTAAAGATAATACAGCTGGAATTAAGCTAAATACCGACTAGTGTTGTCTGCATCTATGTGATTTTATTCATATAAATGTTTATTGCGCCCTTCTGTTCATGCCCTTTGCATTTATGATTTTGACTTCAGTACTTCATATCTTACTTCATATCTTTTCAAATTGTAAAGGGTTTTTCACTGCAACTTTTTTTAAAGCATAACAAATTTCTATATTATATTAATCTTTGCATCATAATCAAAATACTTTCTACCACTGTGCAAAATTTCATGGCAATACCTTCAGTAGATCGCAAGATATAAAAATCAAACAAAATGGACGCCTAGTCCCCCCTTAAAATATTGGAATGAACACGTCATTGTGGCCTGAGATATTTCAAATGGTGTGAACATTGAAAAGTGAACAAGTCAGTTGGTCGGTCATTGTGTCACTGCTGGTCAGAGCATTGGGAAAAGCCTACCTCCCCCTTCAGCCAAAAAGAGGCTGGAGTTAGGGTTGGGTAGCCGGCTCGCAGCTGGAATAAAAATAGATTTTCGAATGAATTGAAAAACATTGTCAAAGCTTGATGAAAAAGTGACAAAAATAAAAAAACATGACCAAGGCCTTTGTTCATAGTTCCGTTCATGAATGACTGTTTGCAAATGTAGAATTTGCACAAGGTCTCAGATGCATATACACCTTTTACCTGTACTCCTCTGTCACCCACAATCTCTTTTCGTCAAGTTTCAATCTTTTCCCTTCCTTAAATTTAAAAATATCCAATCAGTCCAGCAAATATATTACATTCATGAACAACTTTGACCCATTCAGATGTGTTCTAATGCCTGTCTGAAATAAAAAAAATAAATGCACAAGATATGTCCTCCTTGGAATATTCAAGCACCCCTTACAGAATGTACTAAGTTCTCCAAAGTATGGATTCAAATCTATATAAAATCACTTTAAAATGTCATCATATTTGTAAAAAAATCTTGCCCACAAGCGTATGGATTCAGTGATAATATACATAGCATGTACTATCTTGGACAGTCACATGATCCCAAGAACCTATAAGCTATTTTTCCTCTACACTTTACAATTCAGAGCCTGTGGACAATCTTGTCAAAGTTTTGAGGTATTAATATTATGTACACATCTGTAAACTTACAACGCCATTTCTTTATTTTTCACTAACAGAGTGGCAATCATTTTAATGGTCATGTATCCCTCGGCAGGGATGGAATAGCTCAGAGGTCAGAGCACTCGTTTTCCCCAAGCTAAGGTTAAGCAGGATCAAGCCTGGTTACCAAGTGGATGGGGGTGACTGCACGCTTTGTCTTCAGTACAGTCCCCCAGTTCATCCAGCTGTAAAGGATACCTGTCCTCTTTAGGGTCAGGGGAGGAAGAGGCGATGGGTGCCACCCTCAATAGCTTATGCTGGAACCTGGAAAAGCTGAGGTCTCATAACACTTTGCTCCCTAACGACTGCATAGGGTATGAGAATTGTCCCACCACAATAACAAACCAGTATTCTAGAGGTTCCACCCAAAGCTGAAAATGATCAATTTCTTATGGGGTGACAGACAGCACCTGGTATGGTTCATGTCAAAAACTGCTTACCCACTCGGAAAAGACTGCAGAGAAGTGCATGTGAAACAAGCCTACTCTTTAATGCTTTAGTCTTTTTCAGGGTGGGGAGATGTGTGGGTTTCTGCTGGATCTGGTTGATGATGATGATGATGATGATGATAATTGTAATGTGTGGAATTTATATAGCTGGTGAATCTTGTAAAGCAAACAATTAAAGCACTTAAATTAAAATCATGTACACGCATGTAGCTGTGCACAAACAGGATTAACAGATATCAAATTCACACACACACACACACACACGGAATAACTATGTCCATCATTAAAAAAAATTATTATGATGCGGTGATTTCCATTTTTGCGACTGTAATCACATGATTATGGTATTAGCGTCTAAGAATATGTTAAAAACTATGTGCCTTATCCTATAATGGTTCTCTCTCTGTGTCTGTCTCTACCTCTCTTTCAGCGGATAAATTCCTCTTATGTTCTGTTACATAGTTGAACTAAAATTTAAGGCATATATTTCCCTTAGCATGCAGCCGATTGATGGACGTGCGCGCGCACTTCTGTGTGTGTGTGTGTGTGTGTGTTTGTGGTTGCCATCTGCCGAAACCACAAATGTTCGACGAGCGTTATTTCCCTTTAGGCCTCGGCCTAGTCATATGATGTTTATCTCTAGAACTAGTGTTTGACCAAGACGGCAAACATGGTAAGTCGTTTATTTTATTTCGTGTGTTAGTTTTGTATTCTGTGTACGCATCAGTGATTCCATGAGCAATTAAGATAGTTAGGCCTATCGCCTGTTTAATTTTCCAGTCATCGTCTTTCAAAAAAATTATGTAATTCGTTCATTGTCAATCCTCTTACTCTAGTTGATTCCCTGGTTTCGGTTTTGAGAGAAAGTATCGATTGAAGGATAGATTTGTCTGCATTCATAACCAATATCTCGGCTTTTTGTTCTTTCTGTCTTTTCATTTTCTTTTAGCTGAGTCGAGCAATTTTAGGCAGTTCGGTGAAATCCCACTCTTGTCGGGAGTTGACCTCGTGATAAAAAAATATAAAAAATTGGACAATGGTAATTTATAATTAAATTATCGTCAATTTTTAATTGAATTTTTGGTGGATGAATTAATTATCTGGGTTCTGCTTTACATTAATAGGCAGTCTATGAGTACAGCGTGTTTGTAGGGGTATCATGACTATGAGTCTGTGTGTGTGTGTGTGTGTGTGTGCGCGCGCGCGCGCATGCGTGCGTGTCTGCGTGTATGTCACTGTGGTGTGTGTGTGTAGTTTTGCATCTTTCCACATAGAGTGTACCGTAAATGTGTGTGTTTTTTTTTTGGGGGGGGGGAGGGGAGGGGGTGCATCTTTCCCAGAGAGTGTAGGTAAATTTGTGTGTGTGTACTTTTACATATTTCCACAGAGAGTATGTAAATGTGTGTGTGTGTGAGGGGGGGGGGGGGGGGGGGAGCAGGCAGGCATACACATACACTGCACATGAAGAGGTGTGGGGGGGGGGGGGTGGTATGTATATTATGTTTATGTGACCAAATAAAAGACAAAAAACGATGATTTTGTTAAATGTCATCACTACCTATCTTGACTACCATATCCCCCCCCCCCCCCCCCCCCCACTTTTTCTGCTTGGGCTTATTTTTGATACCCTTTGGCTGTATGCACACACACACACACACACACACACACACACACACACACCACCACACACTGTAACATATTTTTGATGATAAAATATGATATATATATACACTATATACTATACTATATATAATATGCCTTTCCACAACAGCTGAAGAACATGATGAGGCAGCTTGAGTCTATTCAAGTTTGCATTGCAATTTGCATATTTACTGAACAAGTCATTGGAATGATGTTTCTGTTCTTTTTTTGTCTTTTCCTGTATAGGTATGATTGGTTCTGTGAAGTTATATATATATATATATATATATATATATATATATATATATATATATATATATATATATATGTGTGTGTGTGTGTGTGTGTTAACAGCAACTCTCAACAGTAAATTTCTGATGTAATAAACTTTGTCTTGAAATTCTTAACTTGATCCAATCAGCTGATCATTTTTCATTTCAGGGTGTTTTGGGGGGTTTGTTTGTTTGTTGCTTTTTTGGTGTGTATGTGTGTGTGTGTGGGGGTGGTGGGGGGGGGGGTGTTATTGGTACTGGTTGTGTGTGTTGGTCCCTTTTGATTTTGAAAGACTAATTATTGCATGATTAGCAAATTATGCAAACCTTGTATCCATAAAAATCTCAACAATACACTGTAGTTTGTTAATGGTTTTTCACTCCAAAAAAAGTATCAGTGATTGGTATAGTAACAAAAGTAATGTAAAAAAAAAGATAATAATAATGATGATAATGATAATCATTTTTACTGCTTTTTGTTCTGCTACTAGTAATGCTAATTCTACTTCTACTACTAGTACTACCACCACCACCACTACTACTACTACTGCTGCTGCTGCTGTTGGTACTTCTACTACTACACTGCTAGATTAGTAGATAGTACTTCTTTTGCTAGTGATCTAGAATAACAATGTGATATATTAGTGTCTTGAAATTCTTTAAGAAAGGTTGTTGAAATGGATCATTACAAAGATAATGTTCAAATCTAGTGCACTTCATGGTGAACAGCAGTTTAAAATCATCTTAGCATATGATGTAATACATGATGTGGCTTTGATAAGAAGAAAAATATTGATCTGTCTATAGATTAGATAATATACATGGATTTGTACAGGCTCATAATGATGTCAAGCCATACATTATGATTCACTGTGTGTGTGTGTGTGTGTGTGTGTGTGTGTGTGTTTTACTTTAAAAGTATGCACAGGAACAAGACTTGTAAGTTTGTATTTTATGGATATTCTATACAGACATTGTTTGTCTGTCAGTGTGTGTGTGTGTGTGTGTGTGTGTGTGTGTGTGTGTGTTCTGTCTGTCTGTGTCCACTAGTCTCCGTGTCTCTTTGTCTTTCTCTCTCTATATATTTCTCCCTAACGGGCGGGGACTGGATGTAAAAAAGCACATGTGTGCTTATTCATTATCCTCGAAATAAAAGAAATTGTCATTGTCATTGTCTTGGTGTTTTACTCTCTTTTATCTTGCTGTATGTCTGTCTCTTTCTCTCTGTTCATCCATTTTGATCATGTTCTAACCAGATGATTATTATCAGATGATCTGAAGATTAACAAAATGAGGAAAGAAAGAAAAGAAAAAAGAATTCTATCAAATCTTCTTGAGAGAATGTTTCATGTTTTTGGTGCCATCATGTCTTAGCAGTGGAGATAAGCACTGCTTTCGAGTAAGAGCTCAAGTCTATGAAGGATGGTGTCCCTTGCCTAGCACATTTTTGTTTGTTTGTTTCAGATTTTTTAGCCATTCATGTTTGGCTGACTTTCATTCCTTGTTCTCTCTCTCTCTCTCTCTCTCTTCTCTCTCTCTCTCTCCCTCTCTCTCCTCTCTCTCTCTCTCTCTCTCTCTCTCTCTCCTCTCTCTCTCTCTCTCTCTCTCTGTCTGTCTGTCTGTCTGTCTGACTGTCCCTCTCTGTGTCTCTGTCTCTGACTGTCTTTCTCCCTCCCTCTCTCTCTGTGTGCGTGTGTGGGTGCGTGCGTGCGTGTGTGTGTGTCTGTGTCTGTGTCTGTTCTGTGTGTCTGTGTGTTTTATTGAGAAACAAATTGAAGAAAAATATACATCAATTCCTATATCATTGTGAGAATGATACATATCACCAGAAAAAAACTCTTATCTTTAGGTGACTCAAATGACTCAAAAATGTCACATGTGCATTCACACACACACACAAACTCTCTCTCTCTCTCTCTCTCTCTCTCTCTCTCTCTCTCTCTCTCTCTCTCTCTCTCTCTCTCTCACACACACTCTTTCCCTCTCTCTCTCATATACACACTAACACACACACACTAACACACATACAAACACACACTAACACACACATACACACAAACACATGCACACTAACACATACACACACTAACACACACACACACACACACACACACATACACACACACACACACACTGATACATGTGTAGCATCAGTTCCAGAATTCTGAACATGGAAGCAATGGGCAATGATGTCTGTCTATGATGTGACATTTCCATAATGCATCTGATTTCTTTCGATACAAAGTACTATAATATATCATCAATCTGTGCTTGGTTTTTATTAGTTTTTCTCCTGTCCCCCTCCCCTGCTGTCCCCCTCCCCTTATTCTCTGTCTGTCTGTCTGTCTATCTTCTGTGTTCCCATTATATATCTCATCCCTTGATCTCTTTTACCAGGTTTTGCTCTCTCTCTTGTCTCCCTTTCTCTGACACTAACCTCTCTCTCCTCTCTCCTCTCTCTCTCTCTCTCTCTCTCTCTCTCTCTCTCTCTCTCTCTCTCTCTCTCCTCTCTCTCTCTCTCTCTCCTCTCCTCTCTCTCTCTCCTCTCTCTCTCTCTCTCTCTCTCTCTCTCTTTCTCTCTCTCTCTCTGTTCCCATATCTCATCCTTTACTCTCTTTTACATGTGCTGGGCCTGACTTGTCAGGCGATTAATGGCAGTGTAACATATTTTCGCTCATATGACAGACAGCAATAGCTGCAGTCTGAGTGCTCAACAAAAAAGAACAATTTTCTTTTACTAAGTTATTGCTCTCTCTTTTGTCTTTCTTTCTCTCTCAGTTATCAGTCGAAGTTACCTCTCTTAACTATACCCTCCCCCCATCTCTCTCTCTCTCTCTCTCTCTCTCTCTCTCTCTCTCTCTCTCTCTCTCTCTCTGTCTCTCTCCCTCTGTCTGTCTGTCTGTATTTTTGTCTCTCTTTTTGTCTTTCAGTTCTCTTTGACTCAGTGCACCTCTGTCTATTTATTTGTCTGTCCGTTGGTCTGTCTGTCTCTGTCTGTCTGTCTGTCTGTCTCTCTCCCTCTCTCTCTCTCTCTCTCTCCCCTCTCTCTCCTCTCTCTCTCTCTCCTCTCTCTCCTCTCTTTCTCTCTCTCTCTCTCTCTTTCTTTATTTGTTTGATTAAAAAAAAAAATGATAATGTACTCCTTGAATCCTTTACACTATAGTTCTCTCTTCAGAAGGTGAATTTTTCACTTGACCTTTCTTCAGAGGATAATTGCTATTTTACTTTTGTCGGAGAGCCTTTTAATTCTTTTTGCTGTCAAGCTATTTCTTTTAAGTTTCAATTAGTTTTGGTGTAACGACCATGCTCTGTGGCGGAGGAGACGGGATAGCCTGGTGGTTAGAGTAATGAGCATTGGGCTCGTGATCTGCTGACCCGGGTTCGAAACTCGTTCAAGAGGATTTTTTCTCTGGAGTTAACGTCAGTGCCGACTCCACTCTCCCCAAAAGTCCTTCGGATGAGTCTATAAACCGAGGTCCCGTGTGCGAACGCACGCAAAACATATCTTGCGCTCAGATTAAAGCCCATACCGCTTTTTGGAAGAATAGGCCATTGTGTGCCGGTGTGGGAACCAATGACAAAATTTACAAAACTGCATACATACGGGGACTAGAGGTAAAATGCACATGAGTGCTTGCTTATTCCATTATCCTCGAAATAAAATAATAAAATAAAAAGTGATTAACACTGTGGATTCCCAACCTCAGGGTCATGGCTTGAGTATCATTTATGGGACTTCCTGAGCTTCAGCCTATTGCTGCCTGTTGGAGGTGTATGATGCAAATTTGGAATCGTTCTGACTCCATATTTTCCTTCCAACACTGCAGGTGTGTGGTGTAACTCCTATACTCCCACCCCATCCTCTTGTGCAGGGAAAGAAAAAAGAAAGGCCCAGTGATTATTCTTGTAGTCCCAGGGAGTTGTTCCTTCCGAAATAGAAAAGTATGCATGTTTCAATATCAAAACACTGTGGAGACGAGTGTTCTTAGTTTTAAAAGTCGGTGCACAAGTGGTGAGAACACACTTGTGTCTGTTTAAACCTTCATAATTTGAACGTGGGGTTTTTTTGGTGGTTGTTTTTTGTTTGTTTTAAGTCGGTTGATCCTTGGTGATAATAGACTTGTTGATGTTCATAAACAATTTTTTATAGACAGAAGAGAAAAAAAAACAACCCCTAACCCATGCAGTGATGGAGTTTGCAGCTTTCACAGAAAAGCCAACATCTTAAATCTAAAAACTTTTCAGATCAATCAATCATTTTTTAAAATGTTAATGGCGTGCGTGTGGCGCATTGTCAGGAGCAAAATCTATGCACTAATTCTTATTTCTGTGTACAGTGCTGTTGAGATTTGATATTGAACAAATGGAATTCACCAGATAATGGATGGGAATCGCACCGTATGTAATATTCGGGAACGTTCCTTTTAAATCTTCGTTCTCTGGGCACAGATCTCTACTGAATCAGTTTAACTGAATAATGACCCGAAGGTGGTGTTCTCCAAGTCTTGTTGTCTGTTTGGCTCTCACATAATTATTGTATTGGAAATCTTGTGTTGAAAACAAGAAAGGTTTTATAATTTCTCACTTATTCTTGCACTGGAGAATATATTCCACTTTACCACCTGGAGCAAAAAAAGAAAAAAAAAGTCCATGTCAGTCAGTATGTGCTATTTTGTTGGTGTGGGCAAAATGTGAACACGCATGTGCGTAATATGTCTGCCCGGAAATGTGCGATTGTGTGTGTGTGTGTGTGTGTGCGTGCGCGTGTGTGTGTGTTCGTGATTTGCTGTTAAATTTCCAGCAGTGCGGGGCAGTACGTGCCTTAAGCACCATCGCCAGTCCCAGTCCCACCCATGCACTCTCCCAGACTTTGTGCTGGCGAACTGAGCTACCTTGGCCGTTCTCTTCCTGCCAGACTGCATTTCCGCCCGTAACCCTTCCCCCTTTCTTTCCTGTATGAGTCCCCCCCCCCCCCCCCCCCCCATCCCCCCAAGCCATCCACACCCCTACACTTTCCTTCCCAGGTCAACTCTCTTGTTCCCTGCTCTCTCTCTCTCTCTCTCTCTCTCTCTCTCTCTCTGTCTGTCTGTCTCTCTCTGTCTTTCTGTTTGTCTGTCTGTCTGTCTGTCTGTGTCTCTCTGTCTTTCTGTTTGTCTGTCTGTCTGTCTCTCTCTCTCTCTCTCTCTCTCTCTCTCCCTCCCCCTCTCTCTCTCTCTCTCTCTCTCTCTCTTTCCGTCCCCAACCGTCCTCTCACTGCTACTTCCTCCTCCCCCCCCCCCCCCCCCCCATTCCTTTCTTACTCTGCAAAATGTGGTTTCCTATTATCCAAATAGTCGTTTCCTGTTCGGCACATGTACTGTTTGTTACGTTCCGTAGTGCATTATATCGTTTCACGAATACTTTGTTTCGGTATTGTGTAGCATGCTGCGTTTATTAATGTTAATGCTGTAATCCATTTCCATGTTGAAGGAATGGGTATTGCGTAAGCAGGGTCATATCGCAGGTTTGTGGTTGTGATGTATGATTAATTTGGTTTTTTGTGGTGGAGAGGGGGATGGGGGTGGCGGTCGGGGTGGGTTTTTTATTTTATTTTATTTTATTTTTTTTTTGGGGGGGGGGGGTGTCTCTTCTCTCTCCTGGGCAGTTCGCTAGCACTTTCTGGGTACCTCCAAACAGTTTTAGGTGTCGAGGTGCAGCAGGAATCTTTCCAATATTATTACTATGTTGCTGTGTTTAATTTTCTGTCCCCGCTTTCCTTCCTGTTTTTAACCCCAGATATTGTTCCTAAAGTTGGCCAGATTTTAAGCCGAAACAGTTTTCTCTCTCTTTCTCTCTCCCTCCCTCTCTCCCTCCCCCAAACCTCCACCCCAACCCCTCCCTTCTCAGGTACCTGTCATTCACAAAAAGCGTGCAAATACAGTCTGGTTACTATTGACACCATTCAGCACGCCCTCTGGTTGGTTGTTTTTTTAGACACGTTTTGTGACCTTGCGTTTGGTTGGCTGAAATCATGTGTCAGTTATCACTGCGACGGATTTCGCTGAATGTCAATTCACTGGGTCACTGGGTAGTTTTGGGGAGGGGGGTGGGGGGGAGGGCTATTGTTTCAAGGATGTCTGGCCATTTGGGTTGCACACAGTGGAACCTGTCTGAGATGATGTTGGTGGTGGTGTTCTTACATTTGTTTGTCATATCGGCCAGTCAACCAACCAACCAATCATTCAACTAATCAATCATTCTGTCAATCAATCAACCATTTATCCAGTCAATCAATCTAATCAACCAACCAACTAATCAATCCATAATTCGGTCAATCCATCAATCAACTAACCAATAAATCCATCCCTTATACCAGTCAGTCAACCAGCTAAACATTCAATCAATCCAATAACAGATGCAGGCTGCAACCCAAGTATGATGTTTACACCGGGGCCAATCATCAAGGCTTTTATCAGGATTGTCACCACCATGCTAAGAAGTTCATTCAAGCTGAGATTGAAATGATGCAGCTGTTTACTTAATAAAACATCAAGCCTCTCACAGCCTTTGTCAGCTATCAGGGTCATCATCAGGGCAGTCACCAGGCTGTGGAAGATCCAACAGTAACCACCGTTTGAAGTGAAACTGCCAAGTAGGAAATGAGGTTTAAAATATCACAGCATTCGTTCGAAAAGACCATAATGTGACATTCATAGCTGGGGGAAAAAAATCTTCTGATTCTCCCTGTCAGTTATCCAATCAACCAACCAACCAAGCAGCCAACAATCCGTCATTGACCGTTGGAATTGGTCTTTGACTTGATTCATGGGTTATGAGGTATCACGGAAAGTCGTTATCTTTTGCAGTCTCTATCAGTTTCTTCAGCTCACTGGGCCGGGAGTCAGAAAAAAAAACCCAGCCAGATTTGCTCATTCTTTGAATTAACGTTTTCCCCCTGATCCCCTGCTTGTCCCTCGCTGTATTTATCCTGGTGCAGTGTGTTTGCCAGATGGTCCTTACAAAGCCAGGTGATCTGGTAATGTGACTGTGTGCTACTTTGGTTTTCGTTCCGGAACTGTTGTTAGTAAGTCCTAAAAAAAGGATGAAAGGTTGCTTCGATTCTGTTCTCAACGGTATCGTTTCTGCTGTGATCTGTATGGCAGATTTGTATAATATGATCCTGGGGTAGGCCGAGCATCTCGTCCCCAAGAGAGCAAGTCGACTGTTTAGGACAGGTCATGTTCTACATTAATTAAAAGCAGGGGAGTGAATGTACCAAGAAGGCGGAAAAATAGACAAGGAGGCGACAGGAAGAAAAGGAACAACGCCGAAACTAAGAGAGGGGTAGAAAAGAGGGAATTCCTAGCACAGAATTTGCAGAAGGTGGGGATGCTACTTATACTGATAGCCCGCCACGCATCCCCACAGGGAAGAACGGCCGTTGTTTGAACCACAAGTTCGGCAAGGAGAGTGTGTCACTAGCCTTTGATCTTTCTTCCAAAGGCACAGGAGTTTTCAAAATAGGGGCACACTTTCTTTCTTTCTGTACTCATTAGAAACAGACCTCTGTCTGTCTCGTCTTCTCAGTCAGTCAGTCAGTCAGTCTGTCTGTCTGCCTCCTCCCTCCCTCCCTCTCTCCCTCTCTCTCCTCTCTCCTCTCCCTCTCTCTGTCTCTCTGCATCTGTCTTTTCTGTTCTTTCAATCTGCATGACTTGATTTCCAAGTCTGACTTATGCACTGGATGAAAATAGGACGGGAGAAATGATAGCGTCTGGATTTGGTGCTGAAGTTTGTATGTAGTGTAGTTTATCAAGATTAAGTAGAACAAGACTTAGTGAATCTAGATAAGCCTGGTCTGTTAAAAACATTTATTCTACAGTTTTAAAAAAAAATAGATTCAGCACATTATGACTTAAATTAACGCAAGCAAACAAGCAAGCAAGCACGCACGCACAAACACACACACACACACACACACGCACACACACACTTTTAAAGAGAGATTTTTTTTCTGGAGAATAATGGAGAGAGAGAGAGAGAGAGAGAGAGAGAGAGAGAGAGAGAGAGTATGGTGCAGATATAGTGTGACAAGGATGTATCTGTCCATTAATACATATTCATCTCTGCATTGTGCATATTTATCATGGGGCTCGTCACACACGGTAAGTCAGTCGTTTGTTCCTTTATTTCATACCACACGTGAAAGGTAATAGTGTGGTGTGCACGCAAACACACACACACACACACACACACCACGTACACAAGTCGACAGCTGGTCTCCATTCTTTCGATGCAAACTGCGCCGACGTTATCTCCCCCCCCCCCCCCCCCCCCTTTCCCCCCCCCCCCTCCCCACCACATCATCACCACCACCATCGCTACTCCCAACCCTCCCCTCTTTACCCTCCCCTCTCCATCCCGCTCCTTTTTTTTAAATCCGTTTTGCGACAGTCTTCAGTGATGGTTGGCAGTTACTAGTGACCTTTTTGTTTTCTTTCTCGCTGATAAGAACTTTTTATGTAGGTAGGTAGACAAGTTGAAGTGTCGCTGGAAATTACTTAACCTAGCCGGTCTGCCTTCCTTCCTGCGGCTGCCTAAAGAGAAGAAGGTAATGTTCGTATCAGAATCGTGTCCTGGTTTCTCTTTTATGTATCATGGTACTGTGGATTTCGAAATCCGCTCCGAGTGAGATACATGTACAGTTCTTGTTTTCTTTGTTGTGTGTGTGTTCGTGTCTTTATTATTGTTGTTGTTGTCGTTATTATTATTAGAAGTAGTAGTAGTCCTTTGCTTTTTTTGTTTGGTGTGTTTTGTTTTGGGTTTTTTGGTTACTTTTTTTGTGGGGGGAGGGGGAGGGGGGATAAACTGACTAAAAAAAGATAAATAGCTTAATAGAACTGGCGCGACTTACAATGTTCCTTGTAGTAAATGGTATAGCTTTTCGCTTTTGTCAGATCAGAGAGGCGATTTTGAGTGGGTAGTTTTGGGGTCGGTTTTTTGGGTTTCTTTCTTTGAGCTTCTTAGCATTTTTTCCCCGCCTTGGAGACTCAACTGACGTAATTTTTTACCGTAGCTGTGATGAAATGCCGTATACCATACTGATGACGAAGTTCTGACATTTGTGTTGACGTTGCAAAAGGGAGGGTTCATTTGGTTCCGGGAAAAAAAAATGAAAACAGCTTATGTTAGCCATGCAGAAGCCATACATCATCTTCGCTGAAACCGAAAGAAAGGGAGAAACGAGAACAAACATAATACAAAAAAGAAACCCCAACCCAGCAACAACAACAACAACAACAACAAACCAGAAATGAACTAACCACAAGAAAAGAACATGGGCAACTTAGTGTTGTGTTTGCTCAACACTTAGAAAACTCACCAGGCAAATCTTGAGACATAACAATCTTGCTTTGTTTCTGGTTGTCCGGCGATCAACAGTATACATATAATACGTGTCGATTCATGACAATATCATTATTCCAGTTCGTCACATTGCAAGTACTAAAAACGCTGGACGTGGCAGGTTAATTGACAATACATTGTTCCACTATGTGACATCGCAAATTTTTTTTAAAAGCTAGGCAGGACAGGACATGGATAACTTATGCATTAAGTTGCCTCGAGGTACACATACTTTTTGTGACAAGTATCGTTGACTGTAGCTCATCGAAGAAAGTTGAATGTCATTATAAACCAAAAAAATGAAGACGAGAAAAACGAACAAGAAATGCAGGGAACCAGACGAGGTACCATGGAAGCCAGCGAAGCCTGCTTGAAGACTGTTGTCTTCACACTCCACACACTGGCTAAAATCTTCCGGGAGGAAGGGGGAAGTTCTGAAAGACTGAAGACAGGAGCCCATTTCAATTCAACTCATCTCACCTCAACTCAACTCAACTGTCTTCATCGCTGCCGTCGTCGATAGGAGCTCCATGCCAAGCCATCAGGGTTCGCCATCTTTCTCTCTCTCTGCCTCTGCTGAGTTCTACGATCCTCTGTAAGTGTAGTATACTCCTCCCAGACCGCTGATCTCAGGGATGTTGGCAATGTAGAATGTTGGTGGTCATCTAATTAGTCTGTGTTTTTCTGATTGCATGACCAACATATCTCAGTCTGCGCTTATCACTTTCAGCCAACATTTGTCTTTGCACTGAGAGTTCAAGATTGTTCATTAGGATACCAAAAAGAAAAGGAGCTCATTCGGATAAAAAATGTTTTCATAAGTTTCCTTCTTTGATTCTTAGTAACGCGATAGAGCTACACTGAAGACGAGAGACCAGTTGATTTGTAATCCCGGGATTATGCAGAGGCTTCTTGAGGAACGGGAGGCACCGTGGTCGAGTGGTTAAGGCGGTCAACTCGTGATCCAGAGGTCGCGGTTCGATCCCCGCTCGGCTCGGTGTTGTGTCCTTGGGAAAGACATTTTACTCCTATTTTCCTCACTCCACCCAGGTGTACAAGTGGGTACCAGCTCTGCTGGGGAAGTATCTGGCGACAGACTAGCGTCCTGTCACAGGGGTGGTGAAAAACCATCAGTTCGCTTAACGCTACAGAAACCGGGATAAGCTCCGGCTCTATGGGCCTTCTGGCTCGAAAGAACATACTTCTTGAGGAACAGAGCCTGAATGGACCAGTCTATTACTTATTGTAGAATTGTCACTGGAATGGAATCCTCTTTTCCACGTCAACTTTAAAGACTCTGGAAAGGCCTTTGACAGCTTAGACCAGAACACACACACACACACACACACACACACACACACAC
>CM054166.1:25706967-25796967 GCA_028751875.1 Rapana venosa
TCTCTCTCTCTCTCTCTCTCTCTCTCTCTCTCTCTCTCTCTCTCTCACTCTGTCTCTCTCTCTCTGTTTACCTCTTTAAGTTAAACAGGGTGAATCTATGTCAAATGTTTCACACACACACAAAACCAAAACGCAGTAACGCAACTTGAAGCTGCCCTGGTGTGTTGTTTTTTCTGTTTATTTTGTTTACTTTTTATGTTTGTGTAAGTGTTTTCTTGTTTTTTGTGGGTTTTTTTTGGGGGGAGGGAGAGGGTGGCTGAGGTGGTATTTCTTTAGATTCTTGAAATATATAAAAGTTCTCACCGTATCATTGGTAGTATAGTGGTAGTGCACGCCCAGAATACACACACACACACACACACACACACACACGCACGCACGCACGCACGCACGCATACACACACACGCACGCACGCACGGCACGCACGCACGCACGCACACACACACACACACACACACACACACACACTCCTCTCTCTCTCTCTCTCTCTCTCTCTCTCTCTCTCTCTCTCTCTCTCTCTCTCTCTCTCTCTCTCTCTTCTCTCTCGCTGTGTAAGGGGGGACGGGATAGCATGGTTGTCGGAGTGATGTATTCGTGATCTGCTGACCCGGGTTCGAATCTCGTTCAAGAAGATTTTCCCTCTGGAGTTAACATCAGTGCCCACTCCACTCTCCCCAAAAGTCCTTCGGATGAGACTATAAACCGAGGTCCCGTGTGCGAACGCACGCAGAACATCTTGCGCACACGTTAAATCCTGCTCCGCTTTTTGGAAGAGTAGGCCATTGTGTGCCGGTGGGAACATATGTCAAAATTTACAAAACCGCATACACACGGGGACTACATTTTTATTTTTAAAAAAGCACATGAGTGCTTATTCCATTATCTTCGAAATAAAAGAATGAAATAAATAATTTTTTAAAAGAACCAACATGAACAACAAAATAGGCCCAGTTTTCACCCAAGATGGCGACAAGGGTTGGAGCACGTGAGAATAATCTCCCGGGGAAGGGGGGTAGGGGAGGGGGGGAGGGACAAAGGCGGAGAGCGAAAGCCCGGGAAACTGGAAGGAGGATAGTAGTAGTGCGACAGCCGAAATGGGGGGAGGGAAGGAGGGGAGGGGAGGAGGTATTGTCTTTAAAGACTGAAAAAAAAGTTGTTGTTTGAATGTCAGGGTCGATCGCAGCAGTGGACAGTCTGTGGGCCAGCCGACATTGGAGAGTTAACATGTGACCGGTGCAGTGTGTGTGTGTCGTAGTACTTGTTGTAGTAGTTGTTGTAGTAGTAGTAGTTGTTGTTGTTGGCTAACCGTTTTCCATGCTTTCGTTTTAGAGTTTGTTCGTTTCTTGTAGGGTATTTTCTTTTGGTCCAGGAAGGAAGGAAGGAGGGGAAAAAAAACAACCTAACTGAGAAGTGTGGCTCATAGTTTTGAGCGTTTCGTGCGGAATTTTTGTTTTTAGTTTTTGTCTGGAAGTTTTTTGTTGTTTTTTTTTTTTTAAGGTGAAATGTAATTGAAGAAGGTAGTGGTTGGTTAATTTTTTTTTTAAAGCCTTGTTTTTGGTTTTAGATTTGTGTGTGTGTGTGTGGAATTTTGGGTAGGAAATTTTACGTGAACTATATGCACATAGATGGTGTGTGATTAATCTTAAATATTAAAAACCCCCCACAAAACTCTACCAAAACAAAAACCAAACGAAAAGAACCCCCCATAACGGACCAAAGATGTATGCTCCGGCTGTTGCTAACGGCACATCGTCGGGTATCGTTCGGAGTCGCATCGCTGCTTTTGATCCTGATTTTGCCAGTTCTGTGAGTTTCCAATTTGTTGTTGTTTGTTCTTGTTCTTTATCGTTATTGCGGATGATGGTGTTTCATCGTCATGGTCTTTTGTTATGGTCGTTGTGCTTATGTTGTCAAAAATTTAAAAAAAAATCCAAGTGATGATGTGGGTGTGTGTGTGTGTGTGTGTGTGTGTGTGTGGTTGTGTTGTTGTGTGTGTGTTATATTTTCATTTTCGAGGATAATGAATAAGTAAGCACTCGTGTCTTTTAAAATAAAATCCAGTCCCCGTGTGTATGCATTTTGTCCATGTATGTGTTTGCTTGTGTATGTGTACGCTAGTGTGGTGCTTGTGTGTTGTGTGTGTGTGTGTGTGTGAGAGAGCAGAGAGAGAGAGAGAGAGAGAGCGAGTGAAGAGAGAGAGAGAGAGGATGAGAGGAGAGAGGGTGTGTGTGTGTGTGTGTGTGTATGTGTTTTACGCCGTTTGAACTTGCGACCCTGTGGGGGCTCGAATAAAGGCTGAACCCCCGCTATCAGTTTCCCCACTTTCAGCTGCTATCAGTTGCTGTCCATGTCATATATGTATATACGTGTGTGTGTGGTGTGGTGTGTGTGTGGTGGTGTGTGTGGTGTGTGTGTGTGGTGTGGATGTGGTGTGTGTGTGTGTAGTGTGCTTTTGTGTGTGTTGTGTTGTGAGTGTGTTGTGTGTGTGTGTGTGTGTGTGTGTGTGTGTGTGTGTGTGTGTGGTGTGTGTGTGTGTGTGTGTGTGTGTGTGTGTGTGTGTGAGTGTGTGGGTGTGTGCTGCGTGCGTGTGTGTGTGTGAATGAAATGTAGCTGCTCCAGATCAGAAGACACAATTATATTCATTCATTCTGTCTCTGTCTCTGCCTGCCTGCCTGTCTGTCTGTCTCAGTGTCTGTCTGTCTGTCTGCCTGCCTGCCTGCCTGCCTGCCTGTCTGTCTGTCTGTGTGTCTGTTGCTGTCTGTCTGTCTGTCTCTCTCTCTCTCTCTCCCCTCTCTCCTCTCTCTCTCTCTCTCTCTCTCTCTCCTCTCTCTCTCTCTCTCTCTCTTACTCTCTAATACATGTAGAAAAAAAATTATATCCCCGCGCCTATCAGCTTTAATAAGCTAGTATGAATTATTGCTGAATAGCTAGAATGTACAGATGACATTACCGGCTATGGTAATGATAGGGAGTTGGGGGGAGGGGGTGAATGGGGGGTGGGTGGGGGGTGGAGGGAGTGGATTGCTTTGATATAAAACAAAAAAGAAAAGAAAGATAAATAAAAGGGGGAGTTGAATGGACTGAAAATTGAGGCACTCAAGCGGTCTTCAGCACGAGTGGAAGTGTTGGTGTGAAAAGAGAGAGAGGTTGGGGAGGGGGGGGGAGGGGGGGAGGGGGGTAGGGAGGGGAGAGAGGGAGGTAGGGAGGGAGAGAGAGGGAGGGGAGAGAGAGGGGGTGAGGTAGGGAGGGAGATAGAGGAGAGGAGGGGTGAGGAGGGGAGGGAGAGAGGGAGGGAGGGAGAGAGGGGGGTGAGGTAGGGAGGGAGATAGAGGGAAGGAGGGGGTGAGGTAGGGAGGGAGATAGAGGGAGGGAGAGAGAGGGGGGAGGTAGGGAGGAAGGGGGTAGGTAGGGAGGGAGATAGAGGGGAGGAGGGGGTGAGGTAGGGGGAGATAGAGGGAGGGGAGAGAGAGGGGGTGAGGTAGGGAGGAAAATGGAGGGAGAGAGGAGGGGGGTGAGGTAGGGAGGGAGATAGAGGGAGGGAGAGGAGGGGAGAGGGGGGGTGAGGTAGGGAGGGAGATAGAGGGAGGAGAGGAGAGGGGGGTGAGGTAGGGAGGGAGAGGGGAGAGGGAGGGAGAGAGAGGGGGGTAGGTAGGGAGGAGATAGGGGGGAGAGAGGGGGGGGGTGAGGAGGGAGGGAGAGGTAGGGAGGGGAGAGAGAGGGGGTGAGGTAGGGAGGGAGATGGAGGGGGTGAGGCAGGAGGGAGAGAGAGGGAGGGAGAGAGAGGGGTGAGGTAGAGAGATGGAGGGTGGAGGAGATGATGGGAGGGTGGGGAGAGTCGAGGGAGAAGGGGTAGGTAGGGAGGGAGAGAGGGAAAGAGAGAGAGGGAGGGGAGGATGGGGGGGTGAGGAGGAGAGAGGTGGGGGGGGGGGGGGGGATGAGGAGGAGGAGAGGAGGACTTAGGGTGGTGTAATGTGAGTGAAGAGATGTTGATAGGGTGCTATTGCTGTTCCAAAGGTTTGGAAAGAAAGGGTGTCAGTTTCTTTTATGCAGCCAGAGGGCTTAAAAAATTTTTTAAACAAATATTGAAACATACAACGAAGTAATCATCATTGACCTAACCATCTTCTCCTTCCCTCCTTCTAAAAACAACAACAACAAATAAACAAACAAGCAAACAAACCAACCAAAACAAGGTGGATGAAGTGGGGAAGATGGGGGTGTCACAGCGTCACAGGCCCCTAAAGGAAATAAAACGGGGTCATTCAAAGAAGGGAGGTGGCAGGAAGGTTTAGACCTCCACCTGCCTAACCAGTGAAACCGTGAGCTTCTGGGGGTCGATTCCCAGCCATCCTCGCCCTTTCTTCCCAGTTTGGTGGGAAAATCAAACTGAATGTCAAGTCTTTCGGAAGAGACTCTGAACCAGTCGGACCGGTGTGCTTAGGGACTTGTACGGACTTGTGTACGTCAAAGGAACCGAGGACAGTTGAGAATGGGAAAGAGCAGGGAGTATAGCCTCCTACCTCCTGACTGTCCTTGCAAAATTGATAGGTTCAATTCCCAGCTGTATTCCCGAAGTCAGAATGGGGCTACATTAGGCTAATAAAGGGGGTGGGGTGGGGTGGGGGGGCGTTTGCATATAATTATGCAAAAACATCATCATTGGTAACCCACGCAGCCGAAGAACGAAATAATCGGAAACTGGTAGTTCATATACTTGTTAATGCGTGGGGACTGGCAATACGCCCTGCACCCACGCTCTATCACGTGCACGCGGGCACGTACACACACACACACACACACACTTTTACAGGATGGTTATAATCGTCAGTGTGTGTGTACTCACTATTCGCAGGTTACCCACGCACGATTACACACACACACACGCACACGTTGGGATGAGGCACACGCCTCAAAACCCGTTCCACCTTTCGGAAGAGAAGGCCATTGTGTACCAGTGGAAATGGATGTCATATGTACAAACTGCAGACATAATTCAATGGGGACTAAATGTAAAAAAGCACGTGAATGCTTATTCATTCTCATGGAAATAAAAATTGAAATTCAAAAAGAATTAGCTCTCTCTCTCTCTCTCACCCCTCTCTCCCCTCTCTCTCTCTCTCTCTCTCTCTCCCCCCCCCCCCCCCCCCATCTCTCTCTCTCTCTCTCTCTCTCGGGGGATGGGGCGCGCGCATGTGTGCATGCACGTAAGCCCTTGAGTGTGCGTGCGCATGTAGATGTGAGTATGTGTATGTTTCGTAAAGGATTTGCATTTTTACATTCTTTGTCTTATACGAGAGAGAGAAGAGAGAAAGAAAGTGTCAATCAAGTCAATTTTTCATTTCGAGGGTATACAGTCCTCGCCCTTATCAGGGGGGGGGAGGGGGGGGGGGCAGAGAGACAGAGACAGAGAGAAGAGAGTAAAATAATGAATGAATGGGTCAATGATGGCTGATGAATGAGTGATGATAAGCGACACTCGTCTCGTGACATTGACGTAAAAAGTTTTCGACAGTTTTCCCAGACCTCACACACGGTTGACCTAGCGTGACACGGAACACGGAAGCTGACGGATGTTCCCAAGTCAACAAGTGCCCTCACATCAATTGTGCCTCGCCAGATTTTTTTTTCTTCTCTCACTCTCTGTCAAAGTATTTCATACGTATACGCTGTAAATCCTTTACATTTCTTCTTCTTCTTCTTCTTCTTCATCATCATTATGATCATCATCATCATCATCATCTTCTTCTTCTTCTTCTTCTTCTTCTTCAAGTCTTGTTCATTAAATCCTCTTCTCTTTCTCCTTTCTTGTTCTTTGTTCCCTGATGCCGAAACAACTTGCGCGCACGTTAAAACCTGTTCCGCCTTTCGAAAGAGTAGACCATTTGGAACGGATGACAGAACTTACTAAACCGCATGCACTGGATATAAGGGGGAAAAAGCATGACAGCGTATGCATTATCCTCATTCTATAAGAAAATGATCCAATCCAGTCCAATCCAATCCTGTTGTTTATAGCCCCGCCGACCACAGAGGCCATAATTATCAGGGGGCTGTCACCTCGTCAACTTTGAAATCTCAGATTAAAACTGTGCAGCTATATACAGACAGATAAAAACAGGGTATAAAACCAACTCTACTCTCATTCCTGGTAACAACGCCCTGGCCAACCATTAAGGGTCAACCCAGGACCGGCCCCGCTTTTTGAAAAAACACACCCAACAACCCCCATATCAACCTCACATAATATGAGATAAAACCCAAAACCAAATTCCTTAAAACAACCTTGTTCTTAGTGACCAACTGTAACACTCATATCAAACGGGAAAAGCCCGATTCTCGAAATAAAAGTAAGTTTATACCATCATCTTTGTGAGATTTGAACTCCAAATGCTACACCCACTTCGCTTGATGCCTTCTGCCCCATAGAATGCTGTAGCTACTACTACATACAGCCTCAGCAAGGTTGGGTCGCTTTCTAGGAAAGGAGTACTGACAGCGAGTACGGTCTCTATGAACACTTGTGTATATAATTATATAATTTTTGTTTAAATGCCTCGTGTGTGTGTGTATCTTTCTTGGCTATACACTATGAGTGGAAGGACTTTAAACCGAACGAACTGACTTAAGACATTTTCTTGGCTTAGCGCTGGGGCTTTGCGGGAGCACATGCTTGTACTGCTTGTTTGCCCAGGCTTAGGGGAGAGGGGGGGGGGGGGGGGGGGGGGTGAGGTGGGAAGGGGGAGGGGGTACAACGTGGGGGTGGGGGGGAGGGGGGGGGGGGGGGGGGGGGCTAACACGGGGGTCTATGATGTCCTCGTATTGGCCACTTGAACAAGTTTGCCTTGTCGGGCAGGAGGTCATACAGAGTATGGGGGTAGGACGCTGATTGGTGAACAGGGAAGGGGGGTGGGCGGCAGAATGTGCCCCGTGTCGTTTCAGCTAATAACTTGACGTAGACGCCTAGCCTAGCCTAGCCTTTGGTGTGCAGTGTAACTTTTCTGTGTCGGTCATTATTCTTTATCACATGATTCATTGTGTAGTTGTTTTGAAAAAAAAAAATCTGTGGATAGATAAATATGTATGTAACAGGAGCCGGTCATAATATTGACATGACGAGACATAATCAACAGAGAACAAACAAGCACACATAGTTTGCTTTTCTAGTTTTGTCCACCCTCTCTCTCTCTCTCTCCTTCCCCCCCCCCCCCCCCCCCCCACTCTCTCTCTCTCTCTCTCTGTCTCTCCTCTCTCTCATCTCCTCTCTCTCTCTCTCTCCTTCCCCCACCGCCCACTTTCTCTCTCTCCTCTCTCTCTCTCTCTCTCCCCTTCCCCCCACCGCCCACTTCTCTCTCTCTCTCTCTCCCCCCTCCCCACCCCCACTTCTCTCTCTCTCTCTCTCTCTCTCTCCTCCTCTCTCTCTCTCTCTCTCTCTCCTTCCCCCCACCGCCCACTTCTCTCTCTCTCTCTCTCTCCTCATCCTCTCCTCTCTCTCTCTCTCTCTCTCTCTGTGAAATTCTTGCGTGCCATGGATACAAATGACGATCAGCTCTCTTCTTGTTGACTGAGATTATTCATTCTATATAATTATATATACAGGGCAGTCGTTCTACGTACAAGCACGGAGCTCTAGTTGAGGAACGAAAACAAAATCCGGTGTGTGGACGGACACATGCACGCACCGACAGTCTGGTATGCATGTTGAATTCCAATCCATCTGTCAAAGAAAGGCCGTCCTAACTGCCTGTCAGTTGGGTATGTTTTGACAACATTTGAAACTCAGACATCGATGTTGTAAGTAGGCGACACCAATCCTGAAGTCGAAATGTGGTGACCTTAATGAGGAGAGAGAGAGAGAGAGAGAGAGAGAGACGCAGACGCAGATGATTTATTCAAATAGGCCTCAGCCCCTTATGAAGGGGAATGTGAACAATACTATTCATAACATTAATACAGTGTAAAGTCGTTTGATCACGAAGTTGTACGTTACTTCACGAAGTGACTATTTCTCTAACTTTGAAAGCCTTGTACAAATATAAAGAAAAGTTCTGTATAACTTCAGGATTTGTACAGGACATCAATAAATTCAATTTAAACAAGCATAGTTTGCTATAATATTTTTGTTGAATAAATTTCAATCTAAGGTCATGCAATAGAGCAAAGTGTACTTCATCTTCTTGTGACACATTGCATAAAGGACATAACAAATCATGATCATTATATGTTCTGTATCTTAAACGATGTACATTCAGATAAGATATACCGAGTCTAAATTTTGCTGTGATATGTTTCAGTTGTCAATTCATGTCAAGTTGTAAATAGCATTTTAAGTCATGACCATTACAGTATGTTCTATAAAACTCAAACCTTTGGCTAGTATCAATGTGGTGGTTCCAGTTTTGCCACCGGCAGTCAATTAATCGTTGACGAAAAACACACAGAGAGAGAGAGAGAGAGAGAGAGAGAGAGAGAGAGAGAGAGAGAGAGAGAGAGAGAGAGAGATCAATAATGTATTACCAGGACAACTTCAAAGATTGCCCACTCTGTTACTTTGCTTCTGTTGTATTGGCTACCTCATTTGTTTTCCTCTCTGATTTCTTCTTCTTCTTCATCATCAACACATACAAAAATGAAAACCAAAAAACAGAGAACCCCCCCCCCCCCCCCCAACCCCCTATAAAGAAAGGAAGAAGAAAACAAAGAAAAAGAAGAGTATCATATTTGATTGTTGAAAATTCTCAGCAGCAAAAGTATTCCCAAGACAATTTGGTTTGCGTGATGTCTGCCTCTTCCTCTGTTTTCTGCGCTGCCTGTAGTTATCTTCTGTGCTCTCTGTTCCTCTTCTCCAGTTTTCCAGCGATCTCAGCTTGTAATTACCATCTACATCATAATAATAATAATAATTAATAATAATAATGTATGAAATTTATATAGCGCTGAATCTTGTAAAGCAACAAATCAAAGCGCTCTAGCGATCTAGAACAATATACGATTAAAAAGTTAAAGGTAAAGGTAAAGGAGTCCCACAACCTATAAGGTCGTAGGGGAGCGAGGCGTCAGAGACCTCACTTCTCTAGGGCCAGCATATTGAGGGCGGCGCCCATCTCCTCTCCCTGGCTGCTTTACCTTCCCTGACCCTAAAGAGGGCAGGTACCCATTTACAGCTGGGTGAACTGGGGGAACTGTACTGAAGCCAAGGCGCGCAAACGGTCACCCATCCATCTGGTAACCACGCTCGACGCTGCTTAACTTGGCTGGGGGAAAGCGAGTGCTCCGACCACTGAGCTATCCCGTCCCACTTAAAAAGGCAAAAGCTATTTGCAGGACCCGCGCGCGCGCGCGCGCGCGCGCACACACACACACACACACACACACTTTGTGTCTAATATCACTTAATGTGAATAGACGTTAAATTGAAGAACACACACAGAGGCGACGCTCTGATTATAATCGACTGCAGATATAGTCTGTTTCGTGTCTTAGCAGTGAATTTTATTTTTGGTTAAATAGGATAAACCTACCGCTCGCTTGCCTAGGTCAGTACTTTAGTGCTTGAGGAGAAGTTGGTGGTGGGGGCATTTGACTTGGGGGATTTTTTTTATGCATGCTCCCCCTCCCCTCCACACACGCACACACACAGAGGGAACTTTCCGCACATCAGTAATGAAGTGACGCCCTTTTTTCTGTCCCCAATTTTCAGGTGAGAACTTTTGGCCGTTGAGGTCTAGGTTGTCACATCGTATCGTATCGCAGAAGGCGAAACCGTGAGTTAGCCTTGTCAACTGTCGCAGTCTAGCGTTTTGTGGCGCCGTGTGTTTAGTCAGCAATGCAGTCTGCTCGATGCCGTTCCTCTAGTCACGTTCCCCCATGATGCTCTGGGTTGTGTGACGTCAAGGACCGACGTAGAAGTGTCGTCTGCTCGTTTTTTATAGATGCCCGTGTTGTTTTTGAGCGAAGTGCACTGTTTTTAGAGCTTCTTGTCCTAAGAATTTGTAAGAAAATGAGCGGCAAATTTGGAATACCAGAGCTGCACAAGTTTTGAATAAGTGTCTTTGAATGGGTTACCTCTGCTCAGAGGACCTGTTCTGCTTATCTCTGCCAAGCTTTCTTGTCTTCAGTTTATGGTAAAATCGCATGGGTTTGTAGTGTCATTTGTTCTTGTTTATTATTATTTTTCAAGATTAATGTTGCTTCCTGTGTACTGAAAAAGAAAAAAAAAAACAACTTGAGAAGTGTAATTTTATTGATAGGGTTTTTTGTGGTTTATTTTGGCGATTTCCAGCTTAAGTAGATGACCCTTTTTATTTCTTCATAGATCTATAAATCCTGTGACCAGTTTTGGAAAGGGTGAAAACCTTAGGAAAAGAATGAGAGTTCTACTATGTGTGAAAATATTTTTTCTAATTAAAAAAACGAAATAAAAGGTAATATTCAATATCAGATTCATGTACCGTTGAAAAGCAAAGCATTGTGTAGATTTTGGTTTTTTCCCATTAAGATTTGCAAGATAGAAGACATTGATTTTTTTAAAATATAGTTTTTCCAAATCAAAACTCTTTTCCTCGTAAGCCTACCTGGCTGGAATGTTTGTTTTTTCCCCGATGAAAATTGCTTTTATTCTTTGACCAGCCTGAAATGTGGGGAAAAAAAGGACAAAAGAAATCAGAACAGTATTCTAGTTATACTCCAAAACCAAGGAGACATAAAGATTTATATAGGCCTAACAAAGAACTGTCATAATTCAACTATAATTCAGAATCAGAAACAGTCACATAATTTCATTGTAATTTTTTCCATGTCTCTTTATTTACAGTTTATTCAAACTTTCTGCATGTGGGACTACGACTCTACTTGGTCTCTTAAGATTGTTAATTATTTACAAAGTGTACTGCCTGTTAAGAAACTTTTTTTTTAAATCAATTTTATCCAGAGTGATGTTAAACAGTTTTAAAGAAAAAACTTGGCGTTTTCTTGCATCATGCTGAGATTTCACGTCCTGCACCTATAATTCTACACAACTACGAACGTCAGATCTAGATCTAGGCCCTACTGACTTTTTTCAGGAAACAATATAAAAACATTTCGGAGTGAGTAGTTAGGTTACTACGAAGGTCAGCCTGTTAATTGGTATCATTGAACTGCAGTAGATATTTTTTTCTTTTTGTTTTATTTGTGAAATCGGAAATGTGAGCTGTACAAGTGTGGATTGAGGATAGATTTCAGTGTGGCAGGTATTTCATTGACATAGTACTTTGCAACTTTTGAGATCCAGGTCTGACATATAATCATAGCTGGATATTCAGGATCCAACCCAGAGTGACAATAATTGTTGAAATCATGAACGGTAGCGCCAACGGCCGGGTGGTGGCGACGTATCAGAATGGGGTGAGATTTATTGTTATTGTTTATTTATTGATTTGTTTATTCATTTATTTTATTTAGTTATTATAATCTTATGTAAAGGTGCCCTCTGCCTGTCGGTCACTAGTTTACTGTTTTATTCATAATTATGCCTGCTGCTGCAGTACTAGGCAACCGCACACGTAAGATATAAAGAAGAAAAAGGTTTTAATCAGCAGGTGTGTGTGTGTGTGTGTGTGTGTGTGTGTGACCCTCGTGATTTTTCTAATGTGATCTTTGACCCGTTCTTTGAAGATAAGGTGGGTGGAGCCCTTCACATCATAAATCTGAGTGTGTGTGTGTGTGTGTGTGTGGTGGGGGAGAGAGAGAGAGAGAGAGAGAGAGAGAGAGAGAGAATATATTCCTCTGAACTGGTTCCATTGGCTCATGGACAAAAAAGACACAGGAAATGTGTGCCTGCCCACCGCTGTTATAACGATGCAGTCTTCTGTCCAGAACTAGTTACCTTGTGGTATTGTTTTGTGGTATCTGACATACCTTGCATTGTTTTGTTGTTGCATTTCTCAGAATGACAATCTTGGATATTTGAAGGGGTTAGGAGGTGTTTTGAACTTGAAATCAGAGTTACTGGAACCACTGAATCTGAATATCTTGATAATATTTTTTTTCTCGGTCAGTAAGGCTATAAATGAAATGAATTAGTAGACTTAGGCCTAGTTGTTTTTATTTTTTATTTTCTCAAGTGTGCATAAGTTCTGTTCCAAGTCCGAGTATGTCTTCGAAAGATGAAGAAAGTGAGCTTGGGGGCTGGGGGAAGGAGGGGGGGGGGGGGGGGGGGGGGGGGGGGGGGGGGGGGGGGGGGGGGGGGGGGGGGGGGGGGGGGGTGGGGGGGGGGGGGGGGGGGGGGGAGGAACTTCATTGACATTTTCTCAAATTCTTTTTCAGTTATTTTCTTTGTTTGGTTCTGTCTTTCTCCGTTTAGCTTTATCTTCGTGGTGTCCATCTATCTGTTTGTGTATCTGATATATTCTCCATTCTGGTTTATTCGCCTGCCATCCCTCCCTTTCCCGCCCTCTTTCCCCAGTCCAGTCCCCTATTTCCCTCTTTAACGGAGATCAATTTTCTTTGGCTACTGTGGAATATTTTTGAGCGAATACAGATTTTTATGTGCCTTTTTTGGTTCGAACTTTTCTTAGTCCTTTGTTATTTGTTTATTTATAAAGTGTTGTGAGCTTTGTTTCCCAAGGGTTAGATGCAAAAAGAAACGTCCTGCTACATTTAATGATCACGTAATTGCTCTTCCACTTTGGCATGAACTCCCCAAGTGGTGCTGAAAAGTTGTTATTCGATTAAACCTAGAAAAGAAAGAAACTCATTCGTTTCATTTTCTTTGGCTTTGTCGTTGGCGCATAAGTTTATGCAATGATTATGTATCAACCATACACACGTGTGTATTTCTTGGCCGATTTTGTGTAGTGTTTATGGAATTGTCCGCTTAACTACAAGTATAACGCGTCAAAAAACCGAAAACTCAACCCCCCCCCCCCCCCCCCCCCCCCCCCCCCCCCCCTTTCTTCCCTCCATTACTTTCCGCACCCCCCCCCCCCCCCCCCCTCTCTCTCTCTCTCTCTCGATCACGTGCCTATTTATGGCTGAATGCATTATGTGTCACATGAGGCTGGTGCTTCATTCACCCGGGGGAGATTTGGTGACAAGTCTGTAATGACAAGGTCTACTGGTTTTAACATATGCACACACGTCACGAGTTGCTGTCTCTCTGTCTGTCTCTCTGTATCTCTCTCTCTCATCCCCCCCCCCCCCCCCCCCCCCCCCCCCCCCCCCCCCTCCTTCCTCCTCCCTCACCCCTCCTTTTTATGAATGATTTGCTGCATACATAGAAGTTGTACAAGGACAGATTGTTGTGCGATCTCTATCCCGACGTATCAAGGATAGATCATTCATTCATTCATTCATTCATTCATCATTCATCATTCATTCATTCATTCATTCACTCACTCCTCACTCACCTCACTCACTCACTCCTCACTCCCTCCCTCTCCTCTCTCTCTCTCCTCCTCTCTCTCCTCCTCTCTCTCCTCTCTGTCTGCTCTGTCCCCCCCCCCTCTCTCTCTCTCTCCTCTCCTCTCTCTGGTTATTAAGATGTATCCCTAACGGGTGGGGACTGGATGTAAAAAAGCACATGTGTGCTTATTCATTATCCTCGAAATAAGAAGACATTTGTCATTCTTTCTTCTCTTTTCCTCCTCATCTCCTCTCTCTTCATCTCTCTTCTCTCTTCTCTCCTCTCTCTCTCTCTCTCTCTCTTCTCTCTCTTGCGTGCTTGCGTGCGTGCGTATGTAGTATGAAGAAGAAGAAGAGAGACAGAGAGAGAGACTAAGAAGGTCTGGACATAAAACTAACAAAAATATTCAAGCACACTGACAAACAGGCAAACAAACTTATCTTCGCTGATATATACATTGTACCACGAATCTTACTTTTGAAAAAATCGGCATTCCCCATCACGTGTGTGTTTGGCCCCATGTCATGCAAGGCATTAGTTGGTATGTGGCTGAATGAACGTCCCGCTGATTATGACATTGATGATCAGTACATACGAGCTCCTTGTCACTACTGTACATATATCCAGAGATTCCACAGCACTGGGAAAATGCGTTCAGTTTGCAAAGTCATGCCTGTCTCTGAAGTTTCCAGGAGGTGAAAAAAACATATGATTTCGCGCAGTGTGTGTGTGTGTGTGTGTGTGTACCTGCTTGTATGTGGCAGTGACTAGAGTGCCAAGTCATCGTCATATCTTCAGTTAAGAAAAGAACATTTGAGGTTCTTCATCTTTTTTTCTCTCTATCCTATCTGCCTTCACTCTTCTCCCTTTTCTCATTTTTTCCTGTCTTCCCTCTCTCACAACCCAGCTCCCCCCCCCCCCCCCCCCCCCCCCGCCCCCCACTCTAACCATCCCTTGCTCTCGTGTGAAAATTGTCCATTATGTTTTAAAGAAGCGTAAGCTTTAATGACATTTGTCATTTTGATAATTGATTTGTTTAATGGCCTCTTATTGTCTTCGAGCAGCCCTCATACATAATATGCAGATTCATGATTGTTCATTATAATAACCAGTTCGCTTAATGGCCTTTTGTTATCGTGAGTTTCATCATGTATGTGTAGATTTATTTCCGGCAGCATATCTTTGGTTTGAACTTTATTGTTGTGTTGGGCGTTTCTCAGATGAACACCCTGGGGCTCACCTAGAATAGGTACTCTTGGTTTGGACTTTAGAACTGTCTTTGATCTTTATTTGTTCAGTCTCTCTCTCTCTCTCTCTCTCTCTCTCTCTCTCTCTCTCGTGTGCAGCCATGCTTTATATATGCTTTAGAATAAGAGATATCTTGGTTTCTTAAGTCATATGTTTTGTAACTGATTTTTATTGTGGTGGTTGTGACTATACATAACATTTTGGGGTTTTTTTGTGCTTCCTTATTTTTCTCACTAAAATACTCTTCATGTCGAGTTCTCTCTCTCTCTCTCTCTCTCTCTCTCTCTCTCTCTCTCTCTCTCTCTCTCTCTCTCTCTCTCTCTCTCTCTCTCTCCTCTGTATACTGTCTCTCTCCCTCTCTCTCTCTGTATACCTGTCTCTCTCCCTCTCATTTCTCTCTCTCTCTCTCTCTCTCTCTCTCTCTCTCTCTCTCTCTCTCTCTCTCTCTCTCTCTCTCTCCTGAGCTGTGTCGTGACTGTGATTCACTTCCCCATGCTGTATATAACTGTGTGAAAATGACTATAGATACAGTGTATTATACATTTGCTGTCTGATGAAATTAACTCTCGTGGTGAATCTGGTGTGCAATCCCATGCCATTATGAACAAATGTATGCAACTTGCTAATTACGTTTAGTTTTTTAATGTCGACTTTTTGGAGGTGGTGGGTTTATTGGCTTTTTGGGGTTTTATTTTGTCAGCATCCCTACCTCTTCCCACTATGCTGTGAATAGGTTGTAAAGGTCTAATATGATTTCGTTCTTTCTGTTTATGTCTGTCTGTCTGTCTGTCTGTTGTCTGTCTGTCTGTCTGTTCTCTCTCTCTCTCTCTCTCTCTCTCTCTCTCTCTCTCTCTCTCTCTCTCTCTCTCTCTTTCTCTGTGTCTGTCTGTCTCTTTCTTTATTCTTTTATTTCGAGGATATTGGAATAAGCACTCATTGCTTTTTTTTTTACATCCCGTCCCCGTGTGTCTGCAGTTTTGTAAATTTTACTGTCCGTTCCCACCAGCACACAATGATGGCCTACTCTTTTGAAAAGTGGAACTGGTTTTAACGTGTGCACAAGATGTTCTGCATGCGTTCGCACACAGGACTTTGGTTTATAGTCTCATCCAAAGGACTCTGTCTAGTCTTTGTGTGTTTGTGTGTGTGTGTGTCTGTCTGTATGTCTCTATGCGTGTGTGTGTGTCTCTCTATGTATCTGTGTCTCTGTCTCTCTCAAGTCTTGTCACCAGACATATAGACGTAGGGGCATGTATTATGATGCGTGCATGCATGTGTGTGTGTGTGTATGAGAGAGAGTTTGCAAACAAACACACCCATTCTTTAAATATATATATACATCACAGGTTTTGCTGGAACTTCTGAGAGATTTACAGCTGTTTCCTTGGCAGCTCCCCCTGCCTAGCTCGCCTCCTCCCTGTTTCTGTTGCCTGCACACACAGAGACACAAAGACACACACACACAGACACACACACAAATAAAAGTATACACTGCTGCTTCAGCTTATTGTCAGTGTTTTCGTATATCCACAGGAATTCATGAAAAAAAAATCATAAATCGTATAATCATATGTAAATATATGTATCAAGTAAGTCAATATGTAATCATATATGGTGTGTGTGTGTGTGTGAAAAATCTTCAGTGGTGCCCCAATGGTCTGCTAGACTACAGGATAGGTGCAGATATATAATTATAAATTATATGCAAGCCAGGAGTAGACACTTAGGGTAGATTTGTGGTGTGACAGGGTGAGACAAAAAAAAAAGCAGAGGAGAAGACAGGGGGAGTATAGAAATAAAGAATGAGAGGAATAGTTATATAGCTGAACAATAAGGCAGGTGGAGTGGGGTTGGGAGGTGGAACATTAAGAAGCAGGAAATATTTGTAATGCTTCGCATTTTGGGTGTAAGTGGGTAGGGGTGGTGGAGTAGAAATAAAGAAACAGAGGACACATTTGTATAGCTGGACAAAAGGAGGGGGGTGGGGTGAAAATAAAGTAACAGAACTCTTCAAGGTGTACTTGTTGTCCTGTCATGACGATACTTGTGTTTTTGTAAAACCTTCAGTAATATTCTGTTTAAACCACAACAGAAACAGGGGAAACATTTGTATAGCTGGACCAAGAAAAAGAAACAGTCCTAGGAAATGTTTATATACAATAGCAGTACAAGCTTGTTCTTATAAATCAGATTAGGTCTTCATCTGCTCATGAGATAAGAGCCACTCGTGCAAAATGTACCCAAGAAGCACTATTATTCATGTCACGTACGCTTCCATCTTTTTTTTTTGCTTTTGTTATGTATGCTTTTTTTGCCTTTGTCACACCCAGATTATCTTCATGTCTTGCCGTGTGTATCTTTCTGTCTCTCTTTATATCTTCGTTTGTCTGTCTCCCTGTGTGTGTGTGTGTGTGTGTGTGTGTGTGTGTGTGTGTGTGTGTGTGTGTGTGTGTGAAGTCAAGTCAAATTTTTATTTCCAGACGGTACATTGAATAAGCAATGCATTTGCTTTTTTTCATCAAGCCATCTATCTAAGAACACATTTCTTAATGATAATACTGTAGTACTACATTATTACAACCTTTACCAATAATGTGTACCGTAAAAAAGAGGAAAACCAATAAAATAATATTCTGCAAAATACAAATTACACACACATACATATACACGCATGCACACACACATACACACGCGTGTGTGTGTGCATGCATGTGATATCTTCAGTTTAACGTCTATTCACTAAATGTGAATAGACGTTAAACTGAAGATATCACACACACACACATGCGCGCGTGCACGCACATGCACACACGCACACACTTAGGTAAAGAATGTTTTAAGAATTTTTTTTTTAATCATAAAATGTCAAACAAACAGATTACATCACCTACTATATCATCCATTCTTTCACGTTCATACTTTAGGAGAGTATAATGTGTGTGTGTGATCTCTCTCTCTCTCTCTCTCTCTCTCTCTCTCTCTCTCTCTCTCTCTCTCTCTCTCTCTCTCTCTCTCTCTCTCTCTCTCTCTCTCTCTCTCCTCACCTCTATATCTCTGCCATTCTTCTCTCCCCCCCCTCCCCACACACACACACACATAAGTGCTTATTCCATTATCCTTTATAAAAGAATCAATCAATCAATCAATCAATCTCTCTCACGCATGCGTGCGCACAAATACACACATTTTGGATTAACAGACAGCAATCAGCTTCCCCCCACAAAAAAAAAATTCCAGCAAAAACAAAACCACAAGATTTATGTTAGTTATGAAAACTGACACACTGGCCTAATGTTTACAGAACTCTGCTTGCTCTTAAGGTTCTTAGCACTGTGCAAATAATTATGAAACCAAAGAAGGGTAGGTAAGCACATGAATGCTGACGGCAAGTTGACAGAACATTACCATCACAAGCCAGGTTGCATGCAACACTCCAGTATTGATATGTTTGTCAGGAGTTTCGTTAGCACCAGAGAATGTTTCTCTCAGGCTTGAAGGTAAAATCAGGCTTGAGTGCTTTGATTTGTTGCTTTACAAGATTTAGCGCTATATAAATTTCATACATTATTATTATTATTATTATTATTATCATCTTTATTATTATTATTATTATTGGTGACAGTTGTTTGTGTGAGTGATACTGTGAGGGAAGTATGCTTTGTTTCTATTTATTACAATCCTTCGTTCTTTAGCAACTTTGGCTATCTTTGTGATGTACACATGGCATGCAAAAGAAATTTGAATTTTGGCCCTTTAAAGACGCATGTCAAGTCAAGTCAAAATTTTATTTCCAGATGGTACATTGAATAAGCAATGCATTTGCTTTGTGTATGTGTATGTGTGTGTGCACGCACACGCGCGTATGCGTTTGTGACTATTACAAGATGGAATATTTGACTGATGTGTTTACTTTTTTCAGTCGGGGGGCATTGAGAAGAAGGAGCACCTGTACAAGATCCTGGTGATAGGTGAACTGGGCACAGGCAAAACCTCCATCATCAAACGCTATGTCCATCAGTTCTTCTCACAGCACTACAGAGCTACCGTATCCTTTGCCCGAGGTGGATAAATAGATAGGTAGGTAGGTAGGTAGGTAGAGAGACAGACAGACAGATAGACAGACAGGCAGGTAGGCAGATAGGTTAAGGTAGGTGTGTAGATAGATTTTTAACCAAATTTCTCTCTCTCTCTCTCTCTCTCTCTCTCTCTCTCTGGCTGGTTGGCTTGTTGATTTTGTGTATGTATTTGTGTGTGTTTTGTTTTTTTTGTTTGTTTCTTGTTGTTTTTTTTAGTGGGGGGGGGGGGGGGGTTGCATGGGAGACTTTCCATTGAGATTGAGAGTGCATGTGTAAGTCCTCACATATTAGGTCATTTCTGTTTATGTACATAAAGCTTTTCATATTTTCAGCATGCTTTATCTATGATTATACCTAGTTATACAAGCTAAAGTACAGCTAGCAAATTCATGCTGTGTCAGATAAGGTGCTAAACTGGTTTGTAGACTCCTTATGTTGTGACTCAAAGGCATGAGGCATGACATTCTAACATATGCTGTTTCAATTTTCAGTCTGGGTTTGTGATTTTTGTTGTTGTTTATTTGGCTGTCTGTCTGCCATTTTTGTTTTTGTTTTTAAATTATCAGATGTCTGACTGTCTGTAAATATATATATATATATATATATATATATATATATATATATATATATATATATATGTCTGTCTGTAGACACCTTATGTTGTGACTCAAAGGCATTAGGCTTGAGATTATAACATATGTTATTTTACTTTTAAGTCTGTTTTTTATTTACCTTTTTCTCTGCCAATGTCTCTCGCTTGCTCGTTCTCTCTCTTGCGCGCGCTCTCTCTCTCTCACCCTCCCTTCTCATTTTCTTGTGCTTTCCTCTTCTCTCTCCCTCTCTTCCCTCTCCTCATTCACACTCTTCCCTTTCTCTTCCCCCTCTCCCGCCTCTCTTCCTCCTCCTGTTCCCCCTCTCCCTCTCTCCTCTCTCTCCCTCCTCTCCCATCCCCTCTCTCTCCCCTCTATCTCTGAAACAGCACAATTGAATATGGAGAACTCTTTATCAGTGCAGGCCAGTCATGTGTATGCCGATGTAGAATTTTGATGATCAACGGACGTTGTTGCTCTATGGATAAGAGTGGGGGGTTGGGGGGTTTTTTTGGTGGGGGGCGGGGGGTGGAGTTCCATTCCTCGGCTAGAGCCCCAAGGTTCACCATTGGTGAGATTTTGCATATGCAACCATTTTTGCCCATCATAGAAGTAGAGGTATTCCATCTTTGTGGATGGATGAGAGTGTTGTGTCTTCAGTCCTGTGTTTCTGAGAAGCCATGAGTTCAAATCTCGGCAGCAGCGTCTGGTGAATTAAGGGTGGTGACTTCTACAATCTGTCTCTCAGGTCAAAGTGCAGACCTGCCAGTGTCTTAGCTCCTTTCATGTACATACCGATGCAGAAGATCCTTATAAATGCATGTTTAAGATCCTTTAATTCGTGTCAGCATTCAGTAAATCATTCTTTCTTTCTTTTCTTTTGTTTCTTTCATTCTTTTATTCTTTTATATCGAGGATAATGGAATAAGCACTTATGGGCTTTTTTACATCCAGTTCTCGTGTGTATGCGGTTTTGTAAATTCTGTCATCTGTTCCCACCGGCACACAATGGCCTACTCTTCCGAAAAGCAGAACAGGATTTAACGTGTGTGCAAGATGTTCCTCACAAACCATGAATATACCCAGCATGCTTCCTGTAGCTGTAGAGGGATGAGCTCCATCATGTTCAACTTGCCCAAGAGACACGGCCTGAAAACTTCAGGGCAGTGTCTCAAAGATTCCTCAGGGTGTTGAGGGAGAAGAATGATCATCACATGTTGACTACTGATGTCTTCTTTGAATCATGAAAAATTTCCAAAGTCAGAATGCTGCTACCTTATTAATGGTGGGTAAACAGTTGCATACACAAAATCTCACCATTGGTGATCCTTGGAGCTCTAGCTGAGGAATGAAAGGAAAAAAGAAGAAGAAGAAAAATCAGATTACAGTTGAGAACGCTGTGTGTTCAGTGTATTCCTTAACAGGGCTGTTCAGATTGGTGTGGACTTTGCTCTCAAGGTCCTCAACTGGGATGCCGACACACTTATACGTCTGCAGCTCTGGGACATCGCAGGTAACCATTTCTTTTCCATTGTTAAAAAAACACCCAACAACAACATTTAAAAAAAAATAACTTTCATAGTTTTACAGCAGAAGGGCAATTTCCCTGCCAACAAAAAAAAATGTTTTGTTATGGAATTTTAAGGTAACAAAGAAAAAATGAAAATGGCTTTTTTGTTTTGTTTTGTTCATATTATGTTGATGGGTGGGTCTATCTGTCTCTCTGTCAGTATGTACCTGTCTGTCTGCGTATGTGATTGCATGCATACCTGCAAGCATGTGTTCACAAACACATAATCTACCTATCAACCTCTTTCCTACCTTTATTCAGGTCAGGAACGGTTTGGCAACATGACACGGGTGTACTACAAGGAGGCAGTGGGAGCCTTTGTGGTCTTCGATGTAACGAGGGCCTCCACATTCGAGGCTGTCACCAAATGGAAGAACGATCTTGACAGCAAAGTGCAGCTGACAGATGGCGCCCCTGTGCCCTGTGTCTTGTTAGCTAACAAGGTCAGTGGTGGTGTGCTGGGTGGGTGGGTGGAGTGGGTCGGGAGGTGTGGAGGGTGAGGGTGGGGGAGGAAGGATGATTGGATGTGTTGGTTACGAGAAGGTAATAATGTACTGAATGATTTAAAAAAAAAAAAATTTTTTATATAGTGACGGCATTGCTGGAATTTTTTTTTATGTGTGTGTTTTGTTGTTTGCAATCTGTAGATAGTGGTGTTTTCATGATTCTGTGTTGTATTTTGTAAGTTTTATTGTAATTAGTGTGTAGTGTCATGTGATAAACTATGTTGTAAAATCCCAGATTTCATTTAGGAGCTTTATCTTCCTTTTTTTGTTCTTCTCTAAATCTTTCAGAACACTACCATTTATATGATTTATGCTTGCCTTCTTTTTGCTCCTGATACACTCTAGTACACTTGGCATGGTTGAGTGCTGGAGGTTGAGGGCAAGAGAAATTTGAAATCAAGTAAAAAAAATTGACAGAAAAAAGTGAAAAATATCTGGCACAGTGATTTGATTTTTATTTCTCTTTGGAGTATGGTACAAATCCCAGCCCTTAATCCACCAGGCCTTACCAAGGCTCAAACCCTTGACTTCAAAACCATTAGGATGATAAACCTGTTGTTTTGACAGCTGAGCAGTTCTATATATATATATATATATATATCATGTATAATGATAAGGACGATGGTAACATTATGCTACCCCAAAGGGGCCAGCGGCTGGCTGCTGAGTGAGATAGGTTATAACACTAATTACGCTCGAGTTGCAGCCTCCTAAATCAGACATCTCCCCTGGGATTTTAATACAACCTCAATTAGAGTTACTGTTTTGAAATTATTTGGAGGGGTTGGGAGGTGGGATTAGAGCACTGAGCTTGTGATCTGACAGCCTGGGTTTGAGCCACCTCTGAAGCAGCCTTTTGAGGGGATTATTTCCTCTGGAGTTAGCATTATGATGGGAAATCAAAATACGTATGCAGACAGGAAAAGAAAAAAGTGGGTGGTGTTCTTCTTGTGACGACACGCTCACCCCAGGGAGAGCAGTCCAAATTTCACACAGATAAATATGCCATGATGTAAGTCGTATACAATGCAATATAATACAAAACAATCAGTACCAACTCCACTCCCCCAAAAGTCCTTTGGATGAGACTGTAGATAGAGGTCTGTGTGCAAACACACGCAGAACATCTTTTGCACACGTTAACACCTGTTCAGCCTTTCAGAAGAGCAGGCCATTGTGTGCCAGTAGGAATGGATGATAGGTTTTTTTTATAAAATGCATGCACACTGGTTTTGTATTTAGACATCATCCCTGAAGTTGAAATACGGCTACCTTAAGCGTGGGCAAAAACCTGTTGGCATACACAAAAATCTCACCATTGGTGAACCTGAGAGCTGTAGCCAAGGAACAAACAAAAAAAAGATATATATATTTCCTGATACTGTGTTTTATCCACACAGTGTGACCAGGCCAAAGAAGGACTGGTCAACAACACGTCCCAGATGGATGAGTTCTGCAAGGAGAAGGGCTTCATCGGCTGGTACGAAACCTCCGCCAAAGAGAACATCAACATCGATGAGGCAGCCAGGTTCCTGGTCACCAGGGTCAGTTGAGGTTTTGGTCTTTTTTCGTGGATTTTTGTGTGTTTTTTGATGTTGATGTATGTTTTAATGAGCAGCAAAAATGATGACAATGATTGGTGAAACTGCTGCTGCTACTACTTCATATGTTACTATTATTGCTGCTGCTACTACTTCAGTCACAGCTACTATTGCTGCTATTACTGCTACTACTACTACATCTGTCACTACCACTGCTGCTATTAGTAGTACTGCTGCTACTACTACTTCTGTCACAACTATTGCTGCTATTACTACTACTACTACTACTACTACATCTGTCACAACTACTATTGCTGTTATTTCTACTACTGTTGCTTCTCTTACTACATTTGTCATTTCTACTGCTGCTATTACTACTGCTGCTGCATTTACTACTCCTACTGTGACAACTCCTACTACTACTACTGGCACCTCCACTGCTGCTACTACTACTTTTACTTCTGCTACTAATACTACTACCGATCGCACTTGTACTGCTACTACCAATAGTAGTAGTACACACTGTACTACTGCTGCTACTATTACTACTACTACTACTGCAACACACACACACACACACACACCCACACCCACACACACACACACCCACACACACACTCACACACACACACATACACATACGCACACACACACGCACACACACACACACACACACAAAGAAGTAAAGTTGCAAAAGAGCAAAACATTACAACGAATATGATTACACTTTATCAAATTCATGTGACTATGCCGGCTGTTTAGTGACAGAACAGATGGTCTAATAGGTAATTGGAATATCTGTGATAAACTTTTTGCGGGGAAGATAAAAAACCTTCATCCCATCTCTGTGTGGCGTGTGTGTGTGTGTGTGGTATGTTTTGTGTGTGTGTGTTTTTTTGTTGTTGTTGTTTGTTTAAAGTCTGTTCACAGTGTGTGTGGTGTGTGTGTGTGTGTGCATGCATGTGCGTGTGTGTGTGCATGCATGCATAAGTGTGTGTTTGTGAGTGTGTGTGTGTGTATGTTCAAGGAAAGTTCTGTTCTTTCAAATCACCATTTGTTATCAGCATCATTGCAGGCATATGATCTGGGATTAAAAGATAGGCGCACCTGTGGTTTCAGGAGAATATTTTACAGAGAGAGAAGCGAGAGACAGACAGACAGACAGACAGACAGAGAAGGGGGAGAGAGAGGGGAGAAGGGGGGGGGAGAGAGGTGGGCAGGTACACAGACAGACAGAGACAGACAGAAAAAGTGAGAAAGATATGTGAATGAGTTATATTATGTGACCCTCCACCACATAGTTATTTACCACATAATGAGTCACATTGCATGGAAGGAATTTGCAATTAAAAACAAACGTAATTATTAAAACAAAACCAAAACCCCAGATGGAAAATCAAAAAATTTGTTTGAAAAGTTATACTAACAGGTGTGTTAGACTGCTTGAAGTGACAAAATGAGAAATTGACGAATTTTGCATCGTAATAGATGGTCAGGAGAGACCTGCAAACTGACAAGCACAGGGCAAAAAGACCAGGCAGTATGTACAATGTCCAGTAAATTAAGGGTAGGGATTTTTTACAATTTCCCATGTCAACTTTAAGTGCATGCCAATACCTGAATTCCCTTTGTGTATATATACACATGAAGATTAAAAGTATGTGTTAAATATCCCTTAATTCATATCAGCGTTTGGTGGGTTATGGAAACGCAATCATACCCAGCATAAACTCCCGAAGTCGGACTGCAGCTACCTTCATGGTGGGCAAAAATGATCGCAAATGCAAAACCCCACCATTGGTGAACCTCAGAGGTCTTGCCAAGGAATGAAACAAACAAACACAAAAAAACAACAACCCACTCCAACCCCCAAACCCCGTCTTTTCACTGACACAGCAATGCCTATGTCTGACAGATACTGGAAAAAGACCGGGCCATGCTGCTGGGCGATGAAAAACAGGACAGGGACCGGGTGGTGCTGGACGAGCCTTCCCACAGCCGGGCACAGAAAAAGTTCAGCTGCTGTTGATGCACGCAGCAGGATAAACAAAAAAAGAAAGCAGAACTGCTGGCTGTACTGAAGAGCTCTGACAGAAACCAGGGTCTACAACACAGCAACGAAAGCAGAATCGCAGAGCTGATGATCATTTAGGGACAGGCAGAAGGAGGAAGAAGAGTAGAACGAAAAGTGAAGTATGACGTGAACAGTAGTTTCGTGCATGGCAAAAGTTCTTCATTTAAGGCAAAGTTGATAGCTCCATAGACCTACTTGCCAAAGGTTTCAGGTTCGCATCCTGGGTGCCTGGTGTAAATGATTTCTCCAGTGCCCATGTAAGATATTTCTGGTGCTGTTGTTAGTTTGAGCATTACATACTGTATTTTCTTAATGTGTTAGATATGTAGATTTTTATACATCTTGAATCCCAAAAGAAACAGAACTAATTTTTTAATCCATCAGAAGAGAGGTAGGTTTGTTGCATTTTTTTCCTTGTAATTTTTTTCTTGTCTTTTTGTTTTTCAGTGGAGACCAAAAGTAATTTCTCTTATTTTGTTGTATACAAACCGTGTCTTGCCGTCGCTTCTTTTTGTTATCCAACTCAAATTAGAATGCATGCAAGGTTAATAAATGTAAGCAAGCCTGAAGGATAAATAAAGGTAATGTAAGTCAAGTCTTTTAATACTTGCAATGCCGTGTTGAAATCTGATTTTTTTTTCTCTCACAATGTCAGTGGCCATGATCATGTTGGAAACTCTTCCCCTACAGATAGTATGACCTCATTGTGGAAGTTTATATATCCTTTTTTTTTTGTCAGTTATTTTTTTCTTTAAGTTTTTTGTTTTGTTTGGGCTTTTATTCATGTATTGACTTTTTAGCTTTTCTCTCGTCATTATTTTTTTGCTTATTTTTCAGTCTTGCTAGTCCACACATTCTTTACTACAGTCTTGTTCTTATCTGCCTAAGATAAGTGAATTATTTATATGCCTCTGTATTTTTTTTATTTTCGGAAGTCTGGTTTTTTGGGGTCTCCAATATATGCCTGTTTGTATACAGTTTTATACATTACATATTGCAACAGGGTGGCTATAAGTGTGTCTCCTTATATACATAATGTCTCCGCCAGACCTATATGTGGACACACATGGAAAAAAAAAAGAGATGAAACGCTGTTTGCTTTTGTGTGTGGTGGCTTTGTGGTTTTCCTTGCATTGTTCTCAACCTTTTCTCAAAGCATATTTATCACTGAAGTGGGGGTGAAGGGGGATGTCAAGTGTGAAATAGCATCGTGGTAAGAGAATTGTGCTTGTGATCTGATGGTTACTCAGGATGACTGGGATTTTTCTTGTTGCTTTTTTTGCGCTTCTCGGCTAGAGCTTTGAGGTTCACTAGAGGTTAGATATTTAGCATGTTGTGTTGACCACTTTTGCCCACCGTTAAAGGTAGCCGCATTCCAACTTCAGGGAAGATGAGTGTCTTGAGTCTCCACTGAGATGTTTGTCCAAGGGAATCCACCCCCCCCTCTCCCCCTTAGAGTTAAGATTGGTAGTCTTCACTTTTCAGAAAGTTCGTCCAATGAGACTGTATACCAGGTCTCACTTGCAAACTCATGCAGAATATCTTGTACACACATTGAAACCTCATCCCGACGGATGCAAAAGCCGAGTGATTACGGCCGTTTGACTTAAATCCTTTGGATCCATGAAGTCGTGGGTTGGAATCTTGGTGGCATCTGGTGAATTAAGGGCAGGGGATTTCTATGATCTCCCAGGTCAACTTCATGCGCAGACTTACCAGTGCCTTAATTCCCTCTGTGTATATATACACATGCAGAAGATCAAATATGCACATTAAAGATCCCGTAATTCATGTCAGCGTTAGGTGGGTTATGGAAACAAGCATTCACAGCATGCATCTTGTACAAAGAAACGAACCACGCTGAAATCAGAATGTGTCAGCTGAGGCCAGCGGGCAGACCTGTAAACTGACAAGCTCAGGAGAAGAAGACCAGGCACTATGCACCCCACCCAGTAAGGGGAGGCAGAGAATAAGAGAAACCCCATCCCTCCTCTTAGAAGAGTAGGCCAGCTGTTTCACTAGCGGGATGGATGACAGGAACGTTCCCTGCTGCCTGCAGAGAGATGGGTTCTGTGCCTGGTTCAGCTTAGCTTGGACTTAGCACGGCCTGGAAAATTCAGTGCACAGGCCTAACAACTCCTCAAGGAGTCAGGAGAGACGTCAGCCATTGGTATAGAAGGGGGGCAGGATAGCCTAGTGGTTAGAGCGTTGCGCTCACGATTAGGTGGCCAGGTGGCCACCAAGACACCTGGGATTTTTTCCTCCTGGAATTGACATCAGTACTGACTCCACTCCCCCGAAAAGTCCTTCAGATGAGACTATCAACTGAAGCCCTGTGTTCAAATGCCTGCAGAAATGTTTGCATGCATGTTAAACCCTGTTCTGCTTTTCAGAAGAGTAGGCCATTCATGCTGGTAAGAATGGATGTAAAAAAATATTAAAAAATTATCAGATAGCCTTTCAACAACCCAAAAAAAAAATCAGCTTGCAAGACACAGTGTAGGGAGCTTGAAGAAAGAAGCAGAAAGAGAGAGAGAATGAGAGAGAGAGAGAATGGACGGACAGCATCACTAAATGGACTTAAAAAGAGCATTGCTGAGAGCCAGGCATTGGCGCAGGATCATCACAAATAGAAAACAAAGGCTAGTATTGTGGTCAGTGTAGCACCCCTGAGGGGTGTGTGTAGTATTGGGAAGTGTATTGTAGCGTAATGTAGTGTGGTGTGCTATAGTAGAGGTGGGGTGCAGCACAGGCAAGATGGCGGAGTGTGAATGTTGATGTGTTATGAGACTTGGAAGGTAGGTTGTTCACAGTCCTCGTGGTGAATAGTAGTGTTGTACACAGATAGGATAGAGTGAAAAGTTGCTTTGGTCTATGTCTGCCTAACAGTCTCAACTGGTGAAAGATCATTTAAAAAAAAATTAATCAAAATTGTAAATATGCGCATGATTTTGTTGATTTCAGTATACAGAAACCAAAAGACAGCATACTGATGTGCTGTAATGTTTTGTTGTCCTGTGAAATTACATCGTGGTTTCTGTGTGTGTGTGTGTAAGTATGTGCGCACATGTGTGTGTGTGTGGAAATTTGGTTTGATCAATGCCAGATTTTTAATGTTTGGTTGTTGTTTTTTGTTGTTGTTTGATGGTTGTTTCAGATACATATCTGCACATTGTGTGCACCTACATGCAATTATGCATGCCTGTATGTTGTGTCAGGAATGGATTTTTGTTTGACTGTGAGAAAATAGTATGCTACTAGGGTCCTTCTCAGTTCAGGTGGGGGTTCATTTCAATAATTTTGTCTCTTGTATTTATTTTTCAAGTGGAAAACAATTTCAAAGAAAATGGGATAGGGTAAGGTGGGGATTAGCAGCTGTCTAATGTGTGTCCTTTGCCCATGCAATGTTGACTTGAGACATTTTTCAATGACCACATTTCCTGACATTTTTTACCATGGGGAAATGAATACATTTTGGGTCGGTATTTTGCTGTTTCTTTCACCAGCGTAAATTCCTCCGTTGATATAGGGTTTCCGTCTTCAAATGTTTGAGCTACACAGCAAAAGAAGAAAAACGTGAACAAGCTCACACAAGCTGAACTAAATGTGCATGGATGATAAACATTTAAGAAAACAAAACAAAAGCAAAACAATAAAAACCAAATCGGTCAAAGAACAGATGGAGATATGTAGCTGGTTTGAGTAGGTGGAAGCTTGTGTGTGTGCATGTGTGTGTTGAAAAAAGGTGGAAGTCATCTGAAAATGACAATGTTGTGTAGGTTGTCAGTTTGCATTTATTCTATATGTGTGCCGTTAACTGAGGCTTTGTGTTTGACGTATAAACTTGCTTTTATGTCTTTGTAGAGATCTTCAAATATGTCTATCAGTTATTTGTGTACACACACGCATGCGCGCTTCACACACACACACAGGTGCTCGCGCGCCCGCACACACACACAAACGCACACAGAGTCCACTCATTTGACTAAACATTGTAATTTAAAGTTTTGAACCCTAAATTCCCCACACTAAAAAGAAAGCAACAAGAAGAAAACAGCATGTACAATACCTGCCTTACTTCGTTTTCATTCTGTTGGTTCAGAATAACATTGCATTGATCTCCTGGTCCCCCTCCCCCTCTCCCACCACCACCACCACCACCCCCACCCCACCTGAGTAATCTGAGGTGAGAATCCCCTTTAGACTGAACCATGAAAAGTAGGTGTTTGCGTTGAATCTAAATGAAATAAGCAGTACAATTGTTTGTGTGGCTTTTTATTTTTATTGTTTCAATCACGCAGCATGCAACATAGATAACATTATGTACATAAAAGTGATTGGCTGTAAATATATATACGTGATTACTTTTTGGGGGTAACTTTTGTCTTTGTTGTTGTTATTTTAAAATTGTGAAATCAGTGGGTGTGTACCTTTAGTTGTTAGATTTCTGCAGATTGTGAACATAGTGATTCATTCTACATCTTTTATCTGGGAAATTTTTTTTAGAAAATGATTTTGCTACTTTGTGATGGAGAACAATTATTTGCAATATACATGTGTATAAAGGATAAACTGTAAATACTGTCATGTGATTTCATATTTATACACGCGTAACTTGTATTTGACAATTTTTGACCGAATGAGGTGGGTTAACTTTAGTTGTGATGTATGTATGTATGTACATGATTTTTAGTAGATGCTGTCGAGTGATCATCGAAAAATGACTGATAGTGAAATGAATATATATTTGTATTGAAACACATTTTCTTCACAGTGTACTTAAGAATGTTATAATAAAAAAAACCCATCTTGTATCAGTGTTATGATGTAAACATTTTAGACAGGTATGTGTTGACCAATGTTTGTGTGAAGAGAAGGACCTGTGGTAGTGGTGGTGGTGGTGCTTGTTTTTTAAATTTTGGAATGCTTGGATTGTTTTTAATTACGTGTCGCCCTTTTTTCAGTTATCTATCATGTTTATTTATTGTGCGCTTATCATAAAAACAACTTGCCAACCATTCTTCACATCTTGCGCACACGTTAAATCCTGTTCTGCTTTTCGTAAGAGTAGGCCATTGTGTGCCAGTGGGAACAGATGACAAAATTTACAAAACCACATACACACGGGGACTGGATGTAATAAAGCACATAAGTGCTTATTCCATTATCCTCGATATAAAAGAATAAAATAAATATAAATAAATAAACAATTTCCTTTTTAGGTAACATTTGCAAACAACATTTTCTCACTGGGCCTTTTCATTTTTTACACACACTTCTTCAGCTGTTAGTAAATAATTTTATTCTTTGTAATTTTGTTGATAAGCTAATAGGGTGGAGCATACATTTGATGTTGGTTGGTTGGTTGTTTGTTGTTGTTTTGTAAGCCATGTTGCATCAAAAAATAGTTCAAAGTAGTAAAGTCTGATGGAATTTTAAGTCTGGAACATATCTGAGTGGATCTTTATCTTTGTTTAACTTTTCTATCTTTAGAAACACGATTAACTGATTATGTTTTGCCCCCCCCTCCCCCTCCCCCCAATCCCAAAACAAATTGAGTTATAGTATCTTGTGATTCATGTCAGTTTGGTAGAAATGGGAATGATAGTAATGGAAATGGTACATAGTTTTTTAGCTTTACCCATGCCTCAGGTTTACCAGTTGGTCAATATCTGCTTAGTGTTTTTTGGTGTGTGTTTTTAGATGGGGAGTGAGATATATGGAAAGTTTCACGTACAGCAAAATCTTGGGATAACTGGAAAAAAAACCTGAAGACAGTTATTTCTCTTTTTCCTTTTTCCTTCAGCAGGAGTTCTAAGGTTCATCAATGGTGAGATTTTAATAATAATAATAATAACAATAATGTATGGAATTTATATAGCGCTGAATCTTGTAAAGCAACAAATCAAAGCGCTCAGATGACTTTTTTTTTTTTTTTTGGCGTATGCATCCAATGTTACTGTTCATACTCACCATTTTATCTTCTGGGGTTGTTGGTTTTTTTGGTTGTTGTTGCTTTTTTGTGAGTTTTTTTGCAATAGCAATTCACACTTGACATTGTCAGGTATACAGGCCAGTTCACTGAGGGGTACAGAACAATATTTTCAACTTTTTTTTTCTTTGTGTTTTATTTTCTTAACTAGTAATGTGTACAGTGCATCTCTCTGATCTTGTTCACATTTCATCATGAATACAGACAGTACAAGACATTATTATATTTGAATCTTTGTGGTGATATTTTTGTGTGTATTTGGGGGGGGGGGGGTGGGTGATGTTAGTTACTTGGCTAGAGCTCTGAGGTTCATTAATGGTGAAATTTTTGCGTGTGCGACTGTTTTTGTCCAACATTAAGGTAGCTGAACTCCATCTTTGGTGATGAAGTCTAAACATGACACTGGTGTTCATGTTCTTTTTAAAATGCATTTTTTTGTCATCCTTTCCTACTGGCACAAAATGGTCGACTCTTCCAAAAGGTGGAATGGATTTTAACATATACTCAAAATGTTTTGTGTGTGTGTTCGCACACAGGACCTTGGTGTATAATCCTTCAAAAGGAACAGGCCAGTAGATTGGGAGGGGGTGACGTCCATATTTTTCTAAACCTTTAGAAGAGCTGAAAACGATCATGTGTAAACATGATTCCAAAATGTTACAATAATGAATATTTCATCAAAAGTTACTCTCTCCGTCTCTGTCTGTCTGTCTGTCTGTCTCTTGTTTTTTAAAGCAAGGTCTAGTAATATGCAAATTGAAAATACTTTATGGTATCAGTATAAAATGTATCACAATATAAAAAGAAATAAAACTTTCAGAAATGAACACCCAAACCCCTCAACAACATGAAAATAAATTTGAAAAAAACCCAGCCAAGATAAAACCAAACAACACACAAAATACAAATGCAAAACAAAAGAAAGAAAGAACCAAAACTCAATGAAGCATACACAAATTTTGAGCCTTAACACTATCCCTACATTAAGGGAGAGAGCCTCTCTTTCCCAGTACACGTGCACTGTGCACATTTGTATGCTGCCATAATCCAGTTGTGGGTGATACGGAGGGAAGGGATAGTAGGTGGTTGGTTACCCTATAGCGGGTTACCAGTAGGGAAAAGGTTAACGACTTCTTATTCCAATGGGGAAACATGGAACATGAAGCCAGAGTGATGTGTAAACACCCCACCACCCCTCTCCTCAGCTTTACCAGTAGGGAAAAGGTTAAAGACTTCTCATTCCCATGGGAAAGCATGGAACATAAAGCCAGAGTGGTATGTACTCCTACACCCCACCACCCCTCTCCTCAGCTTTAAAAGGTAAAGGAAGGTCCCATAACCTATAAGGTCGTAGGGGAGCGAGGAGTCAGAGACCTCACTTCTCTAAGGCCAGCATATTGAGGGCGGCGCCCATCTCCTCTCCCTCGCTGCTTTACCTTCCCTGACCCTAAAGAGGGCAGGTACCCATTTACAGCTGGTGAACTGGGGGAACTGTACTGAAGCCAAGGCGCGCAAACCGGTCACCCATCCAACTGGTAACCACGCTCGACGCTGCTTAACTTGGCTGGGGGGAAAGCGAGTGCTCCGACCACTGAGCTATCCCGTCCCCTCCTCAGCTTTACCAGTAGGGAAAAGGTTAAAGACCTCTCATTCCCATGGGAAAGCATGGAACATGAAGCCAGAGTGGTGTGTACTCCTACACCCCACCACCCCTCTCCTCAGCTTTACCAGTAGGGAAAAGGTTAAAGACCTCTCATTCCCATGGGAAAGCATGGAACATGAAGCCAGAGTGGTGTATACTCCACCCCACCACCCCTCTCCTCAGCTTTACCAGTAGGGAAAAGGTTAAAGACTTTTCATTCCCATGGGAAAGCATGGAACATGAAGCCAGAGTGGTGTGTACTCCTACACCCCACCACCCCTCTCCTCAGCTTTACCAGTAGGGAAAAGGTTAAAGACCTTCATTCCTATGGGAAAGCATGGAACATGAAGCCAGAGTGGTTTGTACTCCTACCCCTACACCCCACCACCCCTCTCCTCAGCTTTACCAGTAGGGAAAAGGTTAAAGACTTTTCATTCCCATGGGAAAGCATGGAACATGAAGCCAGAGTGGTGTGTACTCTTACCCCCACACCCCCCTCCTCACCTTGCGCACAACTAGGTGTTGCACTCACATGTTGAACAGAAGGAACTTGTTATTTTTTTCAAGTAAATTTCATTTTTATGACAACAGAAATTATACAAAATATTGTGTTTCATCTTTTTCTGGACCTTGTTGCAGTACTTTTCTTGTAGAACATGCATTCATATTCACAAACGTTCGCCTGACTCTTGGAAATCATTTACGTGATCATGCTTTATTGATAAAATGCCAGAGTGTGTGTCGTATACATGAACAAGCAATGATGAAACTTGGGAATTGTCTACAAGAAAACAACAGCAACAGGGTATAAGAGAGAAAAATTGAAATTGCTGTAAGGCTCTGTGAGTGTGTTTATTTTTAAGAAGTGAAAGCTTTTGCTGGTAATTTTTGGTTTTTTGTTGTTGTTTGCTTTGTGTTGTTTTGTTGTCTGTTGTTTGTTTTTGTTGTTGTTGTTTTTGTGTATCGTTGTTGTTGGTTTGGTGGTGTTTTGGGTTGTTTTGGTTTTTTTTTGGGGGGGGGGTTGCAAGGAAGGCTCTTTCCTTTATATTTTCTTTGTTAAACTATTGGGGGGGGGGGGGGGGTTGTTTTTTGGTGTGTTTTTTTTTTTAAAGAAATGAGAGCTTTTACCTTGTGGTTTTTTTTTTTTTTTCTTTGTTTTTTTTTTTGGGGGGGGGGGAGTCTGTTTTGTTGTAGTTTTTTTTCTTTTTGAGGGGGTTCAGTTTACTCTTTTATTGTTATTCAACTATAGTCTTGATTTTTAAGAACTGTTTTGGTTGCTGTGTTGGGGTTTTTAAATTTAAAAAAAAAATCTATTTCCCTATAAGTAAACCACATTTAAGTAAAAAAATCTCTTAAAGACTTACATTTCTGATTTTCTCCTTATTAAAACGATTGAATTCATTCATTTGAGTTAGCCAGAAAGTGGATTGGTGAATGGTAAAGTTGAACATTTGTTGTGATGTGGTTTTGAATGAAGAAGGTTGTTTGTTTTTACTGGTAATGATTTGATTTCATTTGCACTATTCCAGTCACAGTGTATATCATAACGCCTGCAGCAGACATTATAGGTGAGTGGTTAAGGCCATTTGACTTCAATCCCATGGGTCCATGAAGTCATGGGTTTAAATCTTGGCGGTGATGTCTGGTGAAGTAAGGGTTGTGAGTGTGTATTTTTTAACGATCTCCCAGGTCAACTTCAAGTGCAGACCTGCTAGTGCCTTGCCTTCATGTATATACACATCCAGAAATCAAATATGCACATTAAAGATGTCAGCGTTCGGTGGGTTACAGAAACACCATCATAATACAACCTCCTGTACAATGAAATGAGCTGCTCTGAAGTTGGAATGTGTTGTTGGCTGAGGTCAGCAGGCAGACCTCCTGCAAAATGACAAGGACAGGAGAAGACCAGGCACTACACACCTCACTGGGTAAGGGAGTGCAGAGACGAGAGAAGACATGGCCTGTTTGTACCATCATTCTGTCTGTGTGTAGACTAGCTGTTGTCCTTGTTTTCTAATCGATGTATTGAAGTGAATAAACGCTATGAAAGATGCACATTTCTCCTTTTGTTTGTATTGTTTGTTGTTGTGTGTTCTCCATTCACCAGAATAATTATGCACTCTTTCACGTTCATCACACCTGGGAATTACTGTGAGACTGTTATGTACACACTGGATGAGGAGTTTGCATACATGTGAGACTTTCAAAATTTCCACCATATAAGCAAACATTCTCCAACTTAAGAGAATTTTTATTCTCCTTACATATAATCACACACACACACACACACACACACACTGCACACACACACACACACACACACACAGATGTGCCCACAAGCTGACGACATGACAGAATTTTTCCAGGGATGTCTCTCTTGTTCCTGTGGGATCTTTTACAAACTCAATATGGTTTGCACATACAACCTTGGTTTATTGTCTCATGAAAGACTAGCACCCACACTGAGATGTTCTGAGTGCATATGCACACAGGACTTCAGCTTACAGTCTAAAAGACTTTTATGGAAGTGGAACTGGTACTGGTGTTGTATATATATATGCATTTCTATAAACTTAAATATGTTTTTTCTTCATAAAGAATATGGACTTGAAAAATCTCCTTAAACAGGTGACTTGGTGGTAGATTGAACCTTGAGCCGTCAGATCATGAGCTCTACACTCTAACCACTAGGCTATCCTGTCCCTGCCATTAAACATGGAAAGCTAGATTATTAACAGTAGCAGTAGGAGCATCACCACCTTTTCCTTTCTAGAAATTCAGAGCCCCCATCCCCACTGCACCTGCTCCCTCCCTATGGGGACTGAATGTAATAAATTTAAAAAAGCACATGAGTGCTTATTCCATTATCCTCCCAAATAAAAGAATAAATAAATAAAGTCCTTTTGATGAGACTCACACATTGAGAAGACTAGGCCACCATCATCATCATCCTCTCTGCATTGTTTGTCTCTCTGTCTCTGTCTGTCTGTCTCTCTCACTGTTAGAATCCAGATAACTAGGTAATCCTCCCTTATCCAGCTACCTACAAACAGGGCAAAAAGAGTGGAAGACCCATCTTAACCCCTCATTGTTCTATTGTTGAAAGCAGGAAGGCTCTTTGTTCTTGTTCCTCAGTAAGAGCTGCAAAATTCACCAATGGCAAAATTTTGCGCAAGTAACCGTCTACCAACCACTAAGGTAGCCACATTCCGTCTTTGGGCATGGCATCTAAACACCAGTATACATGCGTTTGAAAGAAAAAAGGTAAACCAACACATAATGGCCTACTCTTCTGATGCCCAGAACACTTTTTAAAAAATCTGTGAGCAAGATGGTCTGCATACATTGGCACACAGGAATTCAGTTTATAGTCTCATATAAAAGACTTTCTGGGGAGTGGGGTCAGTACTGATGTTAACTCCAAGGGAAAAAATCCCCTCAAGCCTTGGTGTGCGAACACACGCATAACATCTTGCGCACAAGTTAAAACTCGTTCCGCTTTTCCGAAGAGTAGGCCATTGTGTGCCGGTGGGACCGGATGACAAAATTTACAAAACCGCATACACACGGGGACTGGATGCAAAAAAGCACACAAGTCCTTATTACATTATCCTCAATATAAAAGAATATATATATATATATATATATATATATATAAAGGGGTGCCTCAAAAGCAGACAGAATGAGATATAAAAAGAAAAAACTGGAAATGTTCAACATATATTTCTGGAATCTCAATGAATTGAAGGTGAATCAATGCAAAAACAACAACAACAAAAACAAAACCAAAACACCAACCAACTAAACCAACCAAACAAAAACCCCTATGGTAGAAGTTTAATTCACGAACAGTATGTAATGTCAATACAATCAGTATACATCAGTTTGACTGGAACACTATAAAAGGAAAAAACCAAACAATTTATAAAAAGAAAAGAAAGAAATTATTTGCAAAATATCAAACAGAACTGAGTGAGCCTAGAGCCCTGGGCCCTACCCTCTAAATCCCCACATGGTGTAAACAACGAAGAATCTTCAAATGGCATTAGTCTGTAATGAACCATTTGAAAATTTTATCAGGTAGCCTAGCTTTTGTAAAAGAAAAATCGTACTAGAGTGGTCTTTCCTTTCGTGGTTGTGGAAATAACAGTAGTTAGAACTAAAAGCTGAGGAGATCGCAAAGTTGAAATAATCATGCAAACAGGCAACTTTTTCGACAAGTTGCGCCAGCTGGACGCATATCCGAGGACGCTTGAAGATTTCCGTGTGAAAACTTTTGGTGGTGCGATCAGTAAGTAGCTTATAATTACTATTTTTATCTTGAGTGTCAAGTTCCTGAAGTAATAGTATTATTATCTTTCTTTCGTTTTCTTCGAAAGAAACATTTTATTGCCCTGTTTTCTTCTGCTTCCTCCCACCTCCCTTTTTTCACTTTCATTGCCAACATTGTGTGAAAAATTCTTCATAGGGTGCAAAATTGATCCCGCACACACAACTGCAGAAATTCTTGTTTCTGAATCTTTAGAACCCAATGGTTGGAGATACTCAGATAGATCTATGAAGCTTACATACTCATCTGGTACTTTTTGTCTTTTTTGCACGTGCGCACACGTGTGTATGTGTAAGTGGCACAGTGCACACATGCCTATGCGCACACTCTGTGTATGTACATGTGTATGTGTGTGTGTGATTTGTAGTGAATTGTGGTCCATAACATTGATACCCAGAACCTCTACTCTGCGCTAGACTTACCTCATTCTACCCTGTCTTCATTTCACTATCAGTTTCCTTCTCTTTCAGTAAGAACTGCAATCATGATATGAGCATGGAAATGTTTAGAAATGCACTCTGTAAAATTTCACCCATTCATTCAATGATTCATATTTTTGTGACTTTTTTTTTTATAGGGAGAGGGTGCTTGGGGGGTGTCCAAATTGTAATATAATTATAAGAATAAAAACATTGTCAAAAGTAAATTGGCAAAAGGCATAGTTGTTTGTTTAAAATGCATCAGATGCTGTTATTCAAAGATTTTACATTTAGGGTTTGTTTTTGTTTTTTGGTGTGATCTACTTGATTGATTGTTTGCTTGCATGTTAAAACCTGTTCCACTTTTTAGAAGAGTAGACCATTGTGTGCCAGTGGGAACGGATGACAAAATTTACAAAACTGCATACACGTGGGGACTGGATCAGTGCACATGAGTGCTTATTCCATTATCCTCTTAATAAAAGAATTAAAAAAAAAAAAATGTTCACTGGTTACCTGCTCTTGTTTTCCTCCACATGTGCTTCATTGTTGACAACTTTTCTTAATTATCATCATAGAAGCTAGACAACCAGGTTTGCATACATAGTGCAATTTTTAAGAAGACTTATATAAAAGTTGTTTTCAATGCTGCCAGCTATCTTCATCATGGGATCTAAAAGGGGCAATCCCATTTTTATGAAATTACTCATATGTGTATTGTTTGCAATAAATAAATTATTTAAATTATAAATATATTTTAGTAGCTGTGGTAGTTATGTTTGCTTATCTCAGTCTGTTTGATACTAGAGAGGGAAAACATGAGATTTAAAGAAACTATCAAAGTGTGCATTGATCAATGCATGTTTGCAATGAAACATAGGTAATTAAAGTAATTATGCAAACAACCTAATATAAGAACATGGCAGAACTTAATCGGCTTTGGTTGTGTGCTGCGCTGTGTGATGTGTGTAGATCTGTACGTTCTGTGTTGTGTTGTGTTGTTCAGTCACCCTGGTCAGCAGTGCCCTGATGGTGGTGCTCTTCATGTCGGAGCTCAACGACTACCTGACCAGCGAGGTGCAGCAGGAATTGTTTGTGGACACTCACGGGGACAGAAACTGCGCATCAATATCGACATCACCTTCAGACATGTTTCCTGCGCATGTAGTTGTGCGCAGTGCATTGAAACTATGTTGTTGTATGGAAAATGGTTATAACCTGTCTGTTGATTTTATCACATTTCAGTTAAACAGGTTATAAAAGGCTAAACAAAATGTAAATTATAACTTATCTGTTGATCATAGTCAGGTTGTTGCAAGCTGAATGTGCATTGACTATCTGTTAAACATTAAGTTAAACATTTTGTTACAAGCTGAATATGTTGTTATGTAAACTATCTGTGAAATACTTTAAGATATAGTTTTGTTGCAAGTGGAACACATAAATGATTTGTAAAATGTCTTCAGTTAATCAGTTTGCTACCAGCTGAATACATTTGTTACAAGCTGATAGCATCCACTGTACATAAACTAAAAATAAAGTATCTGTTAACTGTTACATTAAACAGTTTGTGACAACACAAGCTAAACACAAAAACTTTCTGTATTGTAATAATGTCTATAATAATAGGTTGAACAGTATGTTGCAAGCTAAACACACAAACAATATGTTGAATACAAATTATCAGAAGCTAAACAACGTATAATAAGAGAAGCAAATTTTGCCCTAAACAAGAACACATATACAATTTTGGCATGAACACCAGGTGTCATCATTGACATGATATTCTAACTTATGATAAACATTAATTTGACTTCTCCTAAACTTGTTAAGAAGTTAAACCTATGATTGGAACACTGAAGTCTGCACTGATTTTTTCAGACTTTGTGCCTCGGACAAATTTACCTTGGCATAGTATATATATGTATCTTCAGGTTTCACAGTATTAGGTGTGGCCCTGTCATCCTTTTTTTTAAACAACTTTTTGGATTCATTTTTTTGGGTTACAAATACAGAAAGCATAATAATATCAGTTTAATCAATGTAGGCCTCAGGACTTGGCTGACATCAATAACTGATAAAGCCTATGGCTTGGGCCACAATAACTGTTATGTTAATTAAATCAAGTTGATTTTTGTTGTTGTTGTTATTGTTGCTAACTGTAGTTTTTGGTAGTTTGATAAGACACCGTGTTGTTTCAGACCTCAGCATTGATGCTATGGACGTGTCAGGGGAACAGCAGATCGACATGTCCACCAGCTTGTTCAAGCAGAGACTGGATGCCTCTGGAGTTCCTGTGGGTGACATGCGGGAAACAAGTGGGTTGAGTTATTTGTTTTGGTTTGTGTGTGTGATATCTTCAGTTTAACGTCTATTCACATTTAGTGATTTTAGACAGAAAAAAATAATCTAAACAAGAGAACGCAAACAATAATAGAAAAGTGTCAGATAAAGGTACTTAATAAAAACTAACTTTAACATACTACAAAAACTGAATTATCGGACTTCTTATCAATCCTAACACAATGTCCAACAGTAACAATGGTTCAGACAAAATCTGATCCAGTGACAAACTTGGTACAGCGGGTAAAAATGCTTTTAAATGTCCACAATAAAAAATAACATGACTATTGGTAATCTTCTCCCCACAAATACAGTTTACATCTTTCACGTATTTTGTCCTGAAAGCATTTAGTTTAAATCTGTACATAAGGGATAACATATTTCTACGATTATACCAACCACAAACTTTGTTAGAAATGAAAGCATTCCGAAAATCTACAATATTGCTTGTACAGCCATTATAAAGACAATAGCCAGAATCATATATTTTCTTTCTGAAGTGCTTCCAGCAAGCGTTTTGTAGCAAGCTGTATCCCTCATGCAGAGATAAGTGTGTGTGTGTGTGTGTGTGTGTGTGTGTGTGTGTGTGTGTGTGTGTGTATGTGTGTGTGTGTAAGTGTGTGTAGGGTGGGGTTGATGTATGTGTGTGTGTGTAGAGTGGGGGTGTGTACACATGTGTAAAGGGTGGGGGTGATTGTGTGTGTGTATGTGTGTGTGTGAAGGGTGGGGATGATGTTTATGTGTGCGTGTGTGCATGCATGCATGCGTGTATTCTTTAATCTGACTTCTTTTCATGTTGAGTAATATTAGACAAATAAAAGTGTTGCCACACTCTGTGTATGTGTGTGTGCGTGCGTGCATGCGAGTGTATGTGTGCATGTGTGTATGTGTGTGTATGTGTTGAGTGTTACCTTTGTAAATTGTAAGTATACCTCTCTGTATACATGTATTATATGTACATTGGTGTACAGTCTAAAGTGTGTCATTTTTATTTGCCTTGACCTCCACCTTCACTTTATCATAAATGCAAGATTTAAAGAGTGGCATGACTGCATTTTTGGTTTTATTTATTCTAATTTATCTGTGTATTTATCTTGGTACAGGCAACGATGTTGCCTGTTTTAGTGGCATAACCTAAAGTCTGTTTGTGACTGTATTTTCAGAATTAAAATCAGAGGAGCCACAGCGGGAGGAAAAGACAACTGAGGTTTGCTGCAGCTTTTTGTTATACTTTGGTTATAAATACATACATATCTGTGCATGTGTGTGTGAGTGTGTGTGTGTGTGAGTGTGTGTGTGTGTGTGTGAGTGTGTGAGTGTGTGTGTGTGTGTGTGTGTAGTAGTAGTCGTCTTTGGTTTTAACGTCTTTCCACTTTATTAAGTGATACCAGATGATCAAAAGGAATAATTGGAAAGTGTGTGTGTGTGTGTGTGTGTGAATGCATCATAATAACAAATAGAAGAACATGCTGAACAACATAACCAAGTAATGATAAAAAACCGAACAAAAACCAAACAAAACTCTTTGTATGTGTATGCGTGTAAATGTGCGTGTGTGTGTGTGCGTATGTATGCACATGTGTATGTGTGCATTGCATGGCATATTGTGTGTATGAAACCTAAACAAACATATGTGTGGGTTTGTCCATATGTCTCAGTGACAGCTGTCTTATTTTTCTTTCTCTGTGTGTGTGTGTGTGTGTATGTGCAGAAAGCAAAAGCAGAAGTTTTGGACCCCAACAGATGTGAGAGCTGTTACGGTGCAGAGCTGGATGATAAAATGTAAGGCTTACTAGTGTTTGTATTTAATCACAGACAAGACTTGGTTGTAAACCCATGTGTGTGTGTGTGTTCTTTCTTTTATTTAACGTGTGTGTGTGTGTGTGTGTGTATTTATTTATTTATTCTTTTATATAGAGGATAATGGCATAAGCACTCATGTGCTTTTTTACATCCAGTCCCCATGTGTATGCGGTTTTGTAAATTTTGTCATCTGTTTCCACCGGCACACAATGGCCTACTCTTCCGAAAAGCGGAACAGGATTTAACACATTTCGTACCGCAAACGAGAGATTCTCGTTTTCGCTATGACGTCACCGTAGACCGCAAACGAGACACTTTCGTTCGTGATGGGTACTTTCGTTTCGGCTCTTCTCTCGTGAGAGTTACTGTTCCTACAGCCCGATAGGGGTCGTTTCTGGCAAGGGAAGTAATTGTACTAGGCACTGACGTAGTTTGAACGTTTTCTGACCGGCCAAAACGATGTCGAAGCGGCGAATTCAACCTCCAAAATTTCGTGAAAACGAAGTTGTCCTGGACTCGGACAGCGAGTCGGACCACCCTATAGAGGAAAGTTCAGACGAATATGTGCCAAGTGATAGCACTGAAACTTCGATTGAGATCGAAGGGGAAATGGAAGAAGAAGAAGAAGAGGTGGCTGCCGATCCGCAACCTTCAACATCGCGTGGTGCAAGTCAAAGTTTTGAAGGTCGAAGGAGGGGGGGTGCACCTCGAATTCGAACATCAACACCAAGAGGGGGTGCACGCCAGCAAGAGAGGCAGCAAAACGATGTTTTGTGGACAGAAGAGGGCACTGACAACCAGCCACATGTTCCACAGTTTACAGGTAAGTCTCCTGGTAGTTTTTTGTTTTGTTTTGTTTTTTTGCTCAGTCACGTCTGTGTTGTGCTGGTGTGTGGTGTGAGCCGGTGTGTAAGGTGGGCGTGGCAGTTCAAAATTGGTTTTCTCTACATGAATTGTTGTCAACAATAATGCTTTTCACAGCTGTGTTGGGTTTTTTTTTAGTAGGTTTTTTTATAGTTTGTACAGGGGTGCAGGTGTAAATGAATAATATCATGGAGAGGGGAAAAAAATTTCTTTTTTTTTTTTCCAAGTTCATGTTGCACAAAAAATACAAAACATATAAATGGATATTTTCTTTCTCTCTCTCTCTCTCTCTCTCTCTCTCTCTCTCTCTCTCTCTCTCTCTCTCTCTCTCTCTCTCTCTCTCACACACACACACACACACACACACAGAGAAAGAGACAGACATACATACATACAGACAGACAGACAGACAGACAGTCAACCTGGCAGAAATAGAAGTCTCAATTAGGCATTGAGCCTGATAGAGGCATAGGCATGGTTGCTATACTTTCTGTGTACCAAAACAAAATTAGGTGTAGGTTTTGGTTTTTGTTGGTTTTTTGTGTGTTTTTTTGGGGGGTGGGGTGTTTTACACACACTGTAACAAAAATAAAATAAAATTTTGTGTACATACAAATTTATTGTGCAGTGGGAATTTTTATGTGACTGCGTAAATACATTTTTTTTTCAGATCCTGATATTGCTATTTTTGATTTAGCTTTGTTCAAAAACTTACATGAAGAATATTTGTTTCAGGCAGCCCAGGCATAAAGGTGGACATCCAACCTGATGCATCAGCTTGGGAGTACTTCCAGCTGTTTGTTGACGACGACATGCTGACGCAGATGGTTGAGCAGACCAACCTCTACGCCCAGCAGTACAAAGCCAGACTTGGACCAGCCATCAAACGGCACAATCTGCTTGCGGACTGGACAGAGGTCACCACAGGGGAGCTGAAGGTGTTTCTGGGGCTTCTATGTTTGATGGGGATAGTGGAAAAACCAGACATAAAGATGTACTGGACTACTAACCCCCACCTAGAAACACCCATCTTCGGGAAGAGCATGAGCAGGAACCGCTTTGAAGCAATCCTCATGGCTTTCCACCTAAATGACAACACGAAGAACTTGCCTCGTGAGGATCCTGCCCACAACAAGCTCTTCAAGATCCAGCCTCTTGTGACCAAGCTGCAAGAAAAGTTTGCAGCTGTGTACAGTCCCAAGCAGAACCTGGCCATTGATGAGTCCATGATGCCGTGGCGTGGGCGAGTTGAATTTCGCCAGTTTATCCCCAGCAAGCCCATCAGATACGGGAAAAAAAATGTACCTGTGCTGTGAGAGTGACTCCTCCTATGTCTGCAAGATGGAGATCTACTCTGGCAGAAAGGGGCAGCAACGGGAGAAAGACCATGGCCCCAATGTGGTGAAGCGCCTGTCTGAAGATTTCCACGGGAAGGGCCACACCATCTTCATCGACAGCTTTTTTTCCTCCGTGGATCTATTCATGGATCTTCGGAGGAAAGGAACAACAGCAACCGGCACCATCAGGAAGGACAGGCGGGGTTTGCCATCACAGCTGGCAGCCAAAAATCTACAGAAGGGCCAAACTGCCGAAATGAAGCGGACTATTTCACCAAATGATGGCGACAACCAGGACACAAGTGGCAGTCTGCATGTCTTGAAATACAACGATAAGAAGATGGTGACTCTGCTGTCCACATGCAGCACTGGCAGATTTGTAGACAGTGGCAAAAAAAACAAGACCACAAACCAGCCCATCATGGTTCCAGGAGTAGTGCACAGCTACAACCAAAACATGAATGGTGTTGATCAATTTGATCAACACCTTCAGTACTACTCCTTCAACCGGAAGACCTGGAAGTGGTGGAAAAGAGCCTGCTTTCATCTGCTTCATCTGGCCAAAGTGCAGGCCTACCTGATTTACAGGATGAACAATCCTGGCACCAAGACCAGCCAGCTGCAGTTCATCATTGACCTGGCCGAGCAGATGATTGCAGACGCACAGGCACCCAAGGTCTTCAAGCGCCGTATCTCTGATCCTCCAGCCAGACTCAAGGAAAAGCACTTCCTGACCAAAGTACCTGCCACAGCAAGAAGCAGTACCCCACAAGAGTCTGTGTTGTTTGCTCTAAGAGGAAAGCCACAGGGAAGGGGTATGACGTCCGGAAGGAGACCAGGTACGAGTGCCGGGAATGCGACAAGGGTCTGTGCCTGGGGGAGTGCTTCGAGAGATACCATTCCAACTTGGCCTACAAAAAGCCAAGGGTGGATGCAGCAGGAGACCAGTAGACACCTGCACCCTGTATTTGTACATAGCTCTGTGTATAGTGTGAGTGTGTGTGTGTGTTTGTGTAACTGCTGAACTCAAGTGTGTTTTTACCAAAAACTGAGAAATCAAGTGCCTTCATATCAACACGAATTCTGACAATTTCATTTTTTTAAAAGTGTTTTTCAAGTATCAATTGGATTATTATGTGTTGTGCTTGGATTATTCTTGAGCTGCTGTGAATCATCACCCAAAAAAAACAGGTCAGTGGCTATGTTTGTGCAAGTTTGTCAAGTGTGTTACCTGTTTCTTTTTTTTTTTACTGAATAAAATTGTTATTATAGAAAAAATTTAACTTTTGTGTTAGTTTTTGTTATTGTAAGATACAAACCACACACTCTTCCACACACATTCCAAATTTCATCACAAACAAACCAGCAGTTTTTTTTTAATAATTTTTTTTATTGGGTCACCCACTTTTCAAGTCGTTAAACTCAAAATTGCTTGGGCACGGGGTGCTTATCTCCCCTTTTTACTTGGTATGAATAGGGTTAACGTGTGCGCAAGATGTTCTGCATGTGTTCGAACACGGGGCCTCGGTTTATAGTCTCATCCGAAGGACTCTGTGTGTGTGTGTGTGTGTGTGTAGTAGTAGTAGTAGGGTAATGGGTGCTTAGTGTGTGTGTGTGTAGGGGGTTGGGAGAAGTGTGTGGGGGGGTGGTTGGGGGGGGTCCCGCATGTGTGTGTGGGGTGTGTATGTAGGGGTTGGGAGGTGGGGGGGGGGGGGTTCCCTGTGTGTGTGTGTAGGGGGTTAGAAGGGGGTACTGTTTCCCTCTCTGTATGTGTAGGGGGCTCGGGTGGGGGTGGGGGGTGGGGTGGGGCTGCTGTTTCCCTGTGTGTACGCGCGCACAGAGTTTGACCCAGCATACCTTATGCTTAAAACCTCTCAACAACACAATCTTTTAACGCTGAAATAAACGCGACAGGTGCTGCAACACGTGCGATGAGGTGCGCGAAGCGTACCGTAAGAAAGGTTGGGCCTTCACCAACGGAGAGGCCATAGAGCAGTGCAGGCGGGAAGGCTGGTCGGAGAAAGTGAAGGCAGAGCAGAACGAAGGCTGCCGGGCCCATGGCTACCTGGAGGTGAACAAGGTGAGAGAGAGAGCTGCCGTCTGTTTGAAATCATGTCTGCGGGGGGCAGGATAGCCTTGTGGTTAGAGCGTTGAGCGTGGATCGGTGGTCTAGAGGTAACGCGCCTGTCTAGAATGCGAAAAGTCCGGATCGGGTGTATGCGGTGGTTCGTATCCCTTTTGGGCCCGAAATTTTTCCCCATCCATTAGACCATGAGTGGTGGTCTGGGCGCTAGTCTTTCGGATGAGACGATAAACCGAGGTCCCGTGTGTTACACAAAATTTTCAGCGCACGTTAAAGAACCCACGGCAACATGAGAGTTGTCCCTGGCAAAATTCTTAGAAAAAAGCCACTCTGATAGGGAAACAAATACAGTTGCAGACCAAAAGAAAAAAAAAGGGTGGCGCTGCTCTTGTGGCGACGCGCTCTCCCTGGGGAGAGCAGCCCGAATTACACGCAGAGAAATCTCGTGACTTAAATTGGTATAAAATATAAATATAAAAAAATCTGATGGCACAGGTGTTTGAGCCACCACATGTTTGAGGGGATTTTTCCCCCAAGGAGTTAATACCAGTACTTATTCCACTCCCCCACCAGTCCGTCTGTTAAGACTATAAACTGAGAGTGTGAATACGTGCACGACATCTTGCGTACGTTAAATCTCCTGCCTTTTGCCAGTTTTGGAAGAGTAGGCTATCACATGCAGGTATGGATTGATGGCAAAATTTTAAAGTGCATGAACAGTGGTGTTGTGTTTAGAGATCATCCCCAAAGTTGGAATGCGGCAATGGTGGGGAAATGGTAGCATACGCAAAATATCACCATTGGTGAATCTCAGAGATTTAGCCGAGGAATGGGGAAAAAAAAGAAAGAGGAATGTCTGTAATATCCGTTCAGACTTGATTATCTTTGTAAAAAGATAGCAAGACTTGTCTTCCTCTTTGAAACAGAATATAGACCATGGACCGTTTATTCATGGGTATGCTGTGGAAGTACTTTTTGTCATTGCTGTAATGGTTATGGTTGGTTTTTTTCTTTGTTGTACTAGGTTCAGTATTGTTATCCTACTATTTTCAGTTTAAGTTTTAATCTTCTTTAGTATTTGAGCCCCTTATTCCTTGTAGATATCCAAGTGTGATGAGCGTAATGGAAATCTACAAACATCTTGTATCTTTTGATGGTCTGCTTTGTCCAGTGTTGTGCAAGTTAGTAAGCCACTCAGAGTTGTTCTTCTATGAATTTAGCAGTGTGTGCTGTCTTACAAAATCTGTGAAATGTTGTTTGCTTATGTCATTTTAACACATTACACATACGGTCTTTTTCCTCTCCACCCCCACCCCCTTTTGGATTTTTTAATAAGTTTGGCAACAAATGCTATGGCCATGTGGTAAAGACCATTGTACTTCAATCCCATGGGTCCATGAAGTCATGGGTTTGAATCTTGGCAGTGTCTGGTGAATTAAGGGTGGGAATTTTTACAATTTCCCAGGTCAACTTCAAGTACAGACCTGCTAGTGCCTTTATTTCTGTCATACATATATATACACATGCAGAAGAAAATCGAGACATGCACATTAAAGATCCTATAATTCATGTCAACATTCAGTGGGTTAAGGAAGCATTAACATACTTACCATATATCCCTGAATTTGGCATGCAGCTATCTTCATGGTGGGCAAAAATGGTCACACACGCAAACTCTCACCATTGGTGAACCTCGGAGCTCTAGCTGAGGAATGGAAAAAGCAATAATGAGTTTGGCGTGGCTGGCATTGATAGCAGGGATGTTTTTGTTTTTTTTCAGGTTGCAGGCAACTTCCATTTTGCTCCAGGGAAAAGTTTTCAGCAGCATCATGTTCATGGTAAGTGAAGTCTGTGAAAGTTCATGACCAGTTCATGTTTTGTGTGTGTGTGTGTGTGTTGTGTGTGTGTGTGTGTTGATGGTGAGAACGTGTGTTGTGCGCTGATGGTGAACGTTTCTTGTGTTGATGGCAGGAATCTGTACTGTATGTTTATGGTGATTGAAAAAAAATATGATTAGGATTTCTGATATGTCCATAGGTAAGTAAGTCTGCTTAAGATTAAGAGGTGTTTGTGTGTGTGTGAAATGAAAGAAGTGCTATAGTATACTTATCATTTTATGGTAAATTGTTGTTCATGGTAAGCACCTGTGTAGTTTTCGTGGTGAAAAGCAATGTTCTATTCGTTGTATCAATTTCTGCTGTGTTTGTGGCAAAATTGCTACTGATGCCTTTACTTAAAAAGAAAAAGAGTTTATATTACACTACCAATCTACCAGTGTTGCATGTATATGTAAAAGGTAAAGGTATGCCATAACCTATGTAGTCGCAGGGGAGTGAGGCATCAGTGACCTCAACTTCTAGGGCCAGCATATTGAGGGCGGCATCCATCTCCTCTTTCTTGCTGCTTTACCTTCCCTGACCCTAAAGAGGCAGGTACCCATTTACAGCTGGGTGAACTGGGGGACTGTACTGAAGCCAAGGCGCGCAAACGGTTACCCATCCAAGTGGTAACCACGGTCGATGCTGCTTAACCTTAGCTTGAGGGAAAGTGAGTGCTCTGACCACTGAGCTATCCTGTCCCCGTTGCAAATATAGCCCACCCAATTGCAGAGAGGGTTTTGAAATAGAGCTAGAGGCGATTGAAAAACTGTCATCTTGAGGAACTAGTAAGAAAAAAGAAAGTATCTGCTACACAAGTTATGAAAGAGTCTCTTGTATTGTCATGTGATGGGCTTCTGAAGCATGTGCAGTATAGGAACATTCCATTGACAAAAATCAAATTTGTCTGTTGCAGTTCATGATATTCAAGCTTTTGGCGGGCAAAAAGTAAGTGTATAGAAAAATAGCTTTCATTTGATTTTTCTTTTTGCATGATTTTTCAAATTTTTAATTACTACTATTTGTCAGTCTTGATACAGTTCCAATTTTTTAAAAAGAAAGTTTGTTGATTGGACTTGATGTCAGAGTAATACAGTATGGTTACTGGTACATTCTGTGACAAATGCGTTTCATAAGGAAACTCAGATTATTATCCCCTTTGAGAGACTGGCTCCTCTAGCTGTTGGGTTTGATTTAGCTACAAATCTCCTGCTTTGTGGATATGTCACTGGACATTTATCTGCAGCCAGAAAGCCATCATACATCTGTTTGAAGATATTGTGATGAACAAAGGTGTTAACTGATTTTGTTATAGATAGACATTGTAATGTTGAGAAAAAGGTTGTTACATATCTTTTTTTATAAATGTTTCCTCTTCGTTTTGTATATGTATTGATCTTGCACACAAAAATTTCTGAGAAAAAATAGATTTTTTGAAGGGCCAGGATTGGAGGAGAGGGGGTTGGATTTACTAGTATGTGGTATCAGGGATTGACATTAAACATTGCCCAACTGCCCAGAGCAACTGAATCGCCGATTCAGGCAAGTGAAGTTCACAGTAAACTTGCCCGACTGGGCAAGTTAAAATTTTGACAAGCAACCCTTGTTTTTCTCTTGCCTGACGATAATCTTATGCTCAACGCTGACTGTTCAAGTTTAGAGCAGACAATCTTTCGATCTTTTCTTTTCTCGACTCAGCAAAGTTTGCGCGCAGACCTATTCTCAGTCAGCACAGGCACAGCGCAGTGCCAGAGCAGACAATCGTTTCCTGTGTAGGCCTAAGCTTATCACAGAAAAGGAATGGTACCATTCCCTTTTCTGTGAAACTTATAGCCCACTGGCTTGGCCTAGTTTCTGTTACACAGCATTGCTGCCTGTGCTGAGTGCTCGTGCTATTTTAAGTTTTCTGCGAACATCTTTTCAGTTCAGTCGGCCACGCAGTGTTTTATTCTTACCAACACTTTCAATTAGGTTTCTATCATGGCTCAAAGATCGTTGATGTCATTCAGTTTCACTAAAAGATCTGATTCCATGTTGAAGGCCTCGGACTTTACCCATGGCTACAGCTGCTGTGGAGCGAGGCTTCTCTGCCTGAAGAGAATCAAGTGTGACTGGCGAAGCCGACTGGCAGTTGAAAAGCTGTCAAAGCTGTTGCTCCTTAGCTTGGAAGGCCCAAGTGTGGAGGAATTTGATGGGGCCAGAGCTTGAGACAGATGGTGGCAGGGAGGCCAGAGAGCCAGGAGAGCAATAGAGTAGAGCTAGTGTGTGTGACTCAGTATGGGGTGGGTGGTAGGTAGAGGGGAAGGGGTTTTATTTGTGAAACCAGATCAATTACATTACATACATTTTTGTTTAAAAAACAAAAACATCAGAACAGGAGAAATTATGTGTACTATGTGTGTGTATTTATATGTCATTTAAATCACTGTACAGTGTGTGCATGTTTGTTATGCATGCACTGTATTTTAAAAGTTCAGTTTTGATACACATGATTTTAGTGAGGTTATGTGGGAAAGTACAAAACCCATTCGGGCAAGGGATTTTTCCTGTGACTTGCCCGACTGGGCAAGTGGGAAAAAAAGTTAATGTCGATCCCTGGGTATGATATAGGGTTGGTTTTAGTAGTAGGTGGTATGACACAAAGTAATAGACCTACTCTTTTTACAATTTTTTTTTTAGCTTACATGAATTAAAATTTTTTTGTTTAGATTTCCAAAAACTTTTGAATAGATCTACATAGTTATGAGCAACAACGAATGTTTATTATTCAGAGGTTATATATTTATAATCATGACTTCATATTGTGTGCTTTCAGTTCAACATCAGTCATCAAATCAAACATCTGTCATTTGGAAATGACTACCCTGGGATTGTTAACCCTTTAGATGACTCACAGGAGGACGCTGAGGAATGTAAGTAATTGGATGTGTGTGTGTGTTTGTATGTGTGTGTGTGTTTATATGTGTGTGTGTGTGTGTGTGTGTGTGCGTGTGTTAAAGAGTAGAGAAAGATGATCGCTCCTAGTCCAGTAGATCATGTTCAACAATACCAACTTCATCTTGAAATCAGCCAGCTGAATTCAGTGAGAGAAACCAAGAAAAAATTGGTTTTGTGAAAGTATGAAGTCTTTTGCAAGGTGCATACATCACTTGTCACTTTCACTTGCTGTTAACTCCATCTCAGAATTGTTTTTGTGTGAGCTTGAATCAAGAGTGACTGAAAAAAGTTGTCTATGGTAGAATAGAATTGTTGTCTTTGCTCCATAAATTAAAATATATTAAATAATCAAATACTACACACTATGTATACTACATGCAATACTACACTTCTTTTAACATCCTCTGTGAAGTAGTTTAATGACAGATCTAAAAGGCATGTATGTAGGCCTACTTTCACTAATTGATCCAAGACTGTGAAATAGAATTTGCAGGTAGTGAAAGTGACCAAATTGGACTTTGTAGAGAAGACAGTGAGGTAAAGGTTTGCTGCCTATTCCTCTACAAAGTGGAAGTACACCCCCCCCCTCCCTTACTCTTAGCCCACTACGTACAGAAACACCCAGGCTTAATCTGTCCCGTGTTCAGAGCCAGAAGTTCACATAGCAAGAAGCTGTAAATGTAGATCTGCTGTGAGGCCGGCCACCAACCAAAAAGTGCACTGCACTGCACTACTGCTGGCGGTATTGTGTCCACTTTGATCCAACATGTATGCAGAATGCTGTACAAGTTCTACTGTGCCGTGTGATCTCAATGACTGATGTTTGGTTACATGCCAGACAGTGACACACACCTATCCTGGAGCCGTGACTATTAACCTCATCCCTTCAACGACACTTTCATCGTGAACTTCCAGACTCCAAAAGACATGAACTTGCTCTACAAGCACGAAAGTGTCAAGAAACCTAAACAACAGATCATCATGAAACCTACATCGTAAAAGCAACAGATCATCATGAAACCTACATTGTGACTTCTTGATGCAGAGACTGTTCTGTGGCATCATAATCAATGATAAAATGCTACCAGGGTCCAGGTTGGTTCTGAGACAACAGGACAAGGCTGAGCTTCACACTGCCTTTCATGATATGTTATCCCGGCATCAGCTAGTCCTGAGAGATGCAGACGCTTGTATTGTCTGTCAAGTAATTTGATCAAAGTTGTCAGAGTGGTCCATGGTCGAGTGGTTTAGGCGGTCGACTCGTGATCCAGAGGTCGCGGGTTCGATCCCGCTCGGCTCGGTGTTGTGTCCTTGGGAAAGACACTTTACTCCTATTTTCCTCACTCCACCCAGGTGTACAAGTGGGTACCAGCTCTGCTGGGGAAGTATCTGGCGACAGACTAGCGTCCTGTCACAGGGGTGGTGAAAAACCATCAGTTCGCTTAATGCTACAGAAACCGGGATAAGCTCCGGCTCTATGGGCCTTCTGGCTCAAAGAACATACTTGTCAGAGTGGTGGTATAAATCTGTCAAAGCCGCTCCAGTGAGGTGGATGGTAATGTGTGTTTGTGTGGTCCCAGCCTTTCTTCCTCTGAACCCACAGTATGCGCAGCTCTGGATTGTAGCAAAAAGTAAACCAACGAAAAATCACACCTGCTTGTGATGGGTTTCATATCGGGACTTTCAAGCTTAAAGTTTAGGGAAGTTACCACCTCACCACTATGGCTGAAATCTAATTTTATTCTTTTATTTCAACAATAATGAATTAGAACCCATGTGTCTTTTTACATCCAGTCCCTGGGTGCATGCAGTTTTGTAAATTTTATCATCCGTTCCCACCAGCACTCCATGGCCTACTCTTCCTTAACCCTTTGCTGGGCACAGCAAAATCATTTGTTCACTTCCTGCTGGGCAAGCAAAATGGAGGTGGATGGCCTCTGAGTGGGTGGGTGTATTTAACATGCAATAACTCCACAATGGCTTAATGGATTGTAAAGAAATAAAAACAGCAAAATGCAGAAATGAATAAAGAAACTGCTATTTGCTATTGTGTGTTGTTGTTATTTTTTTAAAAAGAATTATAATGCATAAACACACAAGGTCATTGATCGGTTTGTATGTGTCACAGTTAGTGTTGCAATAGCTTTGGAATGCATGCATGGATTTTGATAAAATAAAAAGTAAAACATTCAGAAACAATTACAGAAGAAAAGTTTTCAACCTACTGTTGTGTTTTTAGTTTTTTTATGAATGATGCACGAAAACATGAAACATTCCGACGGTCGCCATTTTGTTTGCCAACGATCGCCGACGATCGCGATGCATGTTAACTTTACAGTTCGAGCCGCTACCATAACAAAAGTCCCAAATAGCAATCAATTCACAAAATATATCAAGTTGTGAACCATTGCCAAACTCGAAATCCGCAATAATTTCCCCAATTCTATGAGCAGAATTCAAAACGCGCATCGGCCGAGTTAGATTTGACGATTGATTTACGTCTCGAACTTCGTTGTTGTCAAAGCCGGTCTTTCTCACTTCAATCAACAAAGTCAGAAGCGCACACACTACTCAGATCGCTTACATCGATATTTGAGCCTGGATACACATCTCACAGCGTCATATTTTCGGCATGAAAGCCATAAAAACGATCGTACATGTCGGATTCGAAGATAGCGTCCATCTTGGGAAAAATTGCGATTTTTTTCCTCCAAAACTTGCCACAAACACATTCCAACCGCCGCCATTTGCAATGTACATGCGGAAGTCACGTGGGCAGTCTCGTTGCTTTTATTTTGACGAGATTTGAAGCGAGATTGGCGGGAATTTCGAATGTATGAACGCACTGAAGTGACGGTCACGACGCCGGCCGTTTTTGGCCGTTGTGCCCAAGGATAGGTTCGGACGTTTTGGGACGCTATGCCCAGCAAAGGGTTAAGCCAGAACAGGGTTTAACATGTGCACAAGACATTCTGATCCATATATATATATATATATATATATATATTGACTGATAAAGGCAAACAAGTTTTCAAAGCAAAAAGAATCATGGACCAACTAATGATGTTACAAGAGAGCTACAGCTGTCTCCTTAGCCGACTTACGAAACTAGTAGAGATATTTAAAAAAAGAAAAAAAATTCTGGCATTGAGAGAAATAATCATATGCACTGTGTGGATTACCATGGTACTTGTAAACTCACCAGGGTGCTTTAAATTTCACATTTAATTCATGCTCATCCTGAAGGGCTTCACACCCGTCATGTTTTCAGTCAATCAGAAAACCAAATCCACAGCTTGTCAACTTTACCAGTTAGACTGAAAGCATGAGTGTGGTGCTTTTCATGATGGGAAAAAACTTGATGGACTAATATATTGTGTGTGCAAAAAGATTCTGGTTTCTTATGATCGATCCAAAACAGTGTTTGATTTCATTTCAAAGTTTCATAAGAACTGTTACGAGGAGTAGTGGATGGAAAGAGACCAAAGGGAAGACCTAGAAAAACCTGGGCTGCCTGTATTGCAGATGATCTTAGAGAAAGGGGCGTAAATAAGGAGGAAGCTCAAAACAGAGAGAGATGGAGAAGGCTCATCAATGTCAAACCTCCCCTGGGAGAAACATGACAAAAAAGGAAGAAGAGTAGAAGAAGTAACAGAACCTTTTCATCATTTGAAAGAAATTGTGCATGTTCCTTTATTTTATCTTATGCTGGGAATTTCTCTATCGAGATGAAATCGTGCGGATGTAGAGAGTTGCTCCTTTCAAGTTTTAGAGAATGTTCTGTGTGGCTACCACAGCCTGGATGCAACTTTGAAGAACCTGCCAATAGCATGTAATACAACCACCACCAAGCGCTTGAACAGATGTAGGCAGTGTATGATAAGATCATTGACTTGTTATTCAGGAAGGCATGGGTAATTTGGAGCTCCTGAATGGAAACAAGACACTGTTTTGTGCGTGCGCACCTTGTCTTTAAAAAAAAAGTAATTGGTATCATGCCGTTGAATAGCAGGGTCTCAGGAAAATATGTGGATATGCCCATGGCTGCTGAAATGAACAGACTGATTGTTAGATGTTCCTGACATGCTGAGTTTTGTTTTTATCTTCGGTGAGTGGTAAAGAGGGAGACAAAAATCCTTCACTGGAGAATCTCTTTCCGACTATCTCTCTTTCACACACACATATATATACACAGACATGTATGTATACACACGTGTACACACACACACACACATCACAGGCAGACACACATCCATACTCATGCTTGTTAAGAGTCAGAAAAAGACCTGTTAAGTAACACCCAAAAAAAACAACCCAACACAAAAAGCACTGATTATGAAATCATCAGTCTGTATTCTCTACTGCTCACTGGAGTCATTAGTCCCCATCTGCTTGATTTCCGACTACAATCATCACCAATCAAGCCGTTTAATCCAGTGAACAATGTTGTGGCGGCATCAGGAGCACAATCATGGTGGTCAACTCCACAGATCACCTGGCAGTACAGACGTAGTCCTTTACACAGGGCTAAAGCAAGTCTCTCATTTTGTCGTTGTTGTCGAGAGACGGATGTCAGCATCGGATGCCAGTTCCAATGCCCATGAAGACGCCAAAAGTCCCTCCACCCTGCACCATGGTCTTGCCCACTGTCTGCAGTAACTCTCGGCCTCTCAGTCCAAATCTGCACATGTTCACAATGAAACAGGTGTCAACGTCACGCACTAGTCTATATGAAAAGCTTAGGGCTCCCCCTGTCAGAACATCTTGCTCACGTGTTAAAACCCGTTCCGCTTTCCAGAAGAGTAGACCATTATGTGCCGGTGGGAACGGATGACAAAATTGACAAAGCTGCATACACACTAGGGGTGGATGAAAAAAAGCACATGAGTGCTTATTCCATTGTCCTCGAAATAAAAGAATAAAATAAAAAACTTTTCAAATTTACTTTTGTTCATTCTTACATACCAACTGACAAATACAGTAACTCGGTTCTGATTTGGGGCCGTTATTTTTTGTTTCACTTGTATTGTGCTTCCTTCTTTTCAATCTATGCCACACTTCTTCATTTTCAGCTCTCATATAGAGATAGATCTGCATGATAAACCTGCCTCTCTGAAAACAATGACAACTCTCAGTGCCTGGCCAGGAGCTTGGTTGGTGCCGAGTAGGTAAACTGCTGGATGCTTGATAAATTCACCAGTCACGGGTTCAAATCTCCCTGGCAGCCACTATGTTGGAAACATTTTATCTTCAGAGCCCAACATCTGCACAGATTCCAAACCCTTTCCACTCCTTTGGATGAGGTGTCAAACTGAGGATGCATGTGTGAACACATGAACACACACACATCTATAGACAATCTTGCATAATTTACACTATCCCAATGTACCTTTCAAAGATTAGGTTATTGTTTGCTAGTAGGCATGGATAACAAAAATTAAAATCCATGAATTGATGCCATGTTTAGACAGATCATCTAGACCGAAAAATGGTCACATATGCAAACATTTTACTAATGACTGCAGCAGTGGACCTCTTGATTTGCTTTATATATATATATATATATCTATATATATTTCACAAGTTTCATGCAGCAATGATGTAGTGCTCCTGTGAAATCTGTTCTGTCATAGAACAGGAAAAAGAGACAAGGGGGAAAATATAAAAAGACGTGGGGATGAGAAACACCGGGGGCCGAGTCTCCTGAATGACTTAAGAGATGCTCATCACCATCATCATCATCATCACCATCACATAGGTCAGCACAGTGATCACACCGATTGTGAAGATAGGTGTTCATTGCATTGTGATAGTGTCTATACCACTGCATGTGCCCTGGTATAAGTGTGTACATGCACTCACTTGTGCTGGTAGACTAAAAACTCGAACAGTCTTAGGTTCAATTCCACCCCAACACACACACACACTCTCTCTCTCTCATATATATCCCTAAGGGCGGGGACTGGATGTAAAAAAGCACATGGGTGCTTATTCATTATCCTCGAAATATAAGAATTTGTCATTGTCCATGTCCATACAAATGCTTGTGGACATTGCTACGATTGGTTTGCAAGTGTTTTGACATGCAAACTATTATTTCTTAAATTGTAAAATATAAGAAAAAAACCTGTGAAAATTATCTGGACTACTACTCAATTAAAAACAAAATGATACTGTGATTTTCACAATATAAAATGATACGATAAAACAATGATTTTCACAATATAAAACATCTAAAAACAAGGGCTCCCCTGTAGGGGTGCTGGGGACCCGTCAGTATAAATACTTAGCATACTCACCTTCTGGAAATTCTGTGCAAGGAATTCCCTCTTTTCTATCCCTCTCTTTGTTTAAAAGTTTTAAGAAAAGTTAAAAGAAAACATTATCAACATTAACATCTGAAATCAAAAGAAAATCTTACCTTGAAATAAGAATAGTTAAAAAACAACAACAAAATAATTTTTTTTTTTTTTTAAAGCAGAAGAGCACCAAAACATGCTTGACAGCTCACCTGAGAGCGGAAAATCCCCCGAAGAGGGCACCAGAAGCCATGCCCACGCAGAATCCCATCATGAAGCCCATCTTGACTTTGTCGAAGCAGCTGGGGCCGTGGCCCATGTTGTAACCGCTTGGGGGAGGTGCCGGCATCCTCTTTCTTTCTTTGCAGACCGCCGCTGTGTCAGACAAAATATTGATTTTCTTACAACAACAAAAAGTCTGGAAGCAATGTTTACTCTCTCTCTCTCTCACTCACTCTCTTTCTCACACATGTACACACACACTCTCGCTCACACACATACTCTCACTCACTGAGAAGTCTTTAGTTTGATCTCTGTTTGAACCCTAAATTTCAACCCATCCACTAGACTTGGGTGATCTGGGTGATCTGGGTGCAAGTCTTTCGGATGAGACTAGATGATGAACCATTGGTCCAGGTTGCAGCACACCTTTAGCGCACATAAACAAACCCATAACAGCAACAGAGTTATCCTTGGCAAAATTCTGTTGCTCCAAATGCCACTCTCATTGGGAAACAATATGCAGAGATTTTTTTTTTTTAAATAGGTGGCACTGTTCTCATGGCAATATATGCTCACTTTGGGAGAGAGCAGCCTGAATTTCACGCAGAAAAATCTGCCGAGACTAAACGTGGTATACAATGCAATACAAAACAAAATATACTTTGACATGTGTTACATGCAGAGGCCATGTGTCTAAGCACACACTTCGTCATTTTAGGTAAAAACATTTGGTAACATCAAAGCTTAAAACACTATAAGCAGCTTTGAAGAAGGCTATACCCATCATAAGGCATTTGCACAATCTTAAATTGAGGTACGCTTTGAAAACCAAATTATTCAGAATGTTTTTCCTGAACATTGAAGGGGGGGGGGGGGGGGGGGGGCAAAATCTTTCAGAGGTAGACATCTTTCATGTGCTTCTAGTTCTATTCAATAAGATCGAGGCAGGGACTGACACAATGATTTTGTTGAAAAATCTTCCGAAACAAGGAATATCAAACCAAGACCTAGAGTGAGACTTCAGTGAACTGATTAAAACCCTAATGAGTAATATATTCATGATTAGTTTGTCACAGAATCAAATCACTGTAATCAACTTAGTTTTGATACACGGAAACTTCAGTAAACTGATAAAAACCCTAATATTCATGATTAGTTTGTCATAGAATCAAATCACTGTAGTGTAAGTGTAATCAGCTTAGTTTTGATACACTTATATCAAGTTTTGCCTATTTATACTGCCTTGCAATTTCTTTTACTGTATTCTAGAACAGTAGAAGATTCTATATTAAAAACATAATTATTGACAGAGCATATTCCTCAGATTCACTCTAAATCAGATCCATCAGAGTTCAGTCTTTAACTGGTTATCAGACTGATTCAGACTCAGAGGGAGAATCATTACTGTCTGAACTTCCTTTTTTCCAAATAATTTCTTGTTAAGTTGTTGTTATGAAGGGAACTCCTGAGATTACTAAGATGATATATGATGTGTGTGTGTGTGTGTGTGTGTGTGTGTACATATGTGTGTGTGGTGAGAATATCACTAATACTAATACTCATATACTTTTTGACTGCCAGAGTGTAAAACCTTTCATGCCCCATTTTTCTGAAAACTCCCTCACCAGCATATTTAGTAATCTAAAACTGGCATTTGAAATTGTGAAAGGTCTTTGTCACAGTCCCATAGGACATTTGTTATAGTTACATTAACGTCAATGACATGTTTTTGTTTGTTTGTTTGTTGTTTTTAAAAATTCCTGTTGCATTGCCAAGTTTATTTTCGAGATTTTTTTTTAAACAACACATCCACATCTCCTGGGTATTTTAAAATCTTTAAAAATTATTATTTATTATTATTATTATTTATTTATTTTTTTTTTGGGGGGGGAAGGGGGGCGTCTAATATCACTAAAAGTGAACAGACCTAAAATTGAAGTCAACAACAACATATGTGTGTGTGTGTGTGTTACTGTTAGACTGTGAGTGTGACACTGAGTGACTGACACAGTGACAGTGTGAGTGAGAAACCAGTTCACCTTCAAGTTTTCTCAAGTGTGTGTTACTATTACTGTATTACTATTAGTATTTTTTTTATTTTTTACAATTAGAATTGAAGGAAGACAGAGTGGAAAACATAAATCAAGTATGGTAAATAAGATAACTGACTAACTGTAGGCCTAAACAGTAGAGTAGCAGACCTAGTAATCTGAACAAAGCAAAGTCAACCGTTGGGCGTTCCACAAACTGGCACAGGGTTCTGCACGTATACTAATTAGTAATTACTATACCATACTATACTATACTATAGTCTATACTATACAAAATGGAGGAATCGTTCTAATCTTAGCTATCTAAAAATTGTCCACGTTATGAAATTATCCCAAATTGTTGTTAAATACTTTATAACTCTTGTTCTTGTCTTTTACAAGTCACTAGTTTAGTCTACCGATTCAAAGACTACATCTGTATTGTAATCCTTGGTATACTTTCATCACTGCATAGTGCATTTGTATTTGCAATATCCAGGGACAGTTTCTAACAAAAGTAATTTACTGTGGCAAACCTGGTTGCAACAATACACACCTAACAACTACTAAGTGTTACTGTGAATAGAAAACCTGTTACAGTTGCCTACCTTACAATGAAAAGAGATGTGCCAACTGCCTTTTCGTTTAAGGTTTTGTTATGACCTCGTTTTCCAACGCAGTCGACGACTTTCGGTGTGGGTCAACGTGAGAGGGGGTCAGTGTTAACTATTTCCGGGTCAACACTTTACTATTTCCGCAATAGTCCTGCCATAGCCTGAAAAAAGCTTAAAGATTTTCGAGATGTTAACATCTGTTGTCTTGTATTTTAGTCCGGTTCAGTTTGGCACCCTGTTAAAATTGAATGTGCATAGAAAATAAGTAGAAGGGGGAGTAATTATGTGCATAGTGTATATAATGTATTATGTCAGCCATCGTACTCAGGTCGGCCAAGTGGTCTAGGGGTATGATTCTCGCTTCGGGTGCGAGAGGTCCCGGGTTCGAATCCCGGCTTGGCCCTTTTTTTTTTTACCCCCCCCCCTCCCCTTTTAACATTTTTATTTGACTTATGTTGTTTCTTTGGGGGAGAGGGGGGATGTTTGTTTTGTTTTGCCCAATTTCTTTTAACTAAACCATAAACATTCCTTATAGTTTTACTAGTGGATGGACTTTGGCATACAAACTAAATTCAGGTATGTCTTAATGATTGTTCAAAGCAGGGTTCTTGTGTTAGAATAAGAAATACAATGGAAAAGTTATTAATCAAAGGCTTCTGGTTCAGTTTGGGGTGGGTTCTTTTTCTTGTTGTTTTTCCCTTTTTGTCTCTTTTTCCCCCCCCATCTTCTTAATAATAATAATAATAATAATAATAATAATGATAAATAGAATTTATATAGCGCTGTATCTTGCACAGACAAATCAAAGCGCTTGCACTCAAGTCATTCTTACACAGTCATGCGACCAATAGCAAGTAGTAGTTCTAACAAGTCCAAATGCACACACACACACACACAAACATGTTATACACTTTGGCAAGGTGATGGAATTTTTGGCTGGTGAAAAGGAGGGATAGCTATGAAATGAAACAGGAGAGGAAATTCTTAGGTTTGAAACAAATGTCTTGAGGCCAGATTTAAAAGAGTCACAAGAAGGCCCTTGGCGAAGAGAGATAGGGAGGCCATTCCAAATCATGGACCAGAAACAGAGAAAGAGCAATGGCCAACAGTGGACTGGTTGAATCTAGGTGTTTGTAAGTACAAGGAATCTGCAGCAGAGCGAAGGGAACGAGAAGGGGTGTACAGGTGGAGACATTCACAGAGGTAGGAAGGTGCTGTTTTGTGGAGACATTTGTAACAGAGAGTACTGATCTTATAGTTTATTCTTTGTGGCACAGGCAGCCAGTGGAGAGATCGCAAGAGAGGGGTAATGTGCTCAGATTTTTTCTTTCTGATGACTAGTCGAGCTGCAGAGTTTTGAATACGTTGAAGGGAGTGGATAGATGATGCTGGCAGACCAGCCAAAAGAGAATTGCAATAGTCCAGACATGAAAGAATGAGAGATGCCACGAGTTTTGATGTTGGGTCTGTGGACAGGTACTTTCGAATTGCACTAATACGCCGTAATTGATAGAAGCAGGACTGGCAGGTCTGGGTGATGAATTTTTGCATAGAGAGTGTGTTGTCAATAATGACCCCTAGATTTTTTACAGCAGTGGATAGAGGGACTGATGCATTGCCGAATTCTATTGAAGCTGTTGTAATGGAAGACAAGTGTTATAATTATGTGTAGGTACAAGTGTGCACACATTCATGTGTTTTGTTTTTGTTCTTTTGGGGGGAGGGGGGGTGGATTTTTGTTGTAGTTTATTGTGTTTAGTGTATGATTCATCTGTTGACTCCAAATTCAACACAGGTTCTGTTTCACACACAAAAATGGATTTTTTCCCCCATTGTGTTTCTGTGACATTTTCCCAGTATTAGTGTTAATGTTAGTGTGTGTGTGTTTTTTTTCCTTCTTATTCTTTTAGTGTGTGTGTGTGTGTGTGTGTTTCTTCTTATTTTTTTTCTTATTCTTTTATTTCATGCACGTGTGTGTGTGTGTGTGTGTGTGTGTGTGTGTGTGTGTGTGTAGATTTGGTTGGTTGGTTGATTTGTTTGGGAGGGGGTTATATCATTTGTTATTGTTTGAGAGGAGGTGACTGGTTTATTTGAATTTTCTTTCCCTTTTTTCCCTTCTGATTACGCACCTATGACTTAAATCAAAAAGCCCTAAAAGGACTTAGAGACTGAAGTCGAAAGTTGTTATTGTTGCACATTCCCCAGCTTAACTCTCTGGGGGTCACCCAGAATGTGCACTCTTATTTAGTTTTTTAATTTTTATTTATTTATTTTTTAATATCGAGGATAATGGAATAAGCACTCATGTGCTTTTTTACATCCAGTCCCCGTGTGTATGCGGTTTTGTAAATTTTGTCATCGGTTCCCACCGGCACACGATGGCCTACTCTTTCGAAAAGCGGAACAGGATTTAACGTGTGTGCAAGATGTTCTGCATGCGTTTGCACACTCTGACTCATTCATCCCACCTGGGAATCACTGCGAGATTGAAAGTACACCCAGAATGAGAGGTTTGCATGAATGACTGTTTTTAAGTACCTTGTCATATACTAGCCAGCCATACTCAGACTTCAGAGGATAAATGGAAAGCTCACACCCAGAGTTCTCTCTTCTCTCTCTCTCTCTTCCTCTCTCTCTCTCTCTCTTCTCTCTCTCTTCTCTTCTCTCTCTCTCTCTCTCTCTCTCTCTCTCTCTCTCTCTCTCTCTCTCTCTCTCTCTCTCTCTCTCTCTCTCTCTCTCTCTCTCTCTCTCTCTCTCTCTCTCTTCTCTCTCTAAGTCCTTCGGATGAGACTATAAACCGAGGCCCCGTGTTCGAACGCACGCAGAACATCTTGCGCACACGTTAAATCCTGTTCCACTTTTCGGAAGAGTAGGCCATTGTGTGCCAGTGGAAACAGATGACAAAATTGACAAAACCGCATACACATGGGGACTGGATGTAAAAAAAGCACATGAGTGCTTATTCCGTTATCCTCGATATAAAAGAATAAATAAAATAAATAAATCTCTGTTCCCTGGCTAGGTGGGGTGTGTAGTGCCTGGTCTTCTCCTGTGGCTTGTCATTTTGCAGGAGGTCTGTCCGCTGGCTTCAGCCAACAACACATTCTGACTACAGAGCAGCTCATTTTTACTGTACAGCAGATTGCATGCTGGGCATGTTTGTGTTTCTGTAACCCTCCTGATGCTGGCATGAATTATAGGATCTTTAATGTGCGAATTTGATCTTCTGCATGTCTGTCTGTCTGTCTGTCTGTCTGTCTCTCTCTCTCTCTCTCTCTCTCTCTCTCTCTCTCTCTCTCTCTCTCTCTCTCTCTCTCTCAGGATAGCCTAGTGGTCAGAACATTGGGCTCGCAATCTGACAACCCGGGTTCGATTCCCGTTCAAGGGGATATTTTCCCCTGGAGTTAACATCAGTGCAGACTCCACCCTCCCCCAAAGTCCTTCGAATGAGACTATAAACTATAAACCTACTCTTCCGAAAAGCGGAACAGGATTTAACGTGTGCGCAAGATGTGTGCGAATGCACGCAGAAGTCTTGCGCACACGTTAAATCCTGTTCCGCTTTTCATAAGAGTAGGCCATTGAGTGCCAGTGGGAATGGATGACAGAGTTCACAAATCCACATACACGGGGACTGGATGTAAAAAAGCACAAAAGTGCTTATTCCATTATCCTCGATATAAAAGAATAAAAAATTTTTTTTAATCTCTCTCTCTTATATATATATATATATATATGTGCGTGTGTGTGTGTATACAAAGGCAATTAAGGTGCTGACAGGTCTGCTCTTGAAGTTAACCTGGGAGATTATAAAAATCCCCACCCTTAATTCCCAAGACGCCAAGGTCGAGATTTGAACCAACTTCATAGGATTGAAGTCAAACAGTCTTAACCACTTGGCTACAGTGTTCGTCACCCAGAGGTAAACCTCTGATGTTGCAGAATCAGTTAAGCATAATTATTCATATCACAAAATCAAGATTTTATTTTTTTCAATGATGATTTTGTAGAAATTCAATCATACCATATTAATGAACTTGTAAATATGGCTTGTATATATGTTTCAGTGCAGATGATGTACCAGTACTATGTGAAAGTCGTCCCCACCACGTACATCAGTCTGAACAGAGAGGTTTGTATGTACAGCTAAGAATGAGAGGACCTAAGAAGGAAGGTGGAAGGATGGTTAAGACGTTTGCCTGCCAACATGTAAACCGTGAGGTTCTGGGTTCGATTCCCAGCCTTGCCCTTTCTTCCCAGTTTGACAAAAAAAATTAAACTGAATATTAAAGTCCTTCGGATGAGACTATAAACAGAGGTCCCGTGTGCAAACGCATGCAGAACATCTTGCGCACATGTTAAATCCTGTTCCGCTGTTTGAAAGAGTAGGCCATTGTGTGCCGGTGGGAACAGATGACATAATTTACAAAACCGCATACACACACACACACACACACACAAGTCATCTGAGCACTTTGATTTGTTGCTTTACAAGATTCAGCGCTATATAAATTCCATACATTATTATTATTATTATTATTAGAGCTCTGATGTACTGTGGAATTATAATGGAATTTGATGGGAGGGGAAAAAAAAATCTGTTGAATGTACTGTGGTCACTGTCCTCCTGTGTCTGTTTTACATTAGAGGTGGGAGAAGGGGGGTGTAGCTTAGTGGTTAGTGTGTTGCACTCATGATCTGATGGCTCAGGATCGAGCCACTACAGAGGCACCTGTTTTAGGGAATTTTGCCCTGAAGTTAACATTAGTACCAGCTCCACTCCCCCAAAAGTCCTGAGGTCAAAAATACTAATGTTGAGACTTGGATGTGTAAAAAAAAAAAAAAAAAAAAGCCCCCCCCCCCCAAACACACACACACACAACACCACACACACACCAACACACCACACACAACACACACACAACCAACACACACAAAAACCAGCACATGAATGCTTATTCATTATCCTTGAAATAAGAGAAGTTTTTGTTTTAAAATCCCAGCGGCTGAAGTCTGATCTGAATGTGGCTACCATAATTGGTGGACAAAAAGTCACATACGCAAAATCACACCATTGGGGAACCTTGGAGCTTTAGCTGAGAAAAAATAAAAATAAAAAAAATAAAAAGAATTTAAAATAATAAAAATAAATATTAGTTGCATTAAAAACAATTTAAATTTTTTTTTGACCCAATCCTCTACCCCTGTCTCTTCTCTTCTTTCTCCTTTACTTGTGCCGCCATCATGCCAGTAGAAGTGAAAATGTGTTAGCTACTGTTACGCAGGCTACATAATCACATATTCATTGTTACATTCATTATTTGTTGTTGTTGTTGTTGTGTGTTCTCCAGCTTAACACTCTGGGGGGAGTCACCCAGAATGTGCCTCTGACTCACTCCTCATCCCCTACCTGGGAATCACTGTGAGATTGAAAGTGCTCACTGAATGAGAAGTTTGCAGTGATGACTGTTTTTATTAAAGTATTTTGCCATATAGGCAGCCATACTCCGACTTCAGAGGATTTTTTTTCCTCCTTTGATTTCAGGCTTTATATACCAACCAGTTTTCGGTGACCAAGCACTCCAAACAGTCGGCTGATGATGGGGGCGAGGAGAAACTACCCGGGGTGTTTTTCATCTACGAGTTGTCTCCTATGATGGTCAAATACACTGAGAAGCAAAGGTGAATATTGTTGGGTTGTTGTTTGGTTGTTGTTTTTTGGGGTGGTGGTGGCTTTTTTTGGTTTTGTTTGTTTGTTGGTTTGTTTTGCTGCATGTGTTGGAAGTGTGTGTGTGTGTGTGTGTGTGTGTGTGTGTGTGTGTGTGTGTGTGTGTGTGTGTGTGTGTGTGTGGAATGCACTGAAAAGCAAAGGTGAATATTGTGTGTTTTGTTGTTTTTTTGGGGGGTGGGGGTGGGGGGATTTTGTTTTGTTTTGTTTGTTTGTTTGTTTGTTTGTTTTGCTGCATGTGTTGGAAGTGTGTGTGTTTGTGTGTGTGAGTGTGTGTGTGTATGATGGTGAAATGCACTGAGAAGCAAAGGTGAGTATTGTTTTGGGAGCTTTTTTGTTTGTTGGTTTGCTTGGTTGGTTGGTTGGTTTTCTGTGTGTGTTGGAAGTGTGTGTGTGTGTGTATGTGTGTGTGTGTGTGTGTGTGTGTGTGTGTGTGTGTGTGTGTGTGTGTGTGTGTGTGTGTGTGTGTGTGTGTGTGTGTGTGTGTGTGTTGGGATTGTTGTGGGAATGGGAAAAGGTGAACATAAGCATTTTCATAAATAATGATATGAATTAGTGTGTGTGTGAGAGTGAGTGTGTTTGTGTGTGAGAGAGAGAGAGTGAGTGAGTGTGTGTGAGTGAGTGTGTGTGTGTGTTGGGAGGGGAAGGGAGAGTGCTCATGGGCATTTTGGTAAATGATAATAAAAATCATATGATAGACAATAATACATCATGTAAATAAAAATCAAAAGAGAGATAAAATGAAGCGAGCATGCTACAGAACAGAAAAACAGCACGTATTTTCACATGAAGGGTGAAGACACAGTGTGATCAATCTGCTTTGCTCTGTGGCTGTCTTGCAGGTCATTCATGCACTTTCTGACAGGGGTCTGCGCAATCATTGGAGGCGTATTTACCGGTATGGGTCTTTTTTTTCTTGTTATTCCTGTGGCTGTTTTCATTTCTGGCGTCTCTGTGTGTTTGATGTCACTTGAAATGAATGTATGTCTGGTGTGATGATGATTATGAATAGAAACAAAACGGGATTCATGTCAAGAGACCATATTAAACTATACAAATAAATATTTTTATTTTTAAAATCGAACTCCCCTTTCATTTTCCCTCCTTCCTCCATCCTTCTATTCCTCTCTGCCCCAGACCTCCTCTACCCTCTGCCCCCCCATCCACTGTATCCTCCTCCCTATTTCAGAGATCTATTTCATTGGAATGATTCCAAGTCTATACTGAGACAGTTTATTTTCTTTTTCAGTTACTGAATGAAGCATATGGCTTTAAAACTTACTTAAATACATAAACATTTTTTTGGCTAAATAATTATTGATTGATTTCTTTCTTCATTCAGTTTTGGTAGATTCATTCTCTTTTGTTTTGTTTTCGTGTCTATTTATAATTTGGGGACGCGATAGCTCAGTGGTCGGAGCACTCGCTTTTCCCCAGCCAAGTTAAGCAGTGTCGAGCATGGTTACCACTTCGATGGGTGACTGTTTGCATGCCTTGGCTTCAGTACAGTCCCCCAGTTCACCCAGCTGTAAATGGGTACCTGCCCTCTTTAGGGTCAGGGACGGTAAAGCAGTGAGGGAGAGGATATGGGTGCTGCCCTCAATATGCCGGCCCCTAGAGAAGTGAGGTCTTTAATGCCTCGCTCCCCTGCGACCTTATAGGTTATGAGACACCTTTAGTTGTTTTTTTTTAGGTTTTAAAAAAAATTCATAATCATTTATTTACTGTACTATGTGTTTCTCTATTTTTTGGCGCTTGTTGGTTTTTTATTATTATTTAGGTATAATTATATTTATTTGTTTATTTGTTCAATCATTTCTATTTATTCATTATGGTTTTTTTCTGTGATCATCCAGTGGCAGGGTTGATTGACGCATTGATCTACCAATCGGCAAAAGCCATACAGAAGAAGATCGACCTTGGAAAAACATCCTAATGGCCAGAGTTGTTCGGACGTTTGACTAACAGTTTTGTGACTTTTGTGGAGAGGACTGGATGACACTGAACAGGAGTAACATGGAAAAACAACAATGCCAGCAACAACAACAACACCACCAGTGACAACAAGAAGAGCAACAGAGCAGCGATTGAAGGACATCGATTGACAGCGATAACAACAGCACCATCATCCGCTACAAGCAGTACCAGCAGCAACAAAAAGAACAGTAGCAACAACAAGCGCAACAATAACAACCGCAAAAATAACAACAGTTAAAAAAAAACAACAACAACAGCAGCAGCTGTAGCAGCAGCAACACTAGTGAAAAGAAGAAGAAGAACAGAGACAACAAGAAACTAACTCAACAATAAAACAGCTTTACATTAATTTGTTGATGCCAAGACCGTGAGAGTGGAGTGAGTGTGTCTAGGGAAGCATCAGTTGGCCCGGGCCGAAACCTTTGTCATCAGTTATTGGCGTCAGCTAAATTCCAAGGCCTGCATCAACATGTTGTTGTGCTGTGGAGTGTTATGTTGAGATTGTCTTCATCCATGACAAAATTTTAGCATAACAACCTGCACTTTCCTTTTGAAAGGAGAAACAAAAAAGTTCTTTAGTCAGATTATGGCTGCCTTTAGTCAGATTCTGTCTGGCAAGGACTTGGGAAACCAGCCTTACATGCAAACTTCTTCTCTCTAGTGTATACTTGCAGTGATTCCCAGGTGGGATGAGTGAGTCACAGTGTATATTCTGGGTGACCTCCCAAGGATGTTAAGCTGTGGAACACCCAACAACGAGAAGCATTAGTAGCTGCAGCAACTTGATACTTAAGCCAGTGACGCCACTAGTTAGTCTGTTTGTCAACTTGAAAGTGACAGCTGTATAATTATGTGAAATTTTGGGGGTTGCAGAGCCGTCTGTTCAGTGCACCAACGAAATTTTAGATGATATGAGTTCTTCTTCAGACTTGAAGGACAAGTGTTGTGTGAAATTATGTCTACTTTCACAGTCAAGTTAGTGGGCTAGCCAGGCTGAATGCATTTTCTGCCAGCTGTGTGAATTGTCACGATTGTGAGAAGAAGCAAGTGGGTGCTCCTGTGGTAGAGTTGGTGCTCTGGTGATGGTTGGGCATTGAGCTTAGAGAGGAGGTCACAACAAAGTCTGTGAGTGTCTACAGTGGCGTATGTTAGTGTCTACATACATGTGTGTTTTCACTTTGTTGTACTGATCTAAATTTATTTGACCCAGACGGCATTTTACTCAAATATACACATGCATGCAGCATACATACATGCTTGTATGCAGACATGCACACACACACACACACACTTTCTTCGTTTTTGTAGCATTCCATTTATTTTATATATTATCATCCTCACCAAATCTGAAATCTGTATTTGACAGAATTGGTTGTTCTCCACAGTTCACCATGACAATGTGTGTGTGTGTGTGCACTTTTTGTGCAATTTATCATTTGCCAGTTATTGTTTTGTTATTGTGAATAGTTTTATTGTTTAAGTTGGTTTGTTCAGTTTTCTTATGGAATTCTTAAATTTTGATGTGTATTACATACAGAGAAAAATAAGCATAAAAAAAGAGATAATAGTGTTGGTATATATGTTTATGTATATGTTTTTAGTTTTTTTTTTATAGTTTGCTTATTAGTTTTTGTTTTGTTTGTTTGGGGGTGGTTTTCTGTTTGTGTGTGGTTGATGAGGGTGGTGTGTTTTTTTAAAATAGTTTTTTTGTTGCTATTATGCTACCAAATTTGTTATATCTTCACTTTCTCTTGTATGAAAAAAAAACGAGAAAAAAAACACAACTGTATGTTTTGGATCTGAGTAACAACAAAATACTTTGTTTAAAACCAAAGATTTGTTCATTTGTTTAAATATATATTCAGCGTAGCCATGGTTTGAGACTAAAGATGATTTTATCAACCTCATTTGGTGGTTCTGTCTCTTTTCACATCACAGTTGAAGCCTGTATACTCAATAATGTGCAGGGGGTTTTTTGCACCAAGGAGTGTTCACTTCTTTTTGTAAATATTTTGGTTCTTTGTTAGCTGGTCATCATCCTTTTAAAATAAAAATCTCCAAGTCACAGGTCAGTTTGCTTTACTTTAATACTTTTCCCACCAATTCATCTGTGTAGGATTGTGCCTTAGGAAATTACAAGAACGTCTACAAAATTTTACTCTTTCTTTCCCCCCACTGCCCCTCTCAGTTTAACTTCTATGAAACTGTTTAGCGTTTTTGTTGTTGTTTGTTTGTTTGTTGTTGTTGTTTTTCTTTGTAATAAATGTTGTTTCACGGTATGTGAAGTGTGAAGTACTTTACACAGAAGACTGTACAGTGTTAATGTTTGACTGATTACATGTTAAAGATGTGTGAGATACAAAGTAGAATGCCTTTTTCACATGAGTGCTACACTGCACATTTCACTGGTGATTATATATATTTGTTTTACATGACATGGTTTAAAGAGGGATTGGGGTTGGTGGGGGGTGCCTTTGTTTTGTTTTGTTTGTTTGAAACCAGTGTGATGATCATTGTTATAGCTGTTTTCACATGTTTTGTAAAAGTTGTCTTCACTTGTTGATTGAAGCAAAGCAAATGTTTGATGGAAAGTGCGCCGAATCCTATCTATGATAATTACAGGAGATTAAGACTATATAAAAACAGATTCCTATGATTACCATCATGATTATTATTATTGGTATTAGTATCATGGTAAGGTTATCTTTCTGCATCATGGAAGTACCTTCATGATGTAAAGGCTTTCTTTGGTTTGTTTTTTGCCTGATAGAAAACTGCTGAAAAGAATCATTTGTATCCCACCTGCATTGGTCATTTCTTTTTCTTTTTGTAAACATCAACTTAGAATGTTTGTCTTGAAAAAAATAGCACATTTCTCTCTGGTGCCCAAGTAAAAGTTTGTGGACTTTTCTTAGAAGCTTTTTGGTGTAAAAAACAAAAAAAAGAAAGTAGATCTTTGTATATTTTGTTAATGTTGTAATACTAATGGCTTAAGACATGTTCGTCATTACCAACATACCATAGTTATGTATCGTACACATGGTTTGAGGTTTTATAAGAATTCGAATTGATACATGTGTAGGGTGAAGATTTTTGTTTTGTTTGTTGTTTTGTGCCAGTGTCAGATTTATTTTTGTTTTGTTGTTTTGATTATTCAGCGCAGTGTTCTTTCTAACATTTAAAGAAACGGACCGAGTCATCTAAGACTGTTTAAATTTTGTGGCAATATGAGATTGAGTCATCTATTTTATTTGAATATTGTGCCCATATAAGACGATAATTATGTGATTAAGACATTCATTTTTTTAAAAATGTTATGCTATATGATCGAGAATCAAATAATCATTTGAATATTGAGATGCTATGGGGCAGTGATCATTTAATCATATCATTCATAATGTTACATACAGTAATCCTCAATGCTTTGTAATAATTATCATATGACTGGTGTATATGAAAGTGTCATTTTGTTTGTTTAGTTGGTTGTGGGGTTGGGGGGGGGGGGTGGTTTGATTTTGTGATGGTGGGATTTTTGCATATGCAACTACCCCCCCCCCCCCCCCCCCCCCCCCCCCCCCCCCCTCACCACCACTAAGGTAGCTGCATTCCAACTTCAGGAATACAGTTGGGAATTGAACCTACCAATTTTGCCAGGACAGTCGGGAGATACCTCCTGCTCTTTTCTTCAACTTTCTAACTGTGGCATGTTTTTATGATGTTCACAAGTCTGGAAGTGAAGGGGTCTGTCTGGTTTAAAGTCTTCTCGGAAGACTTGACATTTAGTTCCATTTTCCTGTCAAGATGGAAAAAAAAGGGCAAGGCTGGGAATCAAACCCAGAACCTCGTGGTGTACTCGTTAGGCAGATAAAGGTCTCAACTGCCCCGCTACCTTCTGTCTTGAACTGTCATTTCAGGTCCCCTGTTTTCTCCTCCTCCTCCTCCAACTCGGGAGTTCTGTCCCTTTCCTCCAGTGATAACACATCTCAGTGTGTGTGTGTGTGTGTGTGTGTGTTTGTTGCCATGTTTTCTGTCACTGAACTTATGTGATGGGATATAAGATTTGATTGTATTCATCCTGTTTGATAATACTGACATTATCAAATGATTTTGTATTCCTTTTTTTAAAAAAATTGTTATTTTTCAGAATCGTGTTGTTTTTTTTTAGTGCAGGGTCAATTGGTTTGTTTAGGTTTGGGTTTTTTGTATGCTTGATTTATTCAAGTTGTCACTCCTCACATTTTGTTGTGGTTGCGTGTTGTTGTGTTTTCAATCTAGTCATTATTTTTTTTCTGTTGTTGAAAACTTTTGTTTACTTTTAAATCACGTCTTGTCACTGATTTTTCATTATTTTTCACGTGTTAGTCAAGTTGTAATTTTTCACTGAATTGCAGAATTTTTATGGTCACTTTTGTGAATAACTGCACAGGGATGAGAGGTTATTTGTTCCCTTTATCACATGACACAAGAAATATAATAGATGATCACGTGTTGTGCTTACCCATTCAGAAAGGCATGCTTGGAATCCTTCGTTTGTCTGTGTTTTTGTTAGTTAGAAAGTTTTTATTGTTGTCTGGAGGTGTGCATGTGTGTGTGTGTGTGTGTGAGTCAGTGGGGGGAAGGGGGTCCTAACCACTGGATGATCTTAAGACGAACGCCCTCTTGGAACTACTATCATGTACTAAAAATCATATAATCAGTCCAGATTGCATAACACATCATTCCACTTTTTTCCCCTCGCCCAAATGCCTGCAAACAATCAAGTTTATCAAAACTTTTTTTTTCTTTAAATAAAAACTTCAGAATGAATGAGCAATGAAGAAGCAAACAGACATGCAGACAGAAATATATATATAAAAAAAAATAAATAAAAAAGGTGGTGCTACTCTTTCTTACAGCGATGTGTTCACAACAGTGAGATCAGCCCGATTTCACAACTTTAGACAAATCTGCTGTGACTGAAAGTGATAAACAAGAGCACACAACTCAAATACAAACACCAATATCAGTGGCAGTATTTATTTTTTTCGGTTTGCTTTTTTTTCTCTCTTCCAATTTGATGTCTTATGTATCAGCTATTCAAGAGACAGGCACACAAACAGAAGAAATGTCAAAACACCAGCTGGCTAGATTAAGAAACGGGTGTTCAGAATATAATAAATGTCAATACATCCAGATAGGTTTGTCTCAGAACAACAGAACAAATGCACAAAAACAGATACTAAAACATAAGAAATATAACAAATATACAAATGCCAATTTCATTTTCACATCACATGAGAAATACTGCGCTTGACCTTTTCATGATCAATGCAAAGCGATGTACACAAAATGCCATTATTTGTAAAATAAATATTTGTACAAGACTAGAGTCTGAAGTATCTACACGCTCTCCCTGGAGAGAGCAGCCAGAATTTCATGCAGAGAAATCTGCCATGACTTAAAAGCGGTATAAAATGAAATCTAAAACCACAGCTGCATTATAACAGCCATCCATTTGAATTTAAACAATGAAATCAAGCTTGCCACATTATTTTCAGTGAGAATTCTCATGAGGGTAGGGCAGAGTTTATTTTTGTTAAACATACAAATGTCTGCTTGAAAAAAACAACACAATTTTCATATCGAAAAAGTCTGCTTGAAAAAAATACTTCATGCTATTTTGAATGAATTTTTATCCCTGTAGGATTTTTTTTCTACAAAACAAAAACACTGGCGAGTTATAAATGCTTAAAGCAAAAGGTAAACTGGATTATCAGGCCTAAGTCACTTTACCACTTAACTGATTATTACACCATATATAAATTGGATTATCAGGCCTAAATCACTTTACCACTTAATGGATTATTACACTGTATATAAATTGAATTATCAGGCCTAAATCACTTTACCACTTAATGGATTATTACACCGTATATAAATTGAATTATCAGGCCTAAATCACTTTACCACTTAATGGATTATTACATCGTATATACAGCCTTGTCACTGTCACACGTTAAAACATGTTCCGCCTTTTCAGAAGAGTAGGTCAATTGTGCCAGTGGGAACAGATGACAAAATTTACAACACTGCATACACACAGAGACTGGAGGTACACAAGCACATGAATACTTGTTCCAATATTCTTGAAATAAATGAAATGAATAAATCTAAATTTGAGTGAAATAAGTTTTCTATGCAATGGTTGTTTTATTTTTTTTATAAATAAAAAATACAATTGGTGCTTGGATTCCATTTCACAACAAAGTAATAGTCAGCAATTGCTATGATTAGTGAAAAAAAAAAATGAAAAAAAATCATTCACACAATGGCAATTTTTTTTGACTTGCTGGAATCAATGTAACAGTGCTATCTGCTGTGATGATTATTTTTTTCATATTTCCTTATGTTATTCTCTTCATTTAATCACACACACACACACACACACACACACACACACACACACACACCATATTTTTTCCCCAAAAAACCAAATCCTGTTTTTGAACAATATATCAACTACTAATAATTATGCCAAGAACTGTTGCAAGATTATAAATTCAATGAGCTTGCTTGTGATTATTTCTGTAACTATTTTAAACTTTTCATTAAAAAATTAAAAAATGAAACACCCCTCAAATAAGTAGAAAACAATACATACTAATGTATTACTAGCCTTCCTAAATCTTGCAGCAGCTGTTGGGTGTAAATGACACATGTTTCTTAATGAAAACAAAAACATCTCATTCTAAACACAAATTCTACAATTTTAGACCTTTTTCCAACCTTAATTAATAACAATTTCTGAACAATTTCTGACATTTTTGTTTCCGAAGAAATTTGTATAAAGATCACTTTTTTTCTGTCTTTTTTTGTTTGTTTGAGGAGGGGTGGGGGGAGGAGAACATACTCTCTTGCTATGGGAACCTCACAGATCTAATTTTTAACATTTTGTACAGAAGAAATCCTTCAGGTACTCCCTCTCTCCCATATGTGGTGAGGAAACAAAACAAAAAAACCCAACAAAAAAAGAAAGCTTTGAGGTTTGAGGTAATAACCAAAGTAAAACAGGATAAACTGCCTGATCGTTCATGCTGTTCTGACATTGGATTGGTGATATTTCTGTTATACATTACTGGAAACAAAAATAACATCACAAACTGAAAAAAGGTGCACATGTACACAAACGGTGAAACACACACACACACACACACACGCACTCACTCACTCACTCACTCATTACAACAACCACCACCATAACTACACCACCAACAACACTACATAATAATTATATATATGGCATTATACAGTAAGCCTATCAAAACCAGCACTGCCATGAAAAAAAGGAATTCATCAAACTTTTGCTGAAGTCACAATTACACACACTGATTCAAGACAGCAACACTTCACCTAAGCACCGGCTGACACATATGATAAAGAGCGCATCCACTACCGCAGTCAGTCCAGAGATCATGTGCTCTGCATCCTTTATCCACCCCCACCCCCCATCCCAATCAGGCATTCAGAAATCTATTTTCGTACACTTCTCAAACATTATCACATAATAATCATCACTTAGAAATAAGACAGGAGGGGGAAAAAAAAGGTTTCAACCTGCAGAATCAATCATTTTCTATGTGTAAGATTTCAGTCTTACCTTACTATGATGCCTTTTTTCTTTTTTTTCCCTCCTTTTTTTTTTTTTACAACCATACTCAGAGCACGGATGCTTTCTTTGTTGGTCAATCAGTAATACACACATCCTGTGGATTTGGGATCAAAAGACAGAAGATTATAGTATCATCTATCGGAACTATTTCCTCGTTCGTTCCAGCAGTCTGCCTACCTGACGGTGTATAGTGTGGGAATCATGGCTCAGGCCAAAAGCTCTGTCAGCTGCTGATGCCTAGGTCTATGTTGAAATGAAGTTATGCTTTAATTTAAAATGCTGTGTTGATACTGTCTTCATCCATGTGAAGCTTTAGAAAAGCAACCTTCACTCTTACTTAAAGGAGAAAACAATCCTCTGAAGTAGGAGTACACTGCCTACACGACCAGGTACTTGACCAAAATTGTCATACACGAGATTCCCAGGTGATACCAGTAAGTCAAGAGAGTTAATTAAGCCCAAATACAGTGACAAAACTGTGGAGGTTTTAGAAGCAAGAGTTGTCTCTCCTTGATCCCTCTCTCTCTCTCTCACATATAACTCAGTGTCTAATGATTAATCCTGCAGGTTAAAATCCCTTTTCTTAGTTTCTAGTGAATTCAAGTGGCAAAAAATTCATCGGAAACTCACTTTCACTCCCGAGTATCACATGAAAAAGATTGTTTTCCATTCTCACACACGATATGACCAGACTGACTGTCTTTTGAGAGTGCAGGAATTCCACCCCTTCACAAGTCTTCAGCCTCCACCACGATGGTGTTGGCTAAGACGTCATAGGCCGCACGGTTATGTTTGAACAGAAAGACCGTCAGACACGCCGGGAAAAAGAAGGCGATGGTGAAGTTTTTAATGGCGGAGCGAACAAAGGCACTGCACACACACACACAACAAAAAATAGAGAACCAGTTAGTGAGTACTTACAATAACGTACCAAGCTCTTCTCATACATACATACAACAACAAAGTTAGGGTGAATCAACCCCTAATATCATTTCCATGTCTCTATCCCATTTTTGAAACAATTTTTTTCTAAATACAGGATTTAAGGCCACATACACAAAATCTCACCGCTGGCGAACCTCAGAGCTCTAGCTGAAGAACTTTAGATGTATCGATTGTCAAATTACCGGTGGCCACACATGCACACACACACATATACACATCGCCATTGTGTGCCGGTGGAAACATGACGAAATTTACAAAACTGCATACACACGGGGACTGGATGTAAAAAAGCACATGAGTGCTTATTCCATTATCCTCGATATAAAAGAATTTAAAAAAAAAAAAAAAATCCCAAACCAACACACACATGTATACACACACACATCCCCCTCCCCAACATACACACATACCCCTAAATACCCCCCCCCCCACACCACACACACCCACCTAAACCAGCCAATGTTGGAGGCCGGGGCCACCAGGACTCGGTTGTTGCCCAAATCCTGCAGGTCGGAGCAGGATATGACCCGCAAACCCATCAGCCGCTTGCCTGGGGTAGCTCCACCCACCACGCCAATCCCTCGCCGTAAACACATTGTCTGGACGCAAACATAACACAACGGAATGATGATACACTGTTCCATAACGGCATAAGCTAATCAGATCTGAGATTTTTATTTTCCATTGGGTGAATATTTTTTTAAAAAACATTATTACAGGCCAATAGGTCAATCAGTTTAAATACTGTGATATCAAAATAACTATACAGGAAATAAAGGAAGGGAAAAAAAGTACAACAAAGGCAGGAAGGAAGAAACAAACAAAATAAGAAAAAGAAAGAAAATCAGAAGAAAAAAAAACTAGAAAGAAAGAGAGATTAAACAAAAGTAATATGCAAAAATCAACAAATCATGAGCCAATAACTAAACCATTTATAACAGCAATGTTACAATAACTCAAAGACAGAGAGAAGAAAAAAAGACAGGAAAAAAAGACAGACAGAGAAATACAGTGAGACAGAAACAAAGAAATTATACATACAAGCACTCTTTTACCAATACAAAAAGCTTTCCCACCTTTTTCTTTACTCCTTTTTTAATCCCTAAAAACAAACCTCACAAAAACAAAATCAATGCCATATCTGTACCATCAGAAAAATCAAAGCCGCTCTTCTGACTACAGAAAAACAAAACAAAGAAAGAAAGTACAAACATACCTCAAAAAATGTAATTAAAAGACGATTGACTATCTCCATGGCAATGACTTCGGAAGTGATGGTGAAAGCTCGATCGTAATCGATGTCTTCCAAGTTATCCAGAATGTCGTAGTCGAAAAGGTCATCCCTACAATGGACAAGGCAAGCAGAATGTATTACTATTAAACACAGAAACATCTGGGTTCTCAAAGAAAAAAACCCAACCGACACACACACAACAAAAGAGACAGGGGGAGGGCAGTGTGAAAGCAGAGGAAGGAGAGGGAGAGGGAGAAAGGGCGAAAGAAGAAGAAGAAAACACTGATACATGAACATGTAAATGATCTCAAGGTTTACATGGCAATGTAAAAAACAGTCAAACAAAAAACACCAGTAACAAAACAAAAACAAACAACACCCCCCAAAAAACCCCCCACCAACACACAACATCTGTGTGTGTGTGTGTGTGTGTGTGTGTGTGTGTGTGTATCCTTCTACTTGACCTCCAGTTAATTCCTTGAGATTACGAGAGCTAACATGGTAAAACTCGCTGATGTTAGATGCAGACTTATCTTTTATATCAAGAAGTAAAACTAAAACTGAGTAACATTGATTACGATAAGAAAGAAACAAAAACAGATGTGATGCTAATGTCAGGACTCTTGTTTGTTGTTTCTCCCTTTCTGATGATTGTGATAACGTGCTTAAGTACTGCTATTGTGATAATCTTCCTCTCTGTGTCCCCTCACTAGGTGGGGAGCATGGTGCCTGATCCTGATCTTTTCCTGTGCTTGTAACTGCTGTACAGGAGGTCTGCCCCCCCCCCCCCCCCCTACCCCCGCCCCCCCCCCCCCCCCCCCCCCCCTCCTTTCCCTTCCCGGCCTCAGCTGACATATTCCAACTTCAAAGCAGCTCATTTCATTGTACAGGTTGCATGCTGAACACAGGTGGATAGCAGGATCTTTAACATGCATACTTGATCTTCCACATGTGTATACACACAAAGGAAATCAAATAAAGGCACAGGCAGGTCTGCACTTCAGGTTGACCTGGGAGATCTTTGTAAAAAATCAAACTTGAGTAACAACAGATTATCAAAAGAGACACATGAACAAAAGACTGTTGCAAAATCAAATGGAAAACGACACACAAATAAAATCAGCTTTCAATCAACTACATAACTAAAATAAAAACAAGGAAATTCCCTCAATCTGCCAGCTAACTCACTAAGAATGAATAAAATAGGAATAGCCTTAAAAAAGAAAAAGGAGGAAAAAAAAGAGTAAAATTTGTAAGAGAAATCTTTTTTTTTTAAAAATAGAAAGCAAAACACACACAAGTAAAAACATAGAGAAAAAGAAAAGAGAAAGAATGAAGGAAAAACAAAAATAGATAAAGAAAGAAAGTTAAGCAAGAAAACAAACAAAAGTAGGGAAAAAAAAAGAGAAAACCTAAGGTCAAGCAAGAAAACCCAAAAATAGAAAAGAAAGAAAACCCAAAAGTCAAGCAATTAAACATTTTTTAAAATTAAAAAAGGGAAAACAACTATAGAAAATTATGCAAAGAGAAAGAAGAAAGAAAACAAACAAAATATAAAATCAATGTACTCCAAATAACCAAAGGAAACACTAGTAGTAGTAATAGCACTAGACAACCAAAATGACCACTAGTACTGTAGTAGACAACCAAAATGATCAATCAACCAATGGGCTAATCAAACAAGCCATCCATCCATCCATCCATCCATCCATTTAATTCCATTCAAAGTACTGACATGAAGCCCAGCTCTCGCATAAAGACGACAGTGACAACCAGCTTGATGTAGAAGAGGATAGTGAAGTCAATCAGCTCTGCTGACACTCGCTTCCAGAATGTAGGAATTCTGCATTCTACTCCTGCTCAAATGAGACATCAATGTCAATCATAATAAAGTTTATCAATGACTGTACAATAATATATTTCCTTATTCAAAATCAGAGAGAGAGAGATATATATATATATATACATACATATATATATATACATATATATATATATATATATATATACAAAGATGGCATGATAGTTTGATACTAGATAATAAATCAGGACTGTTATTTTGATATTTAGCACCAACATCAATAAGATTTTGAATATATTTGATTTTTTTCTTGTTCAAATTCTGATTCTTTACCAAATCATGGCAAATGCCAGCTTATACATGTATCAAACTGTGTTGTGTTTGTCTGTACATGCATTGATGTATATATAGTGAGAGAGGAAGAGAGTGTGTGTGTGTGTGTGTGACTATGCTTGTGTGTGTGTGTGTGTGTGTGTACATGTACATATCATATAGATCTATGTTCAAATTCATACCATCTTACAAGTTACGATATATATATTCTTGATGTGTGTGTGTGTGTGTGTGTCTTTGTGTGTGTGTGGTGTGTGTGTGTGTGTGTGTGTGTGTGTGTGTTAGGTGTGTAGTGGTGGTAGTAGTAGTAGAAGTGTGTATACATGTACCACGCATGCATACAGGTGTGTGTGTGTGTGTGTGTCACTGTGTGTGTGTACACGTGTGACTGAGAATTCTGCTCTACCCATCAAGTAAATTTATTAATCTCTTAGTTATAGCCCCTTACAATAAACCAAAGGTAACAGAAAACACAAACTCAAGTTACAAACCCCCTTTCTGAGATATAATTTGTAAATGAACTACTGCAGAAGTACTAAAAAATAACCCCCCAAACTGAAGTATTTCCTCAGACAAGTACACTACAGAAAAATAATATTTTCTGATTCTGATTTTTTGTGTGCTATATAATTAAATCAATCCTTACTGTCATATCACTAGTAACTTGGCATGTCCTTACTAACTAGGTTAATTTGTATTCGATTATTTCAACATCTATCTAATACTTTTTTCCCGTATTGGTGTGGTAAGGATAAAAAATGAGAAATTCACCTGGAAATCTGTGTGGAGCAGGAATGTGCCCATTCATCTGTGTCTGTCCTTGAGGGGGCCCTGACAGGTGGTCGACTTGCTGGCTGCTGTTGATTCTGTCCACCAGGTCCTCCTGGACTTACAGGGAAGGGAGAAGGTTGAAAAACACATCGGTGGGCAAAACGTCAGAAACTGCTGCATCGTGTCATTGTAAAATACTGCCAAAGCCATGGTCGAAGCACCTGAGCATATTCCCTGGCATTTTTATACTGTACAGGCCAAAGGAGAGTTGTGAGGATAGGTGGGAACGTTCTGAGTTTCTGTCGATCCAGAATTTCCGAGAGATGTCACTCGTTTGCGAGGTTCGTTTCCGAGGGACGCCATTTTTTTGATGCAACTGGAAGGGTTTTTGCATTGCTAATGAAAAGAATTGTCTCCCTTGAATTGTTATGCGCACGACTGATCCAGGGAAAGCCCTTCTTTAACATTTTTTTTTAATGTAAAGGTAAATCTATATACTGAATATACAAATAAGAGAATATTGAATTTTGAATTTGAATTTATTTAGCAACACGGTCTTTTTTAAAAACGATCATGCTTTTGTTCTTTCTGTGAAACTGTGGGTAGGCTATAAACTCAGTAAAAAGGAAAAGTTATGCTTTTCAGCTGACAGTCAGCCAGCAAGGCCTGGCTGGAATTTAAAAAGTCCACAAGAAAACTGTCTGAATTAAGCAGAAAAACTGGGAAAAAAATATTAGATGAATCACTTACAGCAGTGAAAAGCAGGTGATATATATATATATATATATAATATATATATATATATATATATATATAATAATATTATATATATACAGAGAGAGAGAGAGAGGGGGAGAAAAGAGAGAGAGAGAAGAAACCCCCACCCCCACCCCCGAAAAAAGAGAAAAAAAATGGAAAAAAAAAAGTTTAAGGATGAACTCTTAGTTTTGATAGGTCAGCCATCACTTTTCGGGCACACAGTTCTGTTTCGCCTTCTGATTGGTTCACGTTGCCCTTCCTCCCCAATCACAAGCATCAGAAAACTAGCCTGGGCCTCCAAGTCTTGTGAAAAGAAAATGGCGGGAGTTGATAGTGAAAACCTCTGCGTTATCTTCTGATTCTTTTGTGCACTTCTTTTTGGAAAAAAACAACAAAAAAACTTGCGTCATCATTTCTGGATAGTAATAGCTGCCATCTAGGAGTTGTTTCCAAATGGAAAATTATACTCCAACCGAGAGGAAAACTGCAAAGTAAGTTTAGATCTGCATGGATCTATTTTTGAATGTCACTTAATGTCGTCTGCCTTGCATACAATTTTGACAAGTTATTGTAGTTCATGATTTCCATGAAAGATTACATTAACAATAGAAATGCTATTTTTCTTTGTTTTTGTGGGGGTTTCCCCCTTGTCAATGGAGTATTTATGGTTATCAATAACATTCATGTGGGTAATTAGATAACAAACACAGCATTAAAAAACAACAAAACTTTAGTCATTAAGAGGTCACAGTTTCATAGGCCCCTACTTATCAGTTTTGTCTCTTCATGTTCTTCTTGCTAGAAATAGGACTGATTTGACTGATTTTGTTTCTTCTGATTGATCATATGTTACAATCAATAGTGGTGTTGCCTATGGTGCTATCATAATGTCGCTATTCCGGTACATTCAAAAATTTGACCAGTCCGCCTGGATTAGTAATTATCACTTATTGCTGTGAGGACAGCCGGGGCCCCGCGCGCGTGTGTGTGTATGTATACATGTGTGATTTGTTGACTACCATGACTTTTGTTGTTGTTTATTTAAGTCTGGTCTCAGCTTCTACTGTGAGACCACATCAAGTCCCATTCTTTTGTCGTCAGTGAAACTTTAAAACTAGACAGCAGGCATACTGTTTCTATACATTAAAAAAAAAACCCACCCCAAAATACTAGGCCTACCCAAAACAGAAAATCCCAAACCCAACAACAACAAAGAAACTAATGCAGAAAACTTTTTTTCTGTATGAAATAATATAAAAAAAATAAAATGAAGACAACAAGAAAAGTTTTCACCTTTCATGTAAGATAGATTAGAGATGATCAGAGCAGTTAAGCTTTCACTGCAAGAACCTGTAAGTGTGACATGAGCGGTTATTCCTGGATCCTCGAAGTGATAAAAGAAAATAATAATAATGATAACACATACACTCTTGCACACACACGCACACACACACACACCCACACACACGCGCGCGCGCGCGGCGGACATACACGTAAGGGGACGGGATAGCCTAGTGGTCAGAACATTGCGCTGCAATCTGAAAACCCGGGTTCGATTCCCGTTCAAGGGGATATTTTTCCTTGGAGTTAACATCAGTGCCGACTCCACTCTCCCCAAAAGTCCTTCGGATGAGACTATAAACCGAGGCCCCTTGTGCAAACGCACGCAGAACATCTTGCACATACGTTAAATCCTGTTCCGCTTTTCGTAAGAGTAGGCATTGTGTGCCAGTGGGAACAGATGACAGAATTGACAAAACCGCATACACACGGGGACTGGATGTAAAAAAGCACATGAATGCTTATTCCAGTATCCTCGATATAAAAGAATAAAATAAATATATAAATAAAAATAAACAAACGCGCGCGCGCACACCACACGCACACACACACACCGTACATATAATATGTATTATTAAAAATATTATATTCTCTCTCTCTCTCCTCTCTCTCTCTTCTCTCTCTCTCTCTCTCTCTTCTCTCTCTCTCTCTCTCTCTCTCTCTTACACACACACACACACACAACACTCACACACACACCAACACACACACACAACACAACCACAGGTCATAGTACATCCTGAACAAAGCCAGAAAAAGTTTGAATTTTCTAAAGATTGTTAGCAAGCAAAATTGGGGACAGGACACTAAAGCACTTATCCCTTTCTTCTTCTCTTGTTGTTCCAGGCTGACATACACTCAAGTTTTCTTCAGTCTAAAGCTTATAAAATTGCACTTGGAGTCCCAACTCATTCATGCATTTTGGGAACATACAGAGAAGCGGGTGTACTACCACTTGATGAACTAAGAAAAACCTCTGCTGCCAAATTTATATTAAAAAGTTGTTTATGAGACTTTTCTCTCATCACGAAGTCCACCCTAGATCTGATAAGGACTTAGGTAAAAGGGCTGAAAAGATGCATTCCTTAACATCTTTTAATTACTTTGCTTCCAAAATGTTCAGTCTTTCTAAAATAGACACAAAAAACATTGTTGTTAAACCATCATTTGCGCCAATTCCTAGATGGGAATTAAGGAAACCTACATTTGACATAAATCTAAGTTTCACAAAAAAACCCACGATTCACCTCATATGTTAAAGAGTTGGTATACTACCACATAGATAATCACTATAAAAATTATTTACATATTTATACGGACGGCTATGTACTTGGAAGACCGTAGGGCAGGAGCTGCTTTTGTAATCCCTGCATTAAAATGTGTGAAACAGTGTCATAAAGGCAGTTATTTATCTATTTTTACTGCTGAACTTGTAGCCATACTCATGGCTTTAAATTATATTTCCACTCTGCCCATGAATGCCGGTCACATCTTAATTTGTGTAAATTCTAAATCGGTGTTACACGCACTTAGATCTACTGGCCCAAAACCAAGAAGTGAAATGACAACAGAAATAAACCATCTCATACATCTGTTGTCAAATATGTGGCAGTAACATTCCTATGGGTTCCTTCACACTGTGGGATTATTCCCAATGAAAGAGTGGATCAAGCTGCCAGAAAAGCAGCTCACAATTCTGAGAGTACAGAAACTCCCTCTATTCCTTTAGATCTACAAGAATGTTACAGGCGCATAGCGAAAATTATCTCCCGATCACTATGAAGACTTTCTTTAAGAACTCTGATTCTTAGTACTATAATAACTGTGTGTGTGAAAAGTGCTTATACAAATAACACCAACTCCCTCTTGTTCCGGGATTTCTCTCAGTGTCCCAGACATTATCAGTCTAATGTATCGTTTTCGCTTAAATGCTTTCCGTACAAAATTTTGCAAAAATATTCAATGCTTGTGTGGTGAACAAATCACAGTGAATCATTTGCTTGTGCGCTGCTCATTAACACGACTGTTAGTTTCACAAAAGCTTGGACACTGTCAACCGCCCAACTGTCCTTTATTTCTAGAGCGCATTTTGAATAACTATTCGCTTCATGAATTCTGTTTATTTTAATAGCAGTTCGGTTGGTATCTACCTTTGATTCACGTTAAGCTGCAATGTGGCGTTTCGGTTAATGTAACATTAATTAATAGTTATGTTAAACTAGTTATGTTATACAAGTTATGATATTCCAGTAAGGTACAATTTTTTTCCCTCTACACAAACACACACATGCTCTCTCTCTCTCTCTCTCTCCCCTCTTCCCCTCTCTCTCTCTCTCTCTCTCTCTCTCTCTTCCCCTCTCTCTCCCGGGGGACGGGACAGCCTGGTGGTTAGCGTGATGCGCTCGTGATCTGCGCCGGGGTCGATTCCCCTTCAAGATGTTTAAAAAGTTTTGTACTTATTCTATTACCCTCAGAAAAAAAAAAATTTCGTTCTCTCCTCTCTCCCCCTTCTGGGCCCCCACCCAACCCCTCCTCCTTCTCCTCAACTCTCTCTCTCCCTCTTCTCTCTCTCTCTCTCCTCTCATCCCCTCTCTCCCATGACGCACCCGAACTTACCATGCTCTTTTCCTTCAACACTTTCCCCCCTTTTTTTTTTCCCTTCACATTTCTCAAAAACCCTTTTTTCCCTATCGTCTTCTATCACTTAAGGGGGAAGGGCTTTAAAAAGCAAAAGAAAAAGAAGAGCAACAACCCCAAAAAACACAACACACACACAAAAAAACACACACACACACAAAACAGGGAAAGCGTGCGGGGCGTGAGAGAGAATTTTTTTTTTTTTTAATTTTCTTTTTTTTCAGGATAAGGAATAACCCACTCATGTCATTTTCATCCATTCCCCGGTGAAAGGCAGTTTTGTAACTTCTGTCATCCGTTCCCCCCGGAAAAACAAGTCCTACTCTTCCGAAAAGCGAACGGTTTTAAAAACTTTGCGCAAGATTTTCCCTGCGGTGCGTTCGCTCAGGGAAAACCTGGGTTTTAATAGCTTTTTTCCAAAGGGATTTTTTGGGAGAGTGGATTTTGGCACTGTTTTAAAAACCCCCAGAGGAAAAACCTTTTGAAGGGGAATCGCCCCGGGGCCAGATCACAGCGAAACACCAAAACCACCAAAGGCTGTCCCTACCCATGAAAAGGAGAGAAGGGTGGGGAAAGAGAGAAGAGAAAAGAAAATGACAATGAAAAAATTTCCTTTTAATTTCGAGGAAAAAGAATAACACACATTTTCTTTTTTAAAAATCCCCCCCCGCCCAAAAAGGGAAAATTTTAATAATAAAAACCCCAATTTTAAACAGTCTCGCAATAAAAAACAAGGGAAATAACCCTTTTTTAAAAACAGCCCCCCCCCCAAAAACCCCCCCCCCCCCCCCCCCAAAAGCAAGCAATTAAAGAAAATCCAAGAATCCCCCACCCCTACCCCCACCCCCCAAAAAAAAAAAACCCCAACCAAACAAACAAACAAAAAAAAAGGGAAAAAACCCAAAACCCCAACAAAAAAAAGAAAAAAAAGAAAAAAAACAAAAACAACAACAACAAGAACAAACCAAACAACAAAGCCAAGAAAAATAACACAACCAAACTTAAAAATTTCATAAAGAAAAACATCTACAAAATTGTAAAATGTCCCAAAAACTTGTTACCAAAAATTATAAGAATTTGAAATAGGGCACCCATTGAAATTTAAAGTAACAGAGGCAAGTCCAAAAAGGTTATTAAAAATAAAAAAATGAACCCTTTCATCGGATATACTATGACTATAACAGGACGAAAAAAGGGTTTGAGAGAGAGAGAGACAAGAAAAAGGAGAGGGGTTGTGGTGTTTTCAAGATAATATCCAATATTAAATCCCAAAACAGTATGCATCCCATCAACACTCATTTTAGTTTATACCTTTCAATTATATGCCCATGATAATGAAATAAATTTAATACCCATAAAATCCACACAGAAAAAAAAAGAAAAAACCAAGAAAAATTAAAAAAATATACAGTCGTTAGGGGGAAATATGGGGGTGAGTGAGTGATATTTTGTGTGTGTGTTTTGTTTTGTGTTTTGAGCGCGCGCGAGGTGTTTGTGTGGGGTTTGAGTGTGTGTGGTTTTGTGTGGGGGGGGGGGGGGTTGTTTCAGGGATTTAAAAATAAATATTAAACAAAGCACAAAACCATTTAACCAAACACTTTTTAATTAGGGTTTATGCAAATTGAATGTCATGGAAAAAAAATAAGAGCAATACCCATACACTCTCAAATAAAGAGGGGGAAAAGCCAATAAAGGGCATTAAAAAAAAACATCTAACCCAAATTGGGAAGTAATAGAAACAAATTCTTTTTTTCCCGGGTAATGAAAAATATTCCTGGTTTTTTTTTTACATTTTTCCCCCGCCCAAAGGGGGCCACATTTAAAAAAGGGACTCCGTACTCAAACTTTTTAAGCAGAAGAAGCAAAGGGGAAAAAAATTTTTTAAAAAAAAGAGAGAAGAAAAAAATCAAAAAAAACAAACAAACAAAAACCCCAAAACGAGCAAAAAAATAAAAAAAAACCCCAAACAAACCCCCCCCCCCCCCCCCCCCCCAAAAAAAAAAAAAAAAAAAAAAAAAAAAAAACAAGCAAAAAAACAAAAAAAAAAAAAATGAAAAAAAAAAAAACAAGAAAAAAAACAACAACCAAAAAAAAAAACAACAAAAAAAAAAAGCAGACAAAACACCTTTTCCAAAAACAAACAAAAAACAAGAAAAAACAAGAAAAAATCAAACAAACAAATGAGAAAAAAACCCAAAAACTCAAAAACAAACCAAAAAAAACAAACAAACAAAAAAACAACAATAAAAAAAAAAAGAAAAAAAAAAAAAACACACCCTTTTTTCCCCCTTTACACACACCCACAAAACACAAAACACACACACACACACACACCCCCACACACACACAAAACCCCAAAAAACAACACACCCACCAAAATACACCCAAAAAAAAAAAACTAACAAGCGAAAAACCCCAACAAAAACACCCAAAAAAGAACAAAGAACAACTAAAAGCAATTTAAAAACACACACACAAAAAAAACACACACACCACACACCCACCCCACAACACACACAGAGAGAGAGAGAGAAGAAAAGAGAGAGAGAGAAGAGAGAGAAGAGAGAGAGAGAGAGAGAGAGCCAAACTTAAGATCAAAAAAAATGAAAACCTTTAACTGTAGAATATTTCACATATTGTTACACTTTGGTAATAAGATATTAAAATAGGAGATTCACTGGAGCTCAAGTACAGTCAACAAGTCCAAAATAATAATTGAAAATCGAAAGTATGAATATGCCCTTTATTAGAATACACAATAACAATAGAAGGAAGAGAGAGAGAGAGAGAGAGAGAGAGGGAGAGAGAGAGGAGAGAGAGAGAAAAGAGAGAGAGAGAATGATTAATTGCATAATCCGTATTAGGCCATAATACAGAGAGAGAGAGAGATTTGTGTGTGTGCGTGCGTGTGTGTGTGTGTGTGTGTGTGTGTGTGTGTGTGTGTGTGTTTCAGAGATGGTACTAAAGATAAGATTCTCAAAACAGTACACGATCACCTTGGACACTTATTTTGATTACTCATACAAAAAATATGTTATGATAAAAAAATAATTAAAAAATAAAATAATAATAATAATTAATTAAATAAAAAATAAAACCGCAATACGATCACCTTGGACACTTATTTTGATTACTCACACAAAAAATATTTTATGATAAAAAAATATAATAAAAAAAAAAATAAAAAAAAAATCATAATCAGAGAGAGAGAGATGAGAGAGAGAGAGAGGAGAGAGCAGAGAGAGAGAAAAGAAGAGAGAGAGAGAGAGAGAAGCCGGCACAGGATCCATTTTTAGGGCAGGGGTGCCGCCAGTGAACATAAACAAGCTAAAGATTGCAATGCTTACGGCATCACACATACAGACAAGAGAAGAACAAACAGTTGAACGGGTGTGACAATCGTCGTACGACACAAAAGTAAAAATAGATATACAGTACATGCGTCATCAGTGCCAGTTCAGCCTGTGTCTGGACTCCTAGGCATCATATCTAACGTACGTTGCAGCACAGCGATTGATCGCCCCGTCATAATTTTAGACTGAAGACTGGCGTACTGAGTTCCCTTGTCATACGCGAGTATGTATCGATCCCTTGTCTCATGATGGTAAAAACGGGCAGAAGAAAATGCTATGTTAGCTTCCATACACGTGAAACACTAAGTTCGCCATGCATTTTTTTAAAAAAAACATTGATAACAGAATTAAACAGTTTGTCATCACGTCAGGGTAGTCAGTTTTCGTCAGCGGCATCGATTTAATTTAATTTAAAAACAAAACGGTGTTTTTCATATTTACACAACAGACTGTCCGATTGTTTCTGCGTGGAAGTCTTGGAATTGTTTGTTCCAATATCTATATATAAGTTCAGACAAAGAACAACAAAAAAAAAGAAAAAAAAAGAAAGCATGCACCGATGACATTTTCCCAATGTGATGCTAAAACATAACATGTTTTCTAGAATTAGTCCCCTCCCTCCCTCCTTTACGCTGTGAACGACGTGAACGCTCGGTCTTATAATGTTTATTTTTGCTCGCGCCCTTGATTATTTTTCCTTTTGTCTGTCGCTGCTTGTCCTGAAACAAAAATCATCGACCTTGTTTTGCTCGCTCGCCTATGAAACCGTTACAAAAACACAAGGTCAGGTCTAACGAAGGGACAGTAAGTAGACCGTTATGAAAGGATAACGCCCTTGGCTTGCTTGCGTATGGCTTTGACGTCATCTCATATGTCAACCACAGGAATCTCCTACGTCATTGTCCCATATAAGGAACATATTTCCGTATATGGAGATCGTCGGAAGCCAATGACAGTTCAGTGTGCGTCGACCGTGGGAAAATGTCCTCGAGGTTTATTGGTCACCGAGTTAGTTTGCGTGGTGTGTCGTCAGAGTAAACAGCCTGTTTTGAAAGGTAGACAAAGATCGGTTTGAGCGCAAACGTGCGACAAAGGTTGTAAACAATTTCTGAAAAGGAAAAACAGATATATAAGATGTCACTCGCTTTTTCGTTTTCTTCTTCCCTTCCCTGTGTTTAAAATTAAACTTGACCTGTTTTGCAGTGAGACTGACTGGAATATTTTGGGAACAATACCTAAATGGGGACAGATGGCATAAGATGTTTACTTCTTTCCCAGTTGTTTGTGTCAGTTGTTTTCTGTCTTGTTTGTACGGAAGTTGGTGTCGTCCTGACATTTTAGTTTTGACATACATGTACACGTGCACTGAGACGATCATGTAATAATACACGCACGCTCATGTATGCACTCGTGAGGTACACACACACCACACACACACCACACACACGCACGCACGCACGCACGCACGCACACACACACACGCACGCACGCACACAACACGTGTGCGTATATGTGTGAATGTGTGTATATATATATGTATATATATGTATATATGTGTGATTTTATATATTATTATATATATATATAGTTGTGTGTGTGTGTATATATCTATATATATATCTATATTATATATATATACTTATATATATTTTCTCTCTCTCTATTATGAGAGAACGTATCAGCGTGTAAGT
>CM054166.1:25801967-25804467 GCA_028751875.1 Rapana venosa
TCATTGTACTCCATACAGGTCAAGTTGAGGACATCCTGCCGCGGAAACTCGGCGAAATGGATTGCCCGATAAACGTTCGTCACTTTCCGGTATGTTCCGTTTGACTCCGTGAACTTTCACCGCGTCAGCAGTGTTTGTCGCCTGGCGTGTAGGTTGCTGTCTGGGCCGCTACGGTACCTCTGTACCGATAAGCGTACCCCATGGGTACGTTTGTTCTGTTATATCATGATCGAACTGTTTAATATTCATGACTCAATGCGTTGGTTTTCGTCCGTCGTTCTGATGAGTCATGGGTATAGAATTATTATTGAGTTGTGGTTGTTGTTGTTGCTGGTGGTAGTGGTTGTGGTGTGGTTGTGGTGGTTTGTGTGTGTGTGTGTGCGTGATTTGTGTGTTAACTCTGTGTGTGTGTGTGTGGTATTTGAATAAAATGATTGCAAAGTGAATCACAACTTGAGAAATAAGTGAATACATGAATGAATATATATGAAATCATTGGAACTATAATGCTTTATTTTACTGTATAAAACGTGTAACAGGGCTTTAAGTCAAGGACAGTATAATTTCCTCTTCTATCATTAGTAATTGTTTCCCCCAATCACAAACAAACAAACAAAAAACAGTCTTCCTCTATCCCTACCACCCCCAAAAACAACAACAAACAAAAAAAACACAGCAACAACAAAACCAACAAAATAAAACAACAAAACGAACACAAATCCCACACCCAAAAGGACCAATGAAAGCAGGTTAGAATTGTTGTAGATTTCTGTTCTAGAAAGGACTCATAGTCTATATAATCATGAGCATTAGTAATATTTTCGCCAACATACAGGCTACTTATTAATCCATTAAAAAAAAATCTAGCACTACAATCAGTGGGCTTTGAAACCTGCAGATAAGACATTAACATACCTATAGTATATGTATGTAAACTACGGTATTTGACATCATTCAGCAGATAGTAAGTGGTTGACAGTGCTGGTCCAAGGATAACCAGAATCTTACAGTTTCCGTTTGAAGGAGTTCGGTATTTCCCTGGGCCCTGCGCGCGTTTTGTGATATTATCTTATACTGTAGCCCTCATGAATGCCTAATGGAATGTATACAGTTTGTTGTGCCTCGCTCAGCGGTTTGCTATTCTGTTAATTTAATTCTGTCTTTCATTCTGTCTGTCTGTCTGTCTGTCTCTGTATCTCTCTCTTGTTAACTCTGTCTCTGTCTCTCTTTCTGTATGTCTCGCTCACAAAGTATCATGATTTTTTGATGAAACACTGTCATGCAACATCTCTCCTTTCAAAAGAGTGGGGGGGGGGGGGGGGGGTGGGGGGGGGGGGGGTATAGCCTGTTGGTTAGCGTGATGCGCTCGTGATCTGCTGACTCGAGTTCGATTCCCGTTCGTTCGAGATGATTTTTCCTCTGGAGTTAACATTAGTACCGACTCCATTCCCCAGTCCTTCGGATGAGACTGTAAACCGAGGTCCCCTCTCCGAACGCATGGAGAACATCTTGCGCACACGTTAAAACCTGTTCCGCTTTTCGGAAGAGTAGGCCATTGTGTGCCTGTGGGAACGGATGACAAAATGTACAAAATTGCATACACACGGGGACTAAATGAAAAATAGCACATGAGTGCTTATTTCATTATCCGCGAAATAAAAGAATAAAATAAATAAATAGATGTATTAATATTGCATTTGTTTCCTGATTCCGGGTATCTCCCCCTCCTCCTCCTTCTTCTGTTTTCTCTCTCTCTTCTCTCTCTCTCTCTCTCTCTCTCTCTCTTCTCTCTCTCTCTCTCTCTCTCTCTCTTCTCTCTCTCTCTCTCTCTCATTTGGATATTTTACAACAGACAACTATGCAGCATATGCTTACTTCATAGGCTTAATTCTGACCAAGTTATGTATATTTTTTCTCAGACTTTGTACCTTTTTTCATATCCCTGTTTGCCTTATGCTTGAATTATCTTTATGACATTACTGTATTTCACTATCTTCAATCCCTTTCTCTTGTTCTGTCTGTATGTCTCTTTGTCTCTATCTCCGTGTGTGTTGTGTGTGTGACTGTGTGACTATGTGTGTGTGTGACTATGTGTGTGTGACTGTGTGTGTGTGCGCACGCGCGCGCGTGTGTTTGCTCGCACGGGTGTGTATCCGTGTGGCAGCCAACGACCGGCACTATTGCCCAGTCAGCACCGTGTGATTGCTCAATGTCAAGGCCTAGGGCCTAGTGACTCCGTGACACACTCGTGCTGACACACATGCATGCAAGCAAGCATACCAGTGTTATCAGCAGCTCTCTCTCTCTCTCTCTCTCTCTCTCTCTCTCTCTCTCTCTCTCTCTCTCTCTCTCTCTCTCTCTCTCTCTCTCTCTCTCTCTCTCTTGCTCTCTCTCTCTCTCTCTCTCTCTCTCTCTCTCTCTCTTCTTCCCTACTCTATCTCTCTCTCTCTTCTCTCTCTCTCTCTCTCTGTTATGCTATTCTGTTACCCTTGAAAAATAA
>CM054166.1:25809467-25811967 GCA_028751875.1 Rapana venosa
GGGTGTGTGTGTGTGTATTATGTGTGTGTGAGTGTGTATGTGTGAGAGAGAGAGTGTGTGTGTGTGTGGTGTGCATGCGTGGCTATACGTGCGTAAGTGTGTGTGTATGTGTGTGTATGTGTGTGTGTGTGTGTGCGCGCGCGCGCGCGCACGCTTGTATTTAGTCTGGACTTTTGGGGGGTTGTTGTTTGTTTAGGGGAGGGGGTGTTGGGAAGGGGAGTGTTTTGTGGGTTTTTTTTTTCTTGTTTAATTGGTTTTGTTTATTCATTTGATTTTTCGATTTCTTGATTTTTCACTAATTGAATGGGAGTTTGAGTGAAATATTTCATTGTTATTTGAAATGATCTTGTTTGTTAATTAATTGATCTATAATTATGTGTAACAAGTATGTGTACCATTTGACAATGTGTAGATGTTTATCTTTATGACTTATTAAGTTTGGTTGTGTTATTTTTCTTGGCTCTGTTGTTGTTCTTGTTGTTTGTCTGTTTTTCTCTTTTTTATAATCTTTGTTGGTTTGGTTTTTCCTTCTCTTTTGTTTGTTTGTTTTGGTTAAGTTTTTTTGGGGGGGGTGGGGGTGGGGTATTTTTATGGTTTTCTTTTATTTTCTTGCTTTGGGGGGGGGGGGGGGGGAGGGTGTTGGGGGGGAGCTGTTTTGAAAAGGGTTATTTGCCCTTGTTTTTATTGTGAGACTGTATAAATATTGGGTTATTATTATTAAGATGTATCCCTAACGGGCGGGGACTGGATGTAAAAAAGCACATGTGTGCTTATTCATTATCCTCGAAATAAAAGAAATTGTCATTGTCTTGTTGTTGGGGGGGAGCTGTTTTGAAAAGGGTTATTTCCCCTTGTTTTTATTGTGAGACTTTTTAAGTATTGGGCTATTATTATTAAAATGTATCCCTAACGGGCGGGGACTGGATGTAAAAAAGCACATGTGTGCTTATTCATTATCCTCGAAATAAAAGAATTTGTCATTGTCATTGTCTCTCCTGCGCGCGGTGTGTGTGTGTGTGTGTGTGTGTGTTTTGCAAAGAAATACCATACCATCATGTCTTGTTTATTTGTTTCTTGTGGCTCCAAGGTTCACAATAGTCGCTTCACATACAGTGTCCATGTTGTAAAATGAGCATGATATAAACGTTGGCTTGTTTGGGTTTTTTTCTGTACTAATTTATGTTTGTCCCCCTTCTCGCGCACTGCAATTCATTTGAATTGAAGGTATAAACTCTGTTCAAATTTTAAAACTAAAACTGAGAAGAATTGTAAGAGGAAGGAGTGGAAAGAAGAAGCAGGAGAATTCCAATTTTAAGAAGAAGAAAAAGAAGACGAAGTTTTTTTTGATAGCAAAGGAGAAAAAGTAGTTGATACCGTAGAAGAAGAACAAGAACAAGAAGAGAAATACCTAGAAGACTAACAAGAAAATGGGCGAAAATAAGAAGTTGGGAAGAAAAAAGAAAAAGAAAGATGGTTGTAAAGAAAAGATGAGTTACTTGAAAAGGAGGACTTAGATAACAAAGAAGAAGAAAGAGAAGAAGAACATATAATGATATGAAGAAAGAAAATAAAAAGAAACAAAACAAGACCTGCAAAAAACAAGAAGCAAAACAATAAGAACAAGGTAAAAATAAAAGAACAAGAAGTAGAAATCGACCCCCCCAAAAAAACAAACAAACCAAAAAAAAAACAAAAACAAAACAAAAAACCAAAAACAAGATAATATGAAGAAAGAAGACAGAACTTATTCGTATCGGTAATCAACACAAGGAAAGTCAACGACCTCCTTGGTCTCTTTATTGGACAAAGCAACCCAGAAGGAAAAAAAAAAGGCGTTGTTCAATGGCAACTAGCCCGGAAGTGGCACTAACGTAATTGACATGCTTTTCTCCTAGTGGTGTCAGTTTCACTTGCGTGGTCAAAAAGTGTAACGATCGTCATCACAGTCATTGAAAAATTAATTGTATCCGCATCCACGACGCTTCTCAGTCGAATAAACACTTTGTTTACTGCAAATTGTGACGCAACGTGATACCGCGCGTGCGTGTGTGTGCGTGCGCGCGGCATGCACCTCGTTGTGCCAAGAGGAGGGAGGAGGTGATTCAAATGATAACAGATCCTAGTGCTAATAATTGTGAGCGCATATCAAATTGCGAGGCTGGATTGTTTATTATTTTGTTTGTTTGCTTGCCTATTCTTTTAAGTTTCTTTTTGTGAACTTAAAAAAAAAAAATTTTTACATCTTGACGTTGTGTGTGTGTGTGTGTGTGTGTGTGTGTGTGTGAGAGAGACATGACATGACGCATGAAATTTTGCTAGGAGAATGGGGGGAACAGAAGAGGAGGATATGAATGATACAGATGGGAGAATGATCGAAAGGGAAAGGCAAAAGCAGTCTAGAGAAGTAATGTAGACCGATCAGTCCGAAGAATTCCTGTAGTCGCCACCATGTCTTGTGTGTTTGTGTTAGTACACTGTTTCCTTTTACGAACCAAGCACT
>CM054166.1:25816967-25819467 GCA_028751875.1 Rapana venosa
ATCTATTAGTTTCACTATAAACAAGATCATTAGGTGTACGTCTATCTAAGCCTAAAAACTGCTTTAAAGCAAAGAGGTGCACTGATTCACAATGTGTTACAGCTGCATCCAAGCCCCAAATTTCTGCACCATATAACACAGTGGTTGTATTTGTGCGTCAAATATCTTAATGATCAAGTCTAAAGAGTTATTATTCAATATTCGTAGTTTTTTCAACACAAATAACAAGCTTCTTTTACCTCGACTTGCCAGATCTTTACATGCAGTGAGAGAGAGAGAGAGAGAGAGAGAGAGAGAGAGAGAGAGAGAGAGAGAGAGAGAGAGAGAGAGAGAGAGAGAGAGAGAGAGCTTGGATGGTGAGAACCATACACTCCGTTGGAGAGAGAGAGAGGCAGACACACAACACACACAACACACACACACACACACACACACACACACACACACACACACACACACACACACACACACACACCAATACAGGAAGGATAATCTCAATTTCTGACCCGGGAAGGTGGGGCATTGAGTAGGGACAACAATTACGTCAACAGTAGATAAGTGAGAGGCACCCCCCCACGCAGACAAGCTGATAATCCTGACAAAACAAATCTACCCCCCACCACTGTCTTCTTTCCTCATTCCACCCCCGCCTCCTTTTCCAATTAGAAAAAAAAAAAGCAAATACTGGCTGGACTTAAGATGGAGACTAGGGGAAGTGTGTTAGTGGTGATGGTAGGGGCACCAGGAAAAAATATGACTTGATATGTTGCAATGACTTTCCCACAGGTCACAATGTGGAGTTTACAGATAACAGGCAATCTGTGCTGATTTTCTACTAGGAATTCAAGCTTGAATGCTTCAGGAGCGAGTTGTCAAAACATCAGGGATAAGCGAGGATATTATCTGCGAAAGAGCAAGTCCTGATCTAAGACTTAGCGTGCTTTTGTTTTTTTTTGTTTTTTGCTGTGTATTCATGGTTGAAGCTTGGTTAAAATCAGTATAATGTAGTAATTAATTTACTGTGAATTGATTTGTGTGTTTTTTTCTGTGTCTGTTTCTACATTGCTCTTTTCTACACACACGCGCGCACACACACACACACACACACACACACACACACACACACACACACACACACACACACACACACACACACACACACACACTTGTGTGTACATGCACGTACACACAAACACGCATTCACAAGAGGTTGATGACAAAAACAAAGCATTCTATCAGTACCATCTGAATAAAATTTTGACTTGACTTGACTTGACTCATACACTCCCTTACACATACATACACACACATACCCGCGTGCGCGCACATGAACACGAGCATAGGCAAATGTTCTTTATGCAGTAGTTTGTCTTTAGTTCATGGGTCTGTTTGTTTTTATTCAAGGTGACCTTGAATATTCTCAAAGGAAGACAAACATGCACACATATACATCCACATCCTACGCGCACACAACCACACGCGCGCACACCACACACACACACACACCACACACACACACACACACACACACACACCGCGTGCGCGCGCACGTACATACACTTTTCTTTTCTATTCTTTTCATAATCTGGAGACAATAATGTTAAATCCGAAGGGCTGACATTTTTAGCAGAATGAAGACCTCTTTCTTTTGGTGAATTAAACAGTTGACATTTAATATCATAAACCGTTCTCTCCTAAAAGTTCATGAGATTTGTGCACGACAAAATTGATGTGTTTGACGTGCTTTGGTTATCTTGTTTATTTCATGGACATATTTGCCGTGACCGGTTATCTTGTTTGTTTTATGGACATATTTGACGTGACCAGTTATCTTGTTTGTTTTATGAACATATTTGACGTGACCGGTTATCTTGTTTGTTTTATGGACATATTTGACGTGACCAGTTATCTTGTTTGTTTTATGGACATATTTGACGTGACCGGTTATCTTGTTTGTTTTATGGACATATTTGACGTGACCGGTTATCTTGTTTGTTTTATGGACATATTTGACGTGACCGGTTATCTTGTTTGTTTTATGGACATATTTGCCGTGACCGGTTATCTTGTTTGTTTTATGGACATATTTGACGTGACCGGTTATCTTAATTTCCTGGATATATTATTTGACTTCTCGTTTCGTGAATACATTTGACGTCCTTGGTTACTTTATTCTGATATATTTGACGTGATAATCTTTTTTTTGTTTTTGTTTTGTTTCATAGATACATTTGACACATAGTTGTTATCTTTTCGTTTTATGATTTTCATAATTTTGACGAAGTTGGTTATCTTCTCTTTTTTTCTTCTTCTTTGCTTTGTGGATTATCTGATGTGATTTATGATCATGTTTCCATTTCATGCAAATATGTTGACATGGTTGGTTATTCTTTGTTGTTGTTGTTGTTGTTGTTTGCTTTATTTCATAGATGTGCTGGACTTTACTGGATATCTTCTTTCCGTTCGTTGATATATTTGACGTAGATGGTTAGTGTCTTTT
>CM054166.1:25826967-25839467 GCA_028751875.1 Rapana venosa
TTGTCCCACTTTTGAGTGTTGATCTTATCTAGGATATATTTTTTCAAAAGCCTTTTTCTGTTTTTATAATGTTCGGCGCGATAGCTGTGTGGTTAAAGGTGACATGTTTCTAGAGCTTTAAACTTGCGGTTTTGACTGTCGGCAGTAGCATACTTAGGAGAGAGAGAGAGAGAGAGAGAGAGAGAGAGAGAGAGAGAGAGAGAGAGAGAGAGAGAGAGAGAGAGAGAGAGAAATTTGAAGTTAATTTGAACTAATCACATTTGAAATTTCCTGTTGGGGGAGAGTTTAATTTACCCTTTTTTCTGTCCATTGTAAACAAGGTTCTTGTCTGTTTAAGACATGTGTTTTACGATGTAATTCGAAGACAAAGTTCCATTTCATTCAGCATTCTATAAAGTGCAAGTTCGTGAACTCCTTAGCTCAGCAGGGAGTGTCAGAACGCAAACAAGAAGTCCAAAGTATCTTCGGCTTACATTTGTCTGGAATGAAATTAATGCAGAAATGAATACATTCTATGTATCGTACATTCAACACACACACACACACACACACACACACGCACGCACGCACGCACGCACGCACACCACGCACCACCACGCACTCACGCACGCCACGCAGCGCACACACTACACCTCATCACACACAACACACACACCTCATCACATCTTCACACACACACACACACACACACACACACACACCTCTCTCTCTCTCTCTCTCTCTTCTCTCTCTCTCTCACACACACACACACACACACACACACACAACACACACACACACACACACACACACACACACACACACACACACACACACACACAAAACCACCACCGCTACTACTAACACCACAACAACCATACACGCACACACACACACACACACACACACAACACACACACACACACACACACACACACACACACACACACACAACACACACACACACTGAAAATAGTTCCTGATTACGAAACGGTACCGCAGGATCTTTGAATTACGATTAAAAGATATGAATATAGATGTTCTAAAACAGAAACATGCGAGTGATAACATGATGTTGATCTGCGTCTATTTTCTTGCACCATGTATAACTAACTGATCGATTGTCTGATGCTTTTCGTTAGAGAAATGCTAGACATCCATGCAAAATACAGTGAAGTTGAAGAAGTAACGTTCAAACTCGTCGATGTTAAGCTGCAGACTATTTTGGGGGACATCTGTTTTGTGGGTGCTTTTTATAAGACTATGCTTCTGCTTGTTTTGCTCCGAGTTCCTGTGTTGCTGCTTTGTTGTTTTCATCAAATGAAATTCTGTCGAGTCGGTAATACAAGTATCTGAATCGTGCTTGCTATCACTCGCTTCTGTAAGAAGTTTATTGCAGTTACACATGGCGCGCGTGTGTGTTTGTGTGTGTGTGTGTGTGTGTGTGTGGTGTGTGTGTGTGTGTGTGTGTGTGTGTGTGTGTGTGTGTGTGTATGTTGTGTGTATGTGTGTGTGTGTGGGAGAGAGAGAGAGAGAGAGAGAGAGAGAGAGAGAGAGAGAGAGAGAGAGAGAGAGATGAGTGGTTGTATGTGTGGTGTGGTTGTGTGTGTGAGAGAGTGAGTGAATGAGTCAGTAAGTTTATCGCATTTACACATGTCGCGCGCGCGTATGTGTGTGAGTGTGTATGTGTGTGTTTATTTATTCTTTTATAACGAGGATAATGGAATAAGCAATCATGTGCTTTTTTACATCCAGTCCCCGTGTGTATGCGGTTTTGTAAATTTTGTCATCTGTTCCCACCGGCACACAATGGCCTACTCTGTCGAAAAGCGGAACAGGATTTAACGTGTGCGCAAGATGTTCTGCATGCGTTTGCACACGGGGCCTCGGTTTATAGTCTCATCCGAAGGACTTGTGTGTGTGTGTGTGTGTGTGGTGTGTGTGTGTGGTGTGTGTTGTGTGTGTGTGTGTGGTGTGTGGTGTTGTAGTGGAGAGGCAGAGAGAGAGAGAGAGAGAGAGTGTGTGTGTGTGTGGTTGTATGTGTGGTGTGTTTGTGTGTGTGAGAGTGAGTGAGTGAATGAGTGAGTAAGTTTATTGCATCTACACATGTCGCGCGCGCGTATGTGTGTGAGTGTGTGTGTGTGAGTGAGTGAGTGAGTGTGTGTGTGTGTGATGGCGATAATGACACTGTGTCAGGCACTTGGGCATAAGCGTTCAAGCGCTTGCGCGCGCGCACAGCGCACGCACGCACACACACACCCACACACTACCACACACCACCACACACACACACACACCACACACACCTATTTCTCTCTCCCCCCTCCCCCCCCCTCTGCCTCTGTCATTCTCCCCCCCCCCCCCCCCCCCCCCCCCCCACACACACACACACATTATTACTCACTCATTCATAGAAAGGATTACAAACAACACAGATACACAAATATCCAGACAAAATTCCTAAGCTTTCAGGCGTCATCGCTTTTTTCCCCCCAATTTCAAATAAAATGATTTTGCAATGACGACCGACCCTCAGTCACCACCACCCAAAAACTAACCCACCCGGGGTAGGTGATACCAAACTCGGAGCAATTTCACAATAATTTCAATGACTAAACAAACACGTGGAAACATTTACTGCTGACAAAGCCACTATACAGTCATGATTGCCCCCTACAAAACACGTACATGTCAAAACGCTGAAGCTAGAAATAGAATCGACCCGCGAAGCACAACAATCGTGCTGGTCCACGTAACTACAAAAATCGATTTAAGTAAAGCCGTGGTGTTATTGAAGACAGTGTTGGTAAGTTATGCATGACGTCAAGAGCTATTTTTAGGTATCGGGGATCGCGCTTGCTAAATATAGAAAATAGCCACCGCAGCATATTTTGGTCCAAACAAGTCTTCGGCGGTAAGGTGAAAAAAAGAAGTCAGTTAAAAAAATTTTTTTTAAAGTATGTTGTTTACTGCTGTTTTTCACATTCCAAGGGTCTGTAGATAAGATGATTTTGTAATCACAGGGTTTATTTTTGTGACGATCGCGGGGGTCACTTATTCTTGTTTGTTTGCACGGAACCAGAAGTAGTAAACAAATTTCCAAACAAAACAAAAAAATCTGTATAAATTTATCTTTTAATTGTTTCAAAAGTTTATTGAATTGTTTCTTCCTTTTCTTCTCTTGAATAGTTGATTAACTTGAACTATGTTATATCTTATTGGGTTCTATTTACACAGGAAATTGAAGTGATTGTTTTGTTTGGGGTTATTATTTATTATTTTGCTTTTGGTTTTTTTGTTGTTGTTGTGAAGTTGAATTTCTGATACCAAAAAACATGATAGCAAAAGCTTTCTGAAACAGTCACACAACACGCACGCGCGCGCGCGCGCGCGCACACACACACACACACACACACACACACACACACACACACACACACACACACACACACACACCGCGTATAAGAACTCGAACTCGAATGATTTATTCACAAAAAGGCCATTGGCCCATACATGAAGGGGGGTTGCCGAACTGCTTAGTATTTTAGTGAGAAAAATAAGGAAGCACAAACAAACCAAACTGTTATTGTATAACTACAACCACCACAATAAAAATCAGTTCCAAAAAATATGACTTAAGAAACCAAGATATATCTTATTCTAAAGGCTTTACACAAATATAAAGCAAGGCTGCGCACAATTTCAGGGTGACTAGATGCCATGAGTAAACATTATCTAAATAAATTAGGCTGTCCACTATACTTTACCGGAATGTAATTCTAACATCTTCTAATGCTGGAAAGCACAGCACAAAATGAACTTCATCTTCCACTGTTTGCTTACATAATGGGCATAGCAATCTGTGGTCATCATCATCATGTTCTTTATATCTAAATTTATGAACATTTATGTCTGATACACCAAGTCTAGACCTAGACATAATTCTTTTCAAATGTATGTCCATATCAAGCTCTAGACAAGGTTTGACATCGTGTGAACCTATAAATTGTCAGTACATTTGAAATCTGTCACTGCTTTGTATATGACCACTCCACTGCTGCCAACGGCAGTCAATCAATCTTTGCCTGAAAACGTCGATAAAATCTCTACAATTTCCGACACCTTGATTGAGCCAAACAAACCCAAAGCCAAGTTTACATAAACAGGTACGTATTTGTGAAGACCAGGTGTTTTTCCCCTTGACATCAAGATCATAAAGCACTAAGGTAACCTGCACTCATCCATATGCAGAATCTCAACCCAATATCTAATGCATCTTACAGCAGCATTAACAGAGATAGGATATCTATTGGTTTCACTATAAACAAGATCATTACACCGCGTGCGAGAGAGAGATAGAGAGAGAGAGAGAGAGAGAGAGAGAAGAGAGAGAGAGAGAGAGTGTGTGTATGTTTTAAGGGAGAGAGGAGGGGAACGGTCTACTGGCGAATAAAAAGAAAAAAAAAGAAGTGGGGCTCAAGTATATCTGTGGGACATCAAATTTAGTTTGACAGTGGCAGATGAAGACAACGATTTTTTGAATATTTCAAAGAAAAGTTGACTTTGTATTCGACGATGTAACTTTTTGTTGTGTTTTGGTTTATGTTGTTGTTTTGTTTTTTCTTTGGGGGGGGGGGGGGGGGGGGGGAACTATCATTGGATTTTTTTTTAATAAAAAAAAAGAAGAAAAAGGTGGCTCTTAGTATGTTTGTAAATTTTCTTTAGTTGTTCTCTCTCTCTCTCTCTCTCTCTCTCTCTCTCTCTCTCTTCCTCTCTCTCTCTCCTCTCTCTCTCTCTCTCTCTCTCTCTCTCTCAATATTGATAGTAATATATATATATATATATATATTATAATATATATATATATATATATATATATATATATATATATTACTATCAATATTGTTTAGTCAACAGTTTTTTGTCCGCGAAGCAACGTTGCACTGAACCATACAGAATGTACATAATAGGATTAAGCTAAAAATAGCTTCGCCCTATGACGTCACTGTCAGAGGGCAAGGTCACACACTACCTCTGGTTATGCTGGTAGTCAGTAATTACGTGGAACCAACCCACCCCGTTCTCCCTGCTTTCGCTACAAGTTTTGTTTTGTTTTGTTTTTTGTTTTCTTTGTTTTGTTGTTGTTGTTGTCTTCAATTTAACGTCTGTTTTCTTTGTTTTATAGTCCATGTCTGTCTTTTTTTTCTTTTTCACTAGTCTTCTTTAAGTGCAGTCTTCTTCTCTTCTTCTTCTTCTTCTTCTTCTTCTTCAATGTTTGCTGGACTGCATCGGAGTATACCACACACCCTTCACCCATGCCTTCACTCAGTTTTAAGGAAAACTTTATTGTTGTTGTTTTTTATATGGCTTTACGCTGAAAATCAAACTCACAATTCCAGTGTTTCCTCATCTGTGTTATGACTCATATACTCACAGTTTGATGACGTGGCGAACACACATTGGAACTTGAGTCACTTTTGGCTACACACCGGTATTAATTTGGGGGTCACGTAGTATCTTCTATAAAGTGGGAGTGGGAAAAAATGTTGGTGATTTTCACAGATTTTTTTAAGCATGAAAAAATGGACTGTGCACTTGTTTTTTGGATTGAGGACATAGAGCAATACCAGGTAGTCACGAGAAAGTTGGAAATAACCATCAAATGAGGTTTGCCTGTATTCCTACAGCGTTGACCCCGCGCATGCATATTGCGGTAAGGAAGCTAGCAGACGACAAAGGACTGAGGGGGTACAGTGTTTGCTGAAAAATTAAAAAAATTCAAACCTACCAAATTTGTTCAAAATCACATGAGTTTTGAGTCAGAGGCTAGTCTTTCACAAAAAGTGGTTTTTATTTCTGTGGATGCCTTAGTACGTGCGGTATGAATATAAGAGTTACATAGAAAAACAAAAGGAAAAGGGTAATTTTTTTAATACCGGTGTGCAGCCTTTGCATGATTTGATGACGTGCTCACGTGACATGCGCATACTGTCGAACGACCACGTGTATGCACGCATGTGTACGTGTATGTAATTTGGAACTGCTGTTGCATGCCCTAGCGAACTGCAGGGGTAAATTGAGCACGTGCACGAGCGCACATGTGTACGAGCGCGTGTACACATAGACAAACACACGCGTGCGTCCATGTACACACACACGTGCGCGCACACGCACACACACATACACACACACACACACACAGGTGGGGGGGGGTGGGGGGGGGGGGGGGCGGAACGGCCTGTAGGCAGGCAGATAGGAAAACGAGAGAGACAGACTTACAGAGACAGGAGCAAATATAGAGATTGATAGTGGAAAGAGAAACAGAAAGACACGAAACACACACACACACACACACACACACACACACACACACACACACACACACACACACACACACACTCACACACACACACACGAGGTGGGGGTGAGGGGAGAGAGAGATTCATCTTCATTTTCAAGCAAAGCGCACGCGCGCGCGCGCGCGCGCACAGAGTCCCGATTTCAGGTTTATATAATGATCGCTAAGATGTTTTGTTTTGGGAGGGTTTTTTGTTGTGTATTTGTTTTTCGGGGAAGTTTTTTTTTTTTAAACTGTTGATGCAATTTTCTTTCAATTGATTTTGCCATTTGATGTTACTCAGTTGATAGTTTTATGCGCGCACACACACATACACACACACATACACACACACACACACACTCTCTCTCTCTTACGCGCGCGCGCGCACACACACACACCACACACAACACACACACAACACGCGCGCGCGCGCGCGCGAGACAAAACACAAGCTTTCAGTCACACACAAGCAGCTGCTTTCCTTCTTTTCTCCCTGTCTCCATTCGTCAAATATCACTGATCGTGAAAAGACGTAAATCTGAAGAACAAGAGAGAGAGAGAGAGAGAGAGAGAGAGAGAGAGAGAGAGAGAGAGAGAGAGAGAGAGAGAGAGAGATCGAAAATCATACAATCATGGTATCCGTTTATACCACAAGCACACTGATTCATGATCACGCAGTGTATCAATTTACCTCCTGTCACACTCTTCGCTTCTAGAAAGTTCCGAAACCTTTATTGAAATCACTCAGCCTACATACTTTGGAGAGAGAGAGAGAGAGAGAGAGAGAGAGAGAGAGAGAGAGAGAGAGAGAGAGAGAGAGAGAGAAAATGAATTTGAGCATGTCGCTTCAATTTATTCTGGGCGATAACGGCATCAAATCTCTGGCTTGAAGTAGTATCACATTATTTTGGACTATCTATAGGCAGAACACCATTTTATACATTTCCTGTCTACAATCTGTTCAAGTGGTATCTACTTAATAGAAAGGTATATTTAGAAGAGCACCAAAAATATAGTTCCATGGTATTCTATCAAGGAGGTATTACATTAATAGTTGGAGGATTATAAAAATAAGCAATTCTGATTCAGTGAAGACAGATTTAAACATTGATAATTGACTACTCTTGCTGAGAACGAAAACCGGGGGTGGGGTGTTCAAGTTAGGGTTGAAAAGTTGGCAGTTTTGTTTTGTTTTTTAACTAAAAAGAACCCCCCAAAAAACCCCTTAATATTCATTTTTTGTGTCGGATAAATGTGAGCAGACGTTTCTTTTGTATCATTTTTGTGGACAAGTTCAGAGTTCTAAATACGAATTAGTATTAATACGTCTGGATCGTGGGTGTTTTTGGGGTGACCCCTCTCTCTCGCTCTCGCTCGCTCACTTCTTGCTGACTCTCCTCTATTTTACTTTATCCAATTTACTTGATTATAATCAGTGTATCTGTTTTGATGTTAATGTTCGATTCACTTGGGGATTATGTGTTCATTGAACGCATATCTCTTTTCTCAAAATTATAATTATAATCAGTGTATCTGTTTTGATGTTAATGTTAATGTCCAGGTCAGGTGGGGATTTGTATTGTGAAATACGCACTTATCTCTTTTCTTAAATCAAGTTGTCATTGTTGAAGTAGCCCCCCCCCATGGTTTGTTGATAGTCCCTAATCAGGGCAAGGGCTGGATGAAAAAAAAAGTATGCGAATGCTTATTCTGATACCCTTGGAAAATAAAGATTCATTCTTCCTTTCTCTCTCTCTCCTCTCTCTCTCTCTCTCTCTCCTCCTCTCTCTCTCTCCTCTCTCTCTCTCTCTCTCTCTCTCTTGTCTGTCTGTCTCTCTCTCTGTCTGTCTCTCTCTCTCTCTCTGTTTTTGCCCGTGTCTTTTTCTTTCAAACACCCACACGTGCGGTCACGCACGCAAGTACGCACGCGCGTGCACACACACACACACACACACACACACACACACACACACACACACACACACACAACACACCACAGAGTGTTCAGAATATTACTTGACATCGGCCTCAGTCCACAGTACAAAAGGGTGAGAGAGAGAGACAGACAGACAGACAGACAGACAGACCCATGCACGACATCTATTCCATTCACACAATTTATTCACTATGGTTTATTCCCATTCAGTGCTTCTTCACTAGCAAGAGCAATGATTCACAGTTACATGACTGTGCCGTCACTCTAACCTCACAAAGTCACGATTCGCTTATATTAGAGAAACGTGCTACCATCTTCATTGAAACCAAATGCCGCCGTCCTTTAAAAAAAAGAAAAAAAGAAAGAAGATAACCAAGCATTAATTTGAGCCTGTCGGGGTATTCTCAGCCGTCAGGCAGTTTAATTTAAAAGTGAGCTATCTCTGGCTCAGAATAGGATATTATATATGTATACACATACATCAACTCAAACGTTTTGCGAGCGCGCGCCCACACACACACACACCACACACACACACACCACACACACACACACCGCGCGCGCGCGCGCGCGAAGAGTACCTAGACAAGTTCAGTATTTTGTTATTGGGTTTTGTTTTGTTTTTGAAAAAAATTTAAGCTTCTCGCACTATATATATATATATATATATAAAGTAAAAAATCAGGATTCTTTTTTGTCTTTTTTCTTCTTTTTCATATTTTGAAAATAATGGTGTTTATTTTTTGTCTGCCGAGTCAAAACAAATATAAGGATCTTTGTGTGTGTGTGTGTGCGCGCGCGTGCGTTTTCGCTGCATGCTTATTTTTTCTTTTTTTTTTCCGCCTCCCCTTCCCCTTACTCCAAGTTTAGTTAGAGTTTTTTCCGAACACGAAACTGACGGCATTTTCAAAAGATAGTATATATGTATAAGTAGTCTGTCTTATGTATGTGAGCAGATGTTTCTTTTGTAATGTGTTATTTATGTTAGTCCGTTGTGTAAATTTGAGATATTGTACCGTTTAGATTTTCTTGAGGCGTGTAGGCGTATAGCTCTCTCTCTCTCTCTCATCTCTTCTCTCTCTCTCTCTCTCTCTTCTCTCTCCTCCCTCTCTCTCTCTCTCTCTCTTATCTCTTTTCTCTTCACACACACACACACCACACACACACACACTAACGCCGCGCGCTGCGCCACCACACAATGCCCTCTTACATACGTAATATATAATAAACGGGAATTGCACACACACATACACTTCTTGACACGCGCGTACATTTCTCCTCACTCCACATCACACCTCTCCTCTCCTCTCTCTGACTCGTAACTCTCACCACGCATCCCCACCTGCCCGCACTCGTCGCACACACACACACACACACACACACACACACACACACACCACACACACACACCACCCACTCACATCACCACCCTCTCTCATACTCTCTCACGCTCTCTCATCTCCTCCCACACACCTCTCACTACTTCTACCTCCCACCCCCCTCCCTCTCCTCTACTGGATACATACACACGCAACGCCTACCACCACCCCCACCACACCCCCACCCCCTCTCTCCTCTCGCTCACTCACGCTCCTCTCTCTACTCTCTCTGTCTCTCCTCATCTCTCTCCTCTCTCTCTCTCTCTCCCCTCTCCTCTCCTCTCTCTCTCACACACACACACCACACACCACCCCTACTCCCCCTCCACCCTCCCTCCCCCCCCCCCCCCCCCCCCCCCCCACCCCTCCCCCCCGTGTACAGATACACACCGACATACCTCCTCCACCCTCACACCCACCCATCCACCCACACCCACCAAACATAAAGGGGTGCAGCTCTCAATTCATTCAAAAGTTTGCGAGAGGAGGCAAGGTCAAATATTTTAAGGGGAAAAAAAAGTGTTCCGGGTGTTTGCGGTTACTACTCGCTACAAATTCAGCTGTTAGCACTTGGGGAAAAAAAAAAGAAAGAAAGAAAAGAGGGGGAGAGGAGAAATGTCCCCGGTGTTTTGCGGTTACTATTCGCGCTTACAAATTCAGCTGTTTGGTTGTGACCCCCGCAGCCCCCCCCCCCCCCCCCCCCCCTTCCCTTTCCCACAAAAAAAAAAAGTGTCCTTCATCTTTTCTAGCCTTTTCCTTGATCGTGTAAAAAAAACAACAACCTTGTTTAGCTGTTACGTTTTGAAAACAGCCCCTCTCCCCCCTCCCAAAAGAAAAGGTTTTGTCCGTCATCTTTTCGGGCCATTTTTGAAAACAGCCCCTCTCCCCCCTCCCAAAAGAAAAGGTTTTGTCCGTCATCTTTTCGGGCCTTTTTCCTTTGTTTATCATTCTGTATGATTGCAACAAGGCCAATCGTTAATCATAACCAAATAAAAGACAACCAACAACAACAACAACAAAAAACAGCAACAAAAAACAAAAAGGCGGTCTTTCACGTGTGCACCCTACTACAGCGGGAAAACCTCCTTTGAGAAGAACACGCGCAGTTTGTCCTCTCTGTCTGTTTGTCTCTGTCTGTTTGTCTCTCTCTCTCCCATGTTTCCGTCTGTTGTTCTGCTTGCATATCTGTCTCTCTGTCTGTCTCTCTCATGTTTCCGTCTGTTGTTCTGCTTGTATGTCTGTCTGTCTCTGTCTGTCTGTCTGTCTGCCTGTCTCTCTCTCTCTCATGTTTCCGTCTGTTGTTCTGCTTGCTTATCTGTCTGTCTGTCTGTCGCTCTCTCTCTCTCTCATGTTTCCGTCTGTTCTCTCTGTATGCTCTGTCTGTCTCTTCTGTCTGTCTCTCTCTCTCATGTTTCCGTTTTTGTTCTGCTTGCTTTCTGTCTGTCTCTCTCATGTTTCCGTCTGTTGTTCTGCTTGTATGTCTGTCTGTCTGTCCTGTTGTCTTTGTCTCTCTTCTGTGTCTGTCTCTCATATTTTCGTTTGCTGTTCTGCGTGTATGTCTGTCTCTGTCTGTCTGTCTCTCTGTCTCTCTCTCTCTCTCTCTCTCTCTCTCTCTCTCTCTCCTCTCTCTCTCTCTCTCTCTCTCTCTCTCTCTCTCTCTCTGGGTCCGGGTAAGAATATGTTGAGAGACAGTATTACGTGCGTGCATGCGCGTGTTTATTTGTATATGGGGTTGGTGGGGAAGGGTTTGTGTGTGTGTGTGTGTTCGCGCGCGCCTGTGTTCGCGCGTTCGTTCATTCTTGTATTTAACTTCTGTTCACTGTTAGACGAAAGTAAAGGACTGATAGCAGAAAATATGGAGGAAAGCAGTAAGGAAAGAGAGGCATCAAGCCACGAATGTAACGCATAAAAAAATGTAACACAGGGAAAACAATCTGACACAACCTTAAAACTAAGGAATGCAAAAATGTGGGCCATGTGAGGACTGAAAACGGTCTGTTCATCTAACAGAATGGTGTCTACATTTTCTTCAGAAGCAGTTTTGTTGAAGAAAATACGGGGCTTCTGACAATACAATAAACAGTGGTACTGCTACTGCTGCTGCTCTGTGTGTGTTTAATCATTTCTTTATTCTTTTATATAGAGAATAATGGAATAAGCACTCATGTGCTTTTTTTTTTTTTTACATCCAGTCCCCATGTGTATGCAGTTTTGTAAATTTTGACATCTGTTCCCACCGGTTCATAATGGCCTACTCTTTCGAAAAGCGGAACAGGATTTAACGTGTGCACAAGATGTTCTGCGTGCGTTCGCACACGGGGCCTCGGTTATTATAGTCTCATCCGAAGGACTTTTTTTTGGGGGGGGGGGGGGGGAGGGGGGGTGGTGGAATCTGTTCTGATGTTAATTCCAGCGTGTGTGTGTGTGTGGTTTCACTCCTATCCTGAAAAGGGGAAAATCCATGCAAGGACAACAATACCACCCTCCTTCCCTTCAGTACTCCCTCCACCCCCACCTCCCTCTAACCCCCTCATTCCCGGCCACCCCAACCCTGAACCTCCACCCCCGCCCTTCTTCACTGCAGGGAAAAGTTTCCCGTTTCAGTTTTCCCAAGGGAATGAATGGCTGCTTTAGAATATTAGACATTATACAACACCTTGAATTTTAAAAAACAAAACAAAACGCGCGTGTGCTTGTTTGCACGCATACCCGTAGGGTGTGGATAACACTACATTAAAAAAAAAATAGAAGAGAAAAAAGAAAGAAAAAAAAGACAAGGAAGATGACAGGCAGTTAGTGACAGAGCCACAGACACGCAGGCGCGCGCGCGCGCACACACACACACACACACACACACACACACACA
>CM054166.1:25846967-25856967 GCA_028751875.1 Rapana venosa
GCGTGCGTGCATGCATGTGTAGTAGTAGTAGTAGTAGTAGTAGTAGTAGTGTGGCGGCGGCGGCAGTAGTAGTAGTAGTAGTAGTAGTAGTAGTAGTAGTAGTAGTAGTAGTAGTAGTAGTAGTAGTAGTAGTAGCAGCAGCAGCAGCAGCAGCAGCAGCGTTATATAAGCGGCAATATAAGAAGTAGTGATAGTACTAATAGTAATAGCAGTAGAAGTCGCCATAATAGAAGTAGCAATGGTAGAAGCTGCAGTACTTGTAGTAGTTGTTCCAGCTGTTGTAGTAGTAGCAATAATAGTGATAGCAGTAGAGGTAGTAGTGGTAAGGGCATTTAGTGAGCCTAATCCTTTACAGAAAGATCTAGGCGTACACAAAATGACATTATAATCAGTACATTTGCACGTTGTGTGTGTGTGCAAACAAGCAAGTGCGCATGTGCGTGAGTGCAGATACATGTGTATGCCTCTCTGTCTCTCTCCCCTGTCTCTGTCTCTGTCTGTCTGTCTGTCTCCCACCCCCTCTCTATCTCTCTCTCCCTCTTTCTACCCCCCCCCCCCCCCTCTCTCTCTCTCTCTCTCTCTCTCTCTCTCCTTCCTTCCTATCTCTTTCCCTCTCTTTCTTCTTCCCTCCCCACTCCCTTCTCTCTCTCTCTCTCTCTCTCTCTCTCTCTCTTCTCTCTCTTCTCTCTCTCTCTCTCTCTCTCTCTCTCTCTCTCTCTCTCTCTCTCTCTCGAGTTCAGAGTTCTCTCTCTCTGTCCCTGTCTCTGTCTGTCTCTCTCTCTCTCTCTCTCCCTCTCTCTCTCTCTCTCTCTCTCTCTCTCTCTCTCTCTCTCTCTCTCTTCTCTCTCTCTCTCTCTCTCTCTCTCTCTCTCTCTCAGTCCGCCAAAAAGTATTTGTGTAGAAGCGTCGGTGTTTTATGTTCGTGTTTGTGTGGGCAGTTTACCCGGAGTCTGGTCATAAACTGGTACATCACTGTTACTACCATTAACATGTCAGTACACCACCAACCGACTGGTGATAAGTCTTATTTCCTCTCCCCCTACTTAATTCCTCTCCCCCTACTACAGTCACTGAGAAACCGTAATTTAAAAAAATTTTTTTTACAAAAAAGGATTAAGGTTGGTTTGTTGTTGATGTCGTCGTCGACGTTTTTTCTTCTTCTTTTGATTATATGATTATTTGTGTATGTGTGTGTGGTGGGGTGGGGGGTGGGATCTGTATGTGAGATATGTGTGAGAGAGAGAGAGTGGGTGTGGGTAACTGTGTGTGTGAGACACAGAGAGAGAGAGAGAGAGAGAGAGAGAGAGAGAGAGAGAGAGAGAGAGAGTGGGTGTGGGTATCTGTGTGTGTGACACAGAGACAGAGAGAAAGAGAGAGAGTGTGTGATTTGTTTGAGACTGAGTGAGTGTGTGTGTGTGTGTGTGTGTGTGTGTGTGTGTGTGTGTAAATTTATTCGTGAGAGTGTGTCTCTGCGTGCGTGTATGTGTAAGTTGTTGTTGTTGCATTTTTTGTCGTTGTTGTTTTGTTAGGTTTTGTTGTTTGGGTGGGATGTGGCTATTTTGTTTGCCACTTCCCGCCTTCCCCTTTTTGGCCCCCCTCCTTTTTTTTTTCTTTTAGAAGCGAGGAGGGGACTGGGGTGATGTTAAAGGTTTATTGGCCATCATAGAAATATTGATCTTTGTAGACACCCACATGATAACGGTTGCCGCAATTTAGAGAGCACACACACACACGCACACACACACACACACACACACACACACACACACACACACACAACACACACACACACACACACACACACATGCACTCTCTTACACACACATGCACTCACACACACACACACACACACACACACACACACACACACACACACACACACACACATGCACTCTCTTACACACACATGCACTCTCTCTCTCACACACACACACACACGCGCGCGCGCATGCACACACACATACACACACACTTTCTCTCTCTCTCTCTCTCTCTCTCTCTCTCTCTCTCTCTCCTCTCTCACACACACACACACACACACACACACACACACACACACACACACACACACACACACACACACACACACACAACGAGTCTTGTTTCACAGCTGCTCAGCTTAACGCCCTGTTTTTGGTACTGGAGTAGTGTTACACAGATCCCCCATCCATTCCTTTTTAGTTTCGTGGGATGGCTGTCTCCGTTGACAAAAACCACAAATAAAGGGGGGGGGGGGGGGGGGGGGGGGAGAAAACGATGTCATGGTCATCATCATCATCACTTGTATGATGATAATCATCATTTCTATGATCGTCCTTGTCATTGCCATCACCAACATCCTCAAATTCTTCTTCTTCTTCTCCTCTTCCTCCTCATCCTCCTTCGTCTTGTTCTTTCTCCTCCTCCTCTTCTTCTTCTTCCTCCTCCTCCTCTTCTTCCTCTTCTCCTCCAGTCTTATCATCACCATCATCATGAACGATGTGGCTGTCCTTGTCGTCATCATCATTTTCAAATCAATGGTTTTTACAGCATTGTATTTCTACATTGGTGTGTGTGTGTGTGTGTGTGTGTGTGTGTGTGTGTGTGTGTGTGTGTGTGTGGTACGCGGTGCGTGTGTGTGCGCGCACCTGGGTTTGTGTATGATAATTTTTTAAAGCTATCTTGGAATGTTTATACCAATCTGAAATGTATTTTCTTGTGTCTTGTGAGATATTTATAGATATCAATGTGCCTGTCAGTATTGTAATTGCCCTTCATGGGATGATTAAAGTGTTTTTGACTGACTTGACTTGATTATGAGGTGTGAATACAATTGCGTTCGGTACTCGTGAGATTGAAAGACGCTTAGTGTTTGCCCTAAAATTCTGAAACCTAATAATCTAACGAGAGAAAGAAAGGGGGGTAAAAAAAAAAAAAGAGAAATAGGAAAGAAAACCGTCAAACAAAAAGAAAAGAGGATATCCCAGAGGTCGAAAGGCGGCTACCTTAATTGTGGGCAAAAATGGTCGCATGCGGAAGTCTCACCATTGGTGAACAAATCTTGGAGCTCTAGCCAAGGAACAAAAGAAAAAGACGGAAAGGACAGCAAGAAACAATGAAAGAGAGAAAAAACACACCAAAAGGATACCAAACCACTCTGCAAATCATTGTTTAAAGAAAAGAAAAAAAGGAAACAACAGAGTATTTGAAAACCACACACACACACACACACACACACACACACACCACACACACACACACACACACCACACACACATCACACACACACACATTTAAAGTCACCAACACAACACTCTACCAAATAGGAAGCTTTGGAGAGAGGGGGGAAAAAAGTGTTACTATGTTGTTGTTTTCGTTCTCAGCCTCCACATTCCGTCTGCTATATAGTGACACCGCTAACGCACCCTGGGTTTGAAATGAGATCACGGCACCCCCTCACCCCTCGCCACCCTCTTCTGCCCCCTCCCCCTCCCCTCCCTTCGCTCTGCAGCCAGTGATGTTTTTGACTCGTACTGGCATCAAAGGAGGCAGTTTATAAAAAAAAAAAGTACCTTTTTGCTACTCGCTTAGTCTTAACTGGCATCTCAGATCTTGCATGTTTTTCTCTTCTTTTCTTTACTTTCTGTCTTTCACTTTGTGACCTTTCTCTGTTGGCGGGGACTGTACTGGGTGTATAGATGCTTTCCTGGTTTGGTGGGGTCCTTAAGTGGGTTTCAGTCGCTAACTGGATCAGGTTGTTTCAACTGCGCGGTTTAGAAGTAACGGGGAATTATTTCTAAAACTGCATGCATAGCACATCGTTTTCTATTAACACAGATGAATATGTAGCCCAATGTAACAGTCAAGAAAGAGAGAGAGAGAGAGAGAGAGAGAGAGAGAGAGAGAGAGAGAGAGAGAGGAGGAGAGAGAGAGAGAGAGAGTGAGTGAGTGCGTCTAGTGAAATGCACCTTATTTCGTTGTTATCTTTATTTGATGAATTCCAGTGCCTTTATTTTGGGTTGTGTTTTCATCTGTGTTGATATGAAACGATGGGCTAAGCAGTTCAGAGCCAATTTCCAGTTACTTTTGGACAGGGTAGAATGTCTTGATCCAGTTAGCGACAAGAAAACCCCTTAACGACACCATGCATCTTCAACATACGTGTGACAGTGTGTGTGTGTGTGTGAGTGTGTGTGTGTGTGTGGTGTGAGGGATAGATGGAGTGTGTGTTAGTTTGTGTATGAGAGAGAGAAGTGTGTGTGTGGAGAGAGAGAGAGGGAGGGGGGGGGGGGGGGGTGGGGGGGGGGGGAGAGAGAGAGAGCGTGAAGTTTCACAGAAAAACACCATTTTCTGTCAGTATGTTACGTACACCCTTGACTGACTTGACTTCTCTCCCACGACTCCTTGAAACGTTGATGATTTCTCCCTTAATTCATTGAGGAGTCGTGAGGACACCGCAGTACATTTCATTTTGTTTTGTCCTGGCAATTTGTCGTGGGCTAGTTGAAGCTGGTGGAGCCCATCCCTCTCCAAGTGATTAATATGCGCCCTATGACCAGTAAAATCCCAACTCCGTGAGTCGGTCACGGTATAGGATTCAATCCGAAACCCAAAAAGGCGAATGGATACCCACCTACCCACACACCTCCTTTGCTGAAACTCAAAACCGTTAAGCGAGAAGTGACTATCACGGACGTAGGAAGTGTATGCATGTATGTGCTTTTGGGACTGACTAACCCCCCCTCGCCTGGGCCATGGGACAATGAGAGAGGCACAGGAAAGATGGCCACATACCCAAAGCTGTCTGTGGGCGACAGACAGACAAAGCTCTCTTTCTCAGACGGCACAGCCGGAACAATCAAGGCTGAAACAGATGCTAAAACTGGTCACGTCTGTCACTGCAGACGGGCGTCTTAAGTTGCTGAATGAAAGTGTCACATTCAGCCCCACTGTTCTGTTCGGAATACGTCATGTTCTATTTCGGAGCGGGTGGCTGACATCCCCCCAGCCAAACAACGCCCAGCTTGAATTGAAACCTGTGTCCGTGTGTTGCGCCCGTGATCGATGTGCCGCGTGAAGGTGATTGAAACCTGATAACAAGATTCGGGATTAATCTATTTCAAAGGGGGGAAAAAGCCTACATGAAATTCAACAAAACCACAACTTGCAGATGTGGGGGTGTGAAAACACTCATGGCATAAGTCTTTTTATTTTATTTTTAAAAACACAAATGAATTTCACAAAGTTATGGGTATGAAAGTAGAAAGAGCATTCACAGAGCAATAAGTCAATAAGATATTTTAATACATCGACAAATCAATGGCAACGGGCAACAACAGTCATCACGTCACACATCTTTTCAAGGGTTTTGTGTGACACTTTGTCCTTTTTACACTGACAAGTCTGAACGAACAGGTTCAAACTGATGGCCTGTCTGAGTCGTAAAGTCGCAGAGGATTGTGAGTCCCTAGCTTTACAGACAATTGCCCACTAGGACTTCCCAGATGCGTGGGATGCACGCCCTCCCTCGCCCCTCCCCGCCGCCTCCTCCTTCTCCGTCCAGGTGCCTTTCATATTGGTGTCACAAACTAAGAACAAAACACTGAGGTTTTGGGTAGATTTTTTTTCTTCAGTTTATTCCAAATATATATTTATCAGGTTAAAAAAGTTGGCCACCTAACAGTAAGAAACAACAACAACAAAACAAACAAGACAACCATGATGATGATAGTAGTAGCATGAGATGATGATGATGATGATGATGATGATGATGATGATGATAATAAACTGTCCCCCATCAAGCACACCATCTTCCATCAGCTACTCAGTGCGCTGGGCTCATATCTTTCACTTCCAACACATAAAACGAACCCATCTAAATTACAGAGTTTAAAAAAAAAAATCGATCTGTCGTACATGGCAAGCTCAGATTTCGTGTGGCCAAGAAATCCACTTAGCAGATCACGAAATCCACTTAGCAGATCACGCGTCATCAACAGCACAACCGACAGTGCTGGAGAATCCGCGAGTACATAATATACATGCTAGACAGTCTCTTCAGTGTCCTTCATAGACCACCGGCCATAATTGGTGTCCTCTTTCTTATAAAAAAAAAATTTTAAATGGAACTTTTTGTTGAATGTGTGTGTTTGAAAGATGTGATGTATATGGTTTGGACAAGAGATGATCTCGGTTTATAGTCAGTAGTGGTAGTAGTAGTTGTTGTTGTTGTCGTTGTTGTTGTGAGCGTTCTGCAGCTTTAGCACCCTGAAGATAATCCAGAATATGCGCTTCGGTCTCATTTACCACTCCTAGAAATCTCTGCGAATTGGACCCCTCCCCCCCCCCCCCCCCACACACACACACACATACACACTCACACACACACACTCTCTCTCATCTCTCTCTCTCTTCTCTCCTCCTCTCTCTCTCTCTCTCTCTCTCGCTCTCTCTCTCGCCAATCATAACACCAACAAAAACTAAACAAATGAACAGACACATTCACAAATCCTTCATCTGGACAGATCAGCAGCAACTCGAAATACTATCCTTCAGATCATGAGTTCGACGCTCTAACCACTAAGCTCCCTCATTCCTCGTCTTCCCCTTCTTCCAAATGTTGAGGACACTGTGAAACAAGCATTACGGTTTCGTGTGCCATCAGTCAGAACGTATACGTGGGAGGCGACACTACCAAAGACATAGAGACTGAGTCACTGTACGAGAGTGAGTGAGCGAGTGAGTGAGTGAGAGAGAGAGAGAGAGAGAGAGAGAGAGAGAGAGAGAGAGAGAGAGAGAGAGAGAGATCTTTAATAGGCAAGGTGAAAGATTTTGTACCAAGCCTAGTCTTACAATGCCTTCTTGTATGTAAACGTAGTTATATACACCATTACAAGAGAGACAGTGGTAAGCACGTGGATAGATGAACCACACAAAAAAAGGGAAACAAACTCTCGAGGTTTCTCCATTTGGGGACTCTAATAGTTAAAACTTAACAAACAACAAATAGTTTTACCGTTACATGCAAAGACTAGAGAGAGACAGACAGACAGACAGACGTAGACACACAGACAGAGAGGCATGTGGATGAATAAGGTAGCAACAATGTTAAAAGGAAAAAGGCCTGAAACTGAGGGCAGGCTTGACCTGCTAAACCTCAAGTTTTTCGCCTGCCCTTGCATACATACCAAGAATTTCTGCAAGACCTACGGGTCCTGGTCCGGATAGTTCGTCTACTCGTTTGCTTCTTTATTTAACAACAATGCTTATTCACCAATGGTGAGGGGTTTTTTTGTGCATAAAGTAACCTTTTTTCCTCCCACTTATTAATTTTATTTATTCATTTCGAGGATAAGGGAATAAGCACTCACGTGTTTGTTTGTTTTTCTACATCAAGTCCCCGTATGTATGCAGTTTTGTACATTTTGTTATCCGTTCCCACCGGCACGCATTGGCCAACTCTTCCGAAAAGCCGAACGGGTTTTAACGTGCGCGCATGATATTCTGCCTGCGTTTGCACACGGGACCTCGGTTTATAGTCTCATCCGTAGGACCATCATTAAGGTAGCCACATTCTGACTTCAGAGAACTCAGAGGTTCAACATGACTGAGATTTTATTTTTAAAACCACGTTTGTCTGGGCTGTTGTCATAAGGTCGCCACACCTTGACATCCAAGCTAATAATCTATTGATCTCTTATTGTACTGTACTGTCTCTTCATTTATTCATCAGTTCATCTATTCTAGTCAAAGTCTCTTCGGTCTGCTCTAGCATAGTGTAGACTAGAGTCGTTCTGGTTTGATTGAGGGGAAACTGGTTTATGAAAAGATGACTTGGTGGCCAAGAGAATTTCAAAGAACTGTATGAAAGGTGAACTGAAGACAAATGGGGAGAGAGAGAGAGAGAGAGAGAGAGTGAGAGAGAGAGAGGGGGAGAGAGAGAGAGAGAGAGAGAGAGAGGCATACACTCACACCACCCCCACAGGGGGGGGGGGGGGGCGGGGGACAGATCAGCAGAGAGGGGGGGGGGGGGGGGGGGAGAGAATCAGCCAAAGAGAGACCGACAGAGACACACAGACAGAGAGAGAATGCAGTGCACTCAGTGTAGCAAGTCAGTCCGTGTATATTACATGTAGCTCAGTGCTTCCCTCCCCCACAAACGGGAAAACCCGGCTGGCTGGCAAGAGTTAAGGAAGGGTGTAGGCTACAAGGATTATTATAATAGAGGAAAACCACACAGTGCAGACTCTGCACTCTGAAGTTCAAGCCAAGAGAGAAGATGGAATTTCTTTTTTGGGTGGTTTTTTGTGGTTTTCTTTTGGTTGGTTCAGATGGTCCAAGAACGATGCTTGCCAAACACATATACACAGATTTTGAGAGAGAGAGAGAGAGAGAGAGAGAGAGAGAGAGAGAGAGAGAGAGAGAGAGAGAGAGAGAGTTTGGGTTCAAATTTGAGTTGAAAGCTGAAGTCGGCTACGAATCATGCACCATCTCCAGCCTCTCTCTCTCTCTCTCTCTCTCTCTCTCTCTCTCTCTCTCTCTCTCTCTCTCTCTCTCTTCTCTCTCTCTCTCTCTCTCTCTCTCTCTCTCACCTCATCCCTCTCTTCCTCCTCTCATCTCTCCAAAACACACACAAACATACAACACACACCACCATCCATCCATCTTTCCACTTTTAAAAAGGAAGGATATAGCAGGGCTAGATGGATTAGGACGACACATGTGAAGTAAACACTTCAGTGATAAATATGCGAGGTGCATGATGCATTTCATATATGTGTGTGTGTGTGTGTACGCGCGCGTGTGTGTACGCGTGTGTGTGTAAAGAGGGGGTGGTGTGTGTGTGTATAAAAAAGGGGATGAGGAGAGTGTTGTTTGGCTGGCAGGTGGTGCGCGCGTGTGGGTGTTGTGTGTAATCGCGTGTTTGTATGGTGTTGTAGTGTGTGTGTTTGCCGGCAGGCAGTGCGCGCGCGCGTGTATGTGTGTGTGTGTGTGTGTGTGCTCGCGCGAGTGTGTGCGTGCGTGAGCGTGCATACGTGCATGTGTATGTGTGTGAATTCGAATTCGATAAAAGTTAAAACTGAACGACCATGACGGTACAAAATGTCCATGTCAGTGCCCCGCAAAAAGACAGGCCTTTTTTTTTTTTTAAAAGGAAACCTGTGAAGTAAGTACTATTGGCATGGCACTAAAATGACAAATCACAACTTAGGGTTTTTACCCAAACTAGGATTGGTATCTAGAGTCAATTCTTTTCTTCTTTTTTTTTTTGCACAGACAAAAGAAAAAGGAGAGGGAGGTGAGTGCATGTGTGTTAGGTGGTGGGGTGGGGGGTGTTACATAAAAACTGCGCAATAGATAGTTCAATACACCACATTCTGTATTCCCTTTTTAAAAAAAAAAAAAAAAAATCTAAGCGTAGTATCTTGACAATCTCATTTCTTTTCCTTCCCGGTAACTCCTTTTTAAAAGCAATGATTTTGCGATTTGAGGGCCAAGCTTCAGTGAACTGGGGTGCAAAGTCCACGTTACCGATTACGGCTGATAAATTAGAGTAGGAAGGCAGAGAGACAGACAGACAGACAGAGTGAGTGTGTGTGTGGGGAGGGGGGGGGGGGGGGGCACGGGTAGATCATCCTGGCCTTTGTTTTGTCGGGTGGATTGCGCGAGTTGCGTAAGCTGTTTTGTTACGACATAGAAGAAGTAGGTTACATCAGCATTTAGTCATTCGGGACTGACAGGTCGAAACAACCGCTTGGCTGACAAATTATTTTGCTCTTCAGAGAGAGAGAGAGAGATTTTATTTATTTTATTTTATTCTTTTATATCGAGGATAATGGAATAAACACGTATGTGCTTTTTTACATGCAATCCCCGTGTATATGCGGTTTTGTAATTGTTTTCATCTGTTCCCACCCGCATACAAAGGCCTACTCTTACGAAAAGCGGAACAGGATTTAACGTGTGCGCAAGATGTTCTGCCAGACAGAAGACAGATAGAGAGCTCAGCCTAGAATACATT
>CM054166.1:25859467-25874467 GCA_028751875.1 Rapana venosa
TTTTTTTTTTTTAAAGAACCGAGCTAGACGAACACAAACCATTGAGGATTATGAATCTAAACTTGTAAACGAGAATAAAAGATTTCAGTGGAAAAAAATTAATGGCTGGACATAAAAAAACACAGGAAAAAACCCAGTAAAAAGCTATTATAAAACAATAATGATATGGACAGCAGAAAAAAATGGAGGGTGAACGAAGGAAGAAAGAGGGAAGGGAGAGTGAAAGATCAGTAACGCGGAAGAGAACAAGACACAGGACAATGGCTAAAAAGATAATATTGATAGTGATGACGATGATAATAATAATAATAATGATAATAACAGCGATGATTATGATAATAAAACTGACTTGTAAGGGACATCAGAAATGAAAGAAGGAAAATCAGTCAATAACAAAAACGCACGAGAAAACACGAAGATAAAAATTGAGATTGTTTAATTATCATCAGTCAATAATCAGAGTACGACATCGTGACATGAATTTATAACCGAAATCATTAAGAAACTGCTTCTGAGAATTTGTTTCATTTATTACATGCACTAACACGACCTCAATATTCGTTGGGTACTCGACCATCGTGACAATAATTTATAAACTGTATAAAAACCACTAAAATAATGAACCACTTATCCAAAAGATGTGTACGCCTAATATGTAGTATATAATTGAATTGAGCGGGATGAGTTAAATTGTTATGGTATAGGGAGAGAGGAGAGGCCGTTTAACGTAAAATCATCCTGGGGTTTACCCGGCGGGGGTGGGGGGGGGGGGGGGGGGGGGGGGGGGGGGGTGGGGTGGGGGGGGGGAGGGGTGAAGAGGGGTATATGAATACTGTGCCATCGATATTCCTATACCAAATTTTTATTTCGAGTACCATCCATAACCCCCCCCCCCCCCCCCCCCCCCCCCCCCCCCACCCCAGCTTTTTTTTTTTTTTAATGCAACCTACCCAAAATAAACCTTTCATGATGTATTTTAAAGGAAGGTGTATACGTGGTTTGTGGTTTAGGTCATTTTTTTGCCACGATCACACACACACACACACACACACACCACACACACACACACACACACAACACACACACATACACACATACATACATACATACAGAGAGAGGGGAGAGAGAGGAGAGAGAGAGAGAGAGAGAGAGAGAGAGAGAGAGAGAGAGAGAGGCCTGAGCCGGTCGCTTACTTAGTCACACGCTGCCGAAACTGTTTTGCAAATGATTGGTAATGCAAAACTTAGTATCTGCTATACTTGGCCCAAAGGCATGACTGACCTACAAACGTATTGCCTTGTACCAGGCCGGGTAGCTATGAGGCAACAGCAGGTAACGTAGCCTTGTCAGCCGGGTAGGCCTGATGCAATAATAGCAGTAGCCTTGTCAGCTGGGTAGGTGTAATGCAATAATAGCAGTAGCCTTGTCAGGCGGGTAGGTCTGATGTAATAATAGCAGTTAGCGTGGTCAGCAGGAAGGTTAACCGCAAAGTCTTGCCAAGGAGGCCACTTCTGAGGCGTTGACGAATCGTTGTGTGTGTGTGTGTGTGTTGTGTGTGTGTGTGTGTGTTGTGTGTGTTTTGTTTGTTTGTTGAAGAGAGTGAGTGAGTGAGTGAATGTGTGTGAGAGAAAGAGAGTGAGTGAGTGAGTGAATGAGTGAGTGTGTGTGTGTATTATTTATGTATTTAGCTATTAACTTTATCATTCTTTTATTTCGAGGATGATGGAATAAGCACTCGTGTGCTTTAAAATTTTTGTTATAAATACTTCCAGTCCTTTATATATATATATATATATATATATATATATATATATATATATATATATATATATATATATATATATATAATTCTTTTATATCGAGAATAATGGAATAAGTACTTATGTGCTTTTTTTTCGTCCAGTCCCCGTGTGTATGCAGTCTTGTAAATTGTCATCTGTTCCTACCGGCACACAATGGCCTACTCTTACGAAAAGCGGGACAGGATTGAACGTGTGCAGTCCCCGTTTGTATGTGGTTTTGTAAAATTTGGCTTCCGTTCCCACCGGCACACAATGACATACTCTTCCGAAAGGGGGAACAGGTAGGTATAATGTGTATGCAAGATATGTGTGCGTTCACACACACACTGGACCTCGGTTTATGGCTCATCCGAATGACTTTTGGAGGAATGGAGTCGAGTAGGCACTGATGTTAACCCCAGAGGAAAAAATCCCCTTGAATGGTAGTGGTGGTGGTACCCCCCCTTCCCCCTGCACTGCTATGACCCTGGTTTTACCTCGATTACGCAAGCGAAGGAGTCTGTTTGAGACCACCGTTGAGCCGTGTTCTAACAGAGTGACAGTATGAAGCATACGAAGTCAATATTGCATCAGCCGTCACTCCCTTACTGTATTATGCTCCTAGGACGGCTTGACCCATTGATTGAGTGAGTGATTGCTTGGTTGGTGAATTGATTTACGTGACTGACTGACTGATTTAGGGATTGATTTAATAAATCGTGGTTCTTGTTCTTTCGATGTATAAGAAAATGGATTTGTTGATATTCAAAGACTGTAGTTGTACTGTTTACTGGGATAAAAGTAATGTTTTCATGTTTATTGTTGTTGATTGTTCTGTTCTTTTTGTAATGTTTTTTTTTTTAAAAACAACCACGGTTTTGGTCATGGTGTGTTGTACTGTTTACTGGGATAAATGTTTTCATGTTTATTGTTGTTATATTGATTGACGGATTGTTCTGTTCTTTTTCTTATGTGTAAGAAAACTTTTGTTGATGTTCAAAGGCTGAGGTGTACTGTTTCCTGTGATAAATGTTTTCATCTTTACTTTATTGTTCTTTATTAATTATTGATCTGTTGGGGCTTTTTTCCCTTATGCATAAGAAGATGGTTTTGTTGATATTCGAAGACTGTGTTGTTCTGTTTCCTGAGATAAATGCTTCCATGTTTTATCGTTTTTATGTTGATGGATTGTCCTTTTCTTTTTCTAATGCATAAGAAAACGGTTTTGTTAATATTCGAAGGCTGTGTTGCATTGTTTCCTGTGATATAAATGGTTCAATGTTTATTGTTGTGTATTGTTTCCTGTGATAAATGTTTCCATGTTTATTGTTGTGTTGAATTGTTTCGTGTGACAAATGCTTCCATGTTTATTGTTGTGTTGTATTGTTTTAAATATATGGGATGTGACTGACTCACATGAATTTCTCTGGGTTTATTTAGATTGGTAAAGCACTCGTATTTGATTCATTGATTGGTTTGGCAGATTGACTCACTGATTGACTCACAGGTCGATTGACTCGCAAATTAACTTACTCGTTGATTGATTAATTGATTGATCAATGGATTCGATGATTGACTCATTGAATGAACGATTGATTGATTGGGTGGTAGATTTGTGTGTACGAAGGTTATTTAAGGCAACTAACTGTAAGAAGGGTATTCCCCGCGTCCTCTTCTTCTGGCTCTCTACGCCTCAGGAAGCGAGGATTCTTCTTGTAACAAATCCAATTTGCTGGGTTTTTCCCCCTCCCCCCTTTTATCCCGTATCATTAGTGAGATGACAATGGTACGGAGAGAGACAGACAGACAGAGACAGACAATCATTCATCCTTCCCAGTGGAGAGATATCTTTTTTTTCCTTTTTAATGCATTGAAAGCGCAGATTCTTTCTGTCTTTCTTTCTTCTTCTTTCTTCTTCTTCTTTCGGACTGGGAAAAAAACCACAAAAAACCAACCCAGCTACAAAATGAATGTAACCACCAGTCACTACAGCAAGTTGATTAAAAAAAAAGAAGAAGACAAAAGAACAAACAAACAAAAAGACAGGTTATTGTAAACACAGACACCAGGGGGAAAAACAAAAAGAGAGACAGAAACAAAAGAGTCAGAGATCGAAAGCATTCATTCAGCCTGCAGACTTTTTCCAGAAAGAAATCACCGCCCGTTACCCCTTTCCCCATAAGCCTATTCTCTAATATCTATATAACTAAGGTGTGTCTTATGAAGGGGGTGTACGTCGGCAAAACGATTGAACGCGGCTGCCGTCGGCGTATGCGTAAGCCTCTGGCGGAATGCCATTGAATGTTTGCGCCGAAAAGTCGTTCAGCGTTCGTCGCCCACGCGTCAAAGCTTTGTGGGCACATATTTCGAGTACTACGTCAGCAGCCTCGGCGGACCGGCCTCGATGACTCACTCGCCTAGGAGACTCCTTATTTTTGAGCTAAAAATAACTTGTTTGGCACGTATCACGGTCAACCCCCGAGAAAAAAAGTCGGGGAACACGCGGGGATCACATGATCGCATGACGTCAGCTCTTTGCCGGTGCAATCGTACCGTTAGAGCGTGGCGAAGGTTTCATAAACGTATAATATATGTATATATATAAGTATATGTGTTGTCGCTTACCACGTGGTTGTTTTGGCATTGTCATCATTGTAGTAATGTTATTGTTATCGCCAGTAAAACAAAAAGATAGTGAGAGAGGGGGATCTTCAGGTACTGTAACAGTGTTGAAATAATTGTTTTAAATTGATTTTTGAATGGTTTCTTTGTTTGCTTGTTTAGTTTTGGGTCTAAACCCCTTAACTTAAATCTATTATTTTGTATTATTCGTTTTATTTTGCTTTTTGTGGTATTCTTTTATTTTACTTTATTTTTAAATTCTGTTTTAGTTTTCTTGTTTGGTTTTGTTCAATTTTATTTCGTTCCGTATTACTTTAATTCGTTCTGTTTTGGTTTGAATGTTTGAGTCACGCTCTCTTTTCTTTATTTTTTTCCCCTTTTCTGTCCGTTTTGGGGTGGGGGGGGGGGGGGTTGTTGTTTTTGTTTCTGTTTTGGTCTTTCTTTTATTATTGTTCGTTTATTTCTTTCTCTCTGTTTCTATTTCTCTCCTCCCTCCCCCCCCCCCCCCCCCCCCTCTGTCTATCTGTCTGTCCTCTCTCTCTCTCTCATCTCTCTCTCTCTCTCTCTCTCTCTCTCTCTCTCTCTCTGTCTCTGTCTTTTTCTGCCTGTCTTTCTTTCTTTCTTTTTGCCATATTTCTTTCTTGCCTTTTTTCTTTCTGTTTTGATTCCTTCATGTCTCTCTTTCCCCTATATTTCCTACCTTCTTTCTTGTGCGTTTCTTTCTCTTCGGTGTCATTGCTGTCGTTGTTGTCAAGTTGTTGTTAAAACACAATTGCTGTTTTTTTTTTTTTTCCAGTCCTTTTTCGCACTATTTTGGACTGCTTAAAATTGACAATCCCCCCGTCACACACACACACACACCACACACACACACACACACCACACACACAACACACACACACACACACACACACACGAGTCAACAATTTGGAAATAATGATAACAACATTTTTTGTTAATAACACAAACTTTAATCTTCATATACTACGTTTATGCAGAACAGTAAAGATTCACATGGTTATTGGGTTTACAGAAAATCTGGAGTGTTAAAAGCAGATTAATTTTCTGAAACAAGGATTGATTTGAGAGTATCTCATTTAAGAACGATAGAAGACCATTGGAGCCTGAATAGAAAAAAAGAGTGACACCCAGAAGTTCTTCTCCTCCATCTTCTTTTTCTTTTTCTCCTTCTCCTCTTTCTTCTTTTCTTTCTCCTCCTCCTCCTCCTTCTTCTTCTCCTTCATTTTGATACTACCGTCTTAATTTTTATACTACCGCTACTAGTACTATCACTACTACTACTGCCACTGCTATTACAACTTATTTTTTTACACTACTAATACCACAACCACCACCACCACTACTACTACTACTACTACTACTACTACTACTACTACTACTTACTAACTACTACTTTACTACTACAACTACTACTACTACTACTACTACTACTGCGACCTCTCCTCTGAAGTTCTAAGAAACGCCACATAACAGCATGCAGTATTTCAACTAATCCTCACTGTACCGCCGATACGTTACTTAAGTCAGTAGCACGGAGACTAACAATCCGTATCAAGACATTAGTCACAACCGACATTTTCTTTTTTTGTTCAATGCTAAACTACCCTCGGCCTCACTCACTCCTTCCCCCCTCCTTCCTTCCTGCCCCCTTTTTGCCATTCCATAAATTATTATTCCCCCACTCCTAGAAGGCGTCTAGTACGCGCCCATGGATACTCTAGCGCCCTGCCCACCCCTGCCCCTTGTATTCGGGGTGTGGGGTTAGAGGGAGTAATAAGTGATATATATTATACTGGGGGAAGGGGGTAAAAATGGAGAGCTGGGTGGTATCAACAATATTGTAAATCACACACACACACACACACACACACACACACACACACACACACACACACACACACACACACACACACACAGTCATTGCACACAGACATATTTTTAAGGCCTATGTAATATTGCTGTCCTGTTGATGGTGCAACGCAGGCCCCTGGCCAAGCCAGAAGCTTTGTCCGTTATTGATTTCAGTATAAAGTGCTAAGCCCTAAATCACGGTGCTGTTATACTTTGACATTGTTATTTATTCAGCGCTATATAAATTCCATACATTTATTATTATTATTATTATTATTATAGGGGGTCGTCTTCAGTCACATGACAAGCGCTTAGCCCAACAATCTGCACTCTTCAGTGGCAGCACAGGGAAGGAAAGCTCTCTGAAGTTGGAGTGTGGCTTTGTATGTACATAATCATTATGCTTAGGGTCTTCGGAAACAAGTCCTACGCGCTAATTTCTCTCATCCAGTGTGTGTTTACAGTCTCACAGTGATTCCCATGCGTGATGATTGAGACAGAATGCATGCTCTGGGTGACGCCCAGAGTGTTAAGATAAGGAACGGCCAACAACAGTAACAACAACAACAAAAGTTATCTCTCTAGTCCTGGGATTATTTGTCATATTGATCGGCTTACGAGTGTGTGTCACAGCAAAAAGCTTGTAGCTTATGGTGTGTTCAGTTGAACGATGAAATTAACATGAACTGTTGAGCTTCAAAGTGTAAACCAGTAAAATTGAATTTGCATCGATTGCAATTTTTGTTGATATAAAAAGAGATATAAAAAAAGAGGAAAATAACATCAGAAAACACATCTAATTATAGAATAAACACACAAAGAGTAGTGGGAATAGAAAACCAGAGAAAAGGAGACAGAGAGAGACCAACTTAAGAAAATAACCTCACGGCCCAAAACACTGTTGGTCAATTTTAATAATTTCAAGGTTATAATTTATTACATAAACAACGATAGTTATTGAATAAATCGTATACAGAATCAAATCGTCATTACAGAAGATTGCTATGCAAATTATTTCTTGCTTTCTTTTCAACAATCACAGACATAAGTGGGGAGCAAAAAGAGTGAAATACGTTTATCAAGCCTGTACTGAGAAAATTCAAATTAATTGGCTACCATCATACCACAAAAAGTATTATCAAAATAGTTTTGAATCGGATATAAATTGATGGACAATATGAAAAAAATGACTGTTTCCATATTGAATTCGTGGCTGCCTGTTAAAAAAACAATTTGCAAATGAATATGTTCGGGAGAAAGTGAAGCGATTGTGTAGGCACGACCTAGATCAAAATGGGGACAGAACAAGAAATAAGTGTTCAGCTTTCTCTTGTGTATTACCACAAGCACAGGATGGATCGTTTGCTGTGTGACGATGGAACATCATATATTTTAAATCACTTCTTGCAAGTCGAAGCCGACAAAGCAATATTATCTGTTCTTTTGTTTCGCCGTGATAAAAATACAAAGGATCGTAACAGATAAGTATAGGTTTTACTTGTTTGCTTAAATTGCTGGTTTTTTTTCTTTCAGTGGCGCTGGCCTGTGGTAAGGCTATTTTAGGGAGGGGAGAGGCTGAACTTTATATGGAATAATGTTGATCTGTTGCATTGGTGAGACAGGTGGAATTTGTTTAACAGTCTCTCCTAATATTTCACACTGAAGTGTTCAGCAACAAATATATAGCAGGTGTTTTTGCGCGCGCGCGCGCGTGTGTGTGTTGTTTGTTTGTTCATTTGCTTGTTGTGTTTGGTTGGGTTGTTGTTTTTTTGGGGGTAGTATGTTGGTTTTTTCTTCTTTGTTTATTTTTAGGGGCTTGTTAAAAGGCAGTCATGTCTGAGTCATCTTTGCCACCCCCACATCATAAACGTCCATCATCTCTTCTATCTCTGTCTCTGTCTGTCTTATTATCTCTGTCTCTGTCCCTGTCTTTATCTCTGTCTCTATCTCTGTCTGTCTGTCTGTCTTTATCTCTATTTCTTCTGTCTTCTCTCTCTCTCTCTCTCTCTCTCTCTCTCTCTCTCTCTCTTCTCTCTCTCTCTCTCTCTCTCCCTCCTCTCTCTCTCTCTCTCTCTTCGACTATCTTTGTCTCTGTCTGCCTCACTCTCTCCATCTTTATTTCTCTTCAGTTCTCTCCCCCCCCCCCCCCCCCCCCCACCCCCCACCCCCACTTTCAGTGATTCTTATCTCTCCCTCCCTCTGTGTCTGTGTGTAGACGCTCCTCATCTGTTTTGTTGTCGCTTTCTGTTTCATTCCTCTCTCTCTCTCTCTCTCTCTCCTCTCCTCTCTCTCTCTCTCTCTCTCTCTCTCTCTCCCTCCCTCTCTCTCTCTCTCTCTCTCTCTCTTCTCTCTCTGTTCAGCGTTCACCGTATCTATCTATATCTGTCTCTATGAGTGTTTCTCATAATCATTAATTTCAGAGGATTGCGTCAGTCTGGCAGCAGCTGGGCAGATGCATAGCAGTCAGTTTGGCCTGTGTTTCTGATGTCACTCACATGATTCCACGAGCATGGTGGCTTACAGCAACAGCCAGGCCTAGCAGTGCAGACAGCTCATTACTAGTCGTACATCTTCGGTTGTGGATACTCGTGGTGACTCCCGGCTGTCCCTCTGTGTGTGTGTGTGTGTGTGTGTGTGTGTGTGTGTGTGTGTGTGTCTTCAATTTTACGTCTGTTCACTTAAAGTGATATTAGACGAATGTGTGTGTGTGTGTGTGTGGTTGTTATTGTTGCTCATTTTTGTGTGCTGTGCTGGGTTTTGTGTGTGTGTGTGTGTGCGCGCGCGCACGCGTACGTGTGCCTGCCTGTCTGTGTGCTTGTGTGTGTCTCAGTTTCTCTCTCTGTCTTGTCTGTCTGTCTCTCTCTCTTTCTCCCTTCCTGTATCTTTCTCTGTTTCCCCTGCGCGCGCACGCGTACGTGTGCCTGCCTGTCTGTGTGCTTGTGTGTGTCTCAGTTTCTCTCTCTGTCTTGTCTGTCTGTCTCTCTCTCTCTTTCTCCCTTCCTGTATCTTTCTCTGTTTCCCCTCCTCCCCCCCCCCTCCCCCCCCCCCCCCCCCCGTGAATTTGTGCCCATACATATATATATATATATATATATATATATATATATATATATATATATATATATATATATATATATATATGTGTGTGTGTGTGTGTGTGTATATTATACCATGTCGTATTAGATTATGTATATTTAGGCCAGCGGAGTATCTACATGTTGTGCCGGGGTATGGGAGTAGGGGAAGGGTGGTGGTATTACAATCCAGTTTCTACAGGAGAAAATTCCTGTATCATCTGGTCGCAACCACCCCACACCAGATTGGAGGAAACAGATCAGTCTTTTCCCTCAGGATGTCACTGAACGCACATACTCTCTCACACTTAAAGCGTTATACAGTAGAATACGATAGGATACAGATCAGTTTCTCGAGTCGCCAGAGGCCTTTCGTCTGCATTTTTTCTCCTCTGGCGAAGGTAGGGAAGGTAGGCATCCGTCGAAGTACTTCTTGAGTTAGAAAAGCCCGGCGGTTCAAATCCCGCTGGTTGCCGAACTCCCCATGCACGCTGTCCGGCGTGTATATATATATATATATATATATATATATATATATATATGTGTGTGTGTGTGTGTGTTATGTTTTCATTCCTCGGTTACAGCTCCGAGATTCATCAGTGGTGAGATTTTTGCATATGCGACCGCCCCGCGCTGCCCCCCCCCCCCCTCCCCCCTCCAACACACACACAGCATTTAGGTAACTGCATTCTGATTGAGCAGGAGAACGTCTTAATATGGTTTTCGTTTATGGGGTTCTGAAGCGGAAGTAGGAAGAAGTGAAACAATATGTGCCCCTTTTATGTGGTGAGGCTATGTCCGGTTATCTGTGAGTGATTTTTCCACGAAAAGTTGGTCCGTCTGGCTTTTGAGTGGTTCCATGTATAGATCTTGAGTAAGCGTCTTGTGGTTGCTTAAGGTGTGCGTGTGTGTGAGGGGGTGGGGTGGATAAGGAAGGGAAGATAGGGAATTGAATGCCAGAAGAGATAGAAAGTAGAGAGAAGTGGTAGATGTAAGGGAGAGAAAAAGAAACCTAGCTCGGTAGTTGTATTTCTTTATGCTGTTTGATTTCTTATTCAGTCAGTCAGTCAGTCATCCATTCCGGCATTTACATAGTTACTAACCTACTGACTTACTGACCACTGACTGACGTACTCGCAGAATTACTTTTTCTTTACTGACTTAAGTTGATTTCATACCTGTCCTTTTTTCGTTTGGATTTAGACAACGTTTGTTTAATGCCGATTACTGTGTACAACTTTCTCCTTCATTTCACTTGCTTTGTTTTTCTTTTCTTTTTTTCCTTCTTTCTTTAAAAAAGTTTTTTCATGGTGTTTCATTATTTTGGGGGGTTATTTTTTGTTGTTGCTTCCCCTTTCCCTTTTTTTTGTTGTCTTTCTTTTTCGTCTTTTTCTTTGCAGGTCTTTTTCTTTCTCTTCCAATTTGTTGTTGTAACTTTTGTCATTGTTAAAATCGTGTGCTTCACATTCCTCCTCCTCCTCTTCTTCTTCCACTTCTTCAATCTCCTCTTTTTTGTGCTTGTTTTTCTTTCTTTCAGTACTTTTTTATTTATTTATTACTTTGGGTTTTTCTTCCTTCTGTTCTTTCATTCTTTCTTTTTTTCCTTCTTTTCTTTTCTTTTCTCTCTTTCTTCCTTTCTTTCTTTTACTTTCGTTTGTTCTGACGACCCGGGTTCGATTCCTGTTCAAGGGGATATTTTCCCCTGGAGTTAACACCAATGCAGACTCCACTCTCCCCAAAAGTCTTTCGGATGAGACTATAAACCGAGGTCCCGTGTGCGAACGCACGCAGAACATCTTGCGCACACGTTAGATCCTGTTCCGCTTTTCGTAAGAGTAGGCCATTGTGTGCCGGTGGGAACGGATGACAAAATTTACAAAACCGCATACACACGGGGACTGGATGTAAAAAAGCACATAAGTACTTATTCCATTATCCTTGATATAAAAGAATAAGTAAATTTTTAAAAAATAAATACTTTTCTTTCTGCCTTTTGCCATGTCATCATTCCCATTTCTTTCTCGTCCTCTTCTTAAAATCTCTGTTGGTCTAATTTTTGTCTTCTGCCGTTTCTCCTCAACTAAAATATTGCCATGATAATAGCATATATATATATATATATATATATATGTATGTGTGTGTGTGTGTGTATGTGTACAGTGTGTGTGAGAGAGACAGACAGACAGACAGACAGACAGATTCATACATACATACATACATACATACATACATACATACATACATACATACATACATACGTACATAAATGTGCACTTATACAAACACACAGATACATTGCTATTTACGGTCTGAAAACTTTTGATTATAAGGTTAAAAACGTGACAATGAAATTCCTCTTTCCACCATCACTCAACTCAAAAAAACATGACAACCACCACCACCACCACCACCATCCCAACATCCCCCACCGCCACATAACCCACAACACCCCTACACCACCACCAGCTACTACCACCCCTCCCCAACTCACACACACACACAACACACACAACACACACACACACACACACACACACACACACACACACACACACACACACACACACACACACACACACACACATTAAAAAAAACCCAACTCCACAATAAGGGAAAATGCCAAGTTAAAATGCTGGACATAATTATCGTATCGTGCCACGGCCACACGAAAAGCCATTCATTCCATTCACGGTCGTTCCTGCAGCGGTTCAATGACAACTGACCACTCACTATACTGTACTACTACATACATGCTTGCGGGGAGAATACGGGGTGTCTGCATCACATATCATATCATGTATCAATGGTCGGCGGTGCCCACGGCTCCACAGTTTTGAGAGCAGGTGCTGTGCTTTTTTTTTATTTTTTAAACCCGCGGCAATGAATATTATTTATAAACATTCTCGTCTGTTCCAGAGAGCTAAAGATGAGAGGGGGAGGGGGGGGGGGGGTGTTAGAAAAAAAAGAAAGAATGAATGAATGAATTTATGAAAGAGCGAAATATGATAATAATAGTAATATATAAGTTGATGCTGGTGGTGGTTGTTGGGTACTCCTATTTCATGCGCTGCTTTTTGTGGTGATGCTATTTTGATGGAGTGAAATTTATAGCGTTAGTCCAAGTTTAAAAACGAAAGGAAATACCAAAAGCGGAGGTGGGAGAGAGAGGGGGGGGGGGGGGGGGTGGCATTAAAAAAACCCCACATGACAGGTTAGAGAAAAAAAACCGAGAGAGATAAGCTGAAGTTCATTGACCCCGTATTTGCACTACCATAAGGAAGCAGAAGAACTTTCTTTTCTTTTTTTGTTCTTTCTTTTTTCTTTTTTTTCGGGGGGGGGGGGGCAATTGAAATGACAAAAAATCCGACTTTTGGGGTTTTGTTTGCTACTACATTCCCTCTTCTCTCTCTCTTCTCTCTCTCTCCTCTCTCTCTCTCTCTCTCTCATCTCTCTCTCTCTCTCTCCTGTGGAGTACAAAATTATCATATTTTTGTTGTTGTTTTGAACTGAGATTGCCGAAGGTTCTTGCAATATGATAAATTGCATGTATACTTTGTGGGCCATGTGTTCTAGAAATCTGTCTCTTTCTGTCTGTCTGTCTCTCTCTCTCTCTCTCTCTCTCTCTCTCTCTCTCTCTCTCTCTCTCTCTCTCTCTCTCTCGTTTGGTGGGGGGAAGGGTAAGTGGAGAGAGAGAAAGACAGACAGAGAGCTGTACCATATTTGTGACTCAGTTTACAGGTGTCTCTTCTGGTTTATTCTCAGACACTTGGTCAGACCTGACATGGCTTTCGTGGTCACTTGGGCTATAAATAGAATCCATGAATGGTGTTCTTTAATTCAGGGGTGTTTTAAATGGTGGATGCTCCCCTGTATGATTTCAACGGTGGATGCTCCCCTGTATGAGTTCAACGGTGGATGCTCCCTTTTATGATTTCTGGATGCTGTTTGTATGATTTCAATGGTGGATGCTCCCCTGTATGATTTCAGTGGTGAACATTGGCATGAGTTCTGAGAACGATATGATGGTGCTTTGGGTCACTGATTTGGAGAACACTCTGTCTTTTCTTCTCTCTCTCTCTCTCCCCTCATCCTCTCTCTCTCTCTCTCTCTCTCCTCTCTCTCTCTCACTCTCTCTCTCTCCTCTCTCTCTCTCTCTCTCTCTCCCCCTTCCCTCCGCTGGTTCCCTCATTTGCTCTTGTATTTAACGCCTGTTCACTATTAGTGATATTAGACGGAAATAAAGGACTGACAGAAGAAATAAAAGAAAACAATAAGGAAAGAGGAGCCGCTTAACAGTTTGGCATCAAACCACGAATATAACCCCCCCCCCCCCCCCCCCCCCCCAATTTAAAGTAGTGAAAACAGTCCAACACAACGTTTAAGGCATGCAGAAATTGCGCCGCGTCCAAGAGATTTAGAGATGGGGGGGGGGGTTTACTTTTATCTAACAGAATTGTGTCTAAATTGTCGTCAAAAGCATTTTTGTGTGAAAAGGTTTTCGGTGAGAAAATGATGGGGAGCTTTTGATTTGTACAATAAACTGTGCGGCAGAAAACAAAAAAATTGTCCAGCACTTGACACTTTGTGTGTGTGTGTGTGAGTGAACGCAAAACTTTGTTTTGAGAGCGTTTAGTCTTATTTTGCAGGAAACGGTGGTAACCAGTCTCTCCTAACATAGCAAAGACTACGACGTTCATTCTTTTTAAAATGTGACCTAAAGAAACCATACTTTTGTGTGGTGCTGTCTTTACATTTTGTACGATCTTGAAATCTCTTTGAAAAGGTTTTTCTTTAACTAAAGGAAGACTGTTCTTGACTGAAGGATGCACAGAAACTTCAGAGGACTGTCCTGAACTTCGTGCGGCTTTATCAGCTGTTGTAACTAATTCATTACCACAGGGATCAAAATGAGAGGGCACCCAACAAAAACAGACACCTACCATTTTGTACCTTTCAGTCTCACACTCTGTGTAAGTGTGAATGTGTGTGTGTGTGTGTGTGTGTGTGTGTGTGTGTGTGTGTGTGTGTGTGTAAAGAGATAGATGCGTCATATCTTTTTTTTTTTTTTTACAAGACCAGTCATGTTAGTTTGTGTGCTCACCTAGCTACGATTCTATAGTACATAATTGTTATTAAGGACATAAATACAATAGTTTTGGCAATGTCAGTCATGAAACTTTTACACAGAATTTCGAGATGTGACGAAATTTTAATAATAAAAAATGAGAGAGAGCAAGAACAAAGTGTGTGTGTGTGTGTTTGACACCGCTCTCTCTCTCGCTCTCTCTCTCTCTTCTCTCTCTCTCTCTCTCTCTCTCTCTCTCTCTCCTCTCTCTTCTCCTCTCTCTCATCCTCTCTCTCTCTCTCTCTCTCTCTCTCTCTGCTCTCCTCTCTCCTCCCTCTCTCTCTCCTTCTCTCTCTCTGTGTGACACCAGTCTCTCTCTGTCTCTCTCTGTGACACCAATCTCTGTCTCTCTCTCTCCACTCACTCGCTCACTTTCTATCTTTGTGTATGTGCGTGTGTTTGAGAAAGAGAGAGAGAGAGTGTTTGTGTGTGAATGCTCGCGCGCGCGCCACGCCATACTTCCCATACTTGAAAATTAATACTATTGATGTCAGTACAAGGAAGAGAAACCAGCAAACAGTTGAAA
>CM054166.1:25881967-25884467 GCA_028751875.1 Rapana venosa
CACCTTTACTTTTTTTTTTTTAAACCGGGTTAACGCAGTTGAAATCTGAATCCATTGATGGCGTGGATTCGAGTACTACTTAAGAGTCTGTATGAGGTATCCATCCATTCAAAGGGGATTTTCCCCTTGCAGTGTTAAGATTGGCACTGGCTACACTTTCCCTAGATAAGATCATGTTTTTTATGATGATGATGATGATGACTAGTAGTAGTAGTAGTAGTTTCTCGGCTAAACCTTTGAAGTTCACCAATGGTGAGGTTCATGTATGCGACCGTTTCCCTCCTCTTCTTCTTCTTGAGATTGCTGTACGAGACGTGCTTCAAATGCAGTCCTTATTGTGCTAGAATGTCGCCTCATTACTTTTAACTCTTATTGGTGTGTGTGTTATTTATTTTATTTTATTTATTTATTTTATTCTTTTATATCGAGGATAATGGAATAAGCACTTATGCGCTTTTTTACATCCAGTCCCCGTGTGTATGCGGTTTTGTAAAATTCTGTCATCCCCACTGACACACAATGGCCTACTCTTACGAAAAGCGGAACAGGATTTAACGTGTGCGCAAGACATTCTGCGTGCGTTCGCACACGGGACCTCGGTTTATAGTCTCATCCGAAGGACTTTTGGGGAAGAGTGGAATCTGCACTGATGCTAACTTTAGGGGAAAATATCCCCTTGAACAGGAATCGAACCCGGGTCGTCAGATTGCGAGCGCAATGTTCTAACCACTAGGCTATCCGCGCCCCCCCCCCCCACCCCCCACCCCCCACCCCTACGTGAGAGAGAGAGAGTCTCACACACACACACACACAACACACACACACCCCAATAAGACTCGTGTGTGTTTGGTGGGATGGGAGCAAGTGTGTGTCTGTGTCTGTCTGTGCGCACACGTGAGCGCGCGTGTGTGAATAATCTGTGACTGTATGCCTGTCTGCTTGTCATGTCTGTCTATCAAGTTCTGTGTTTCTCCGTCAAGGTGTGAGTGTCCATTGTTCAGAAAGATTATAGCGATACGGTCTTAGGCTTAACGGCCGTGCCCCGATTTTTCAAGGAATAATCTGTGACTGTGTCATCGTCCCTTCAAGGTTGGGAAGCATGAGTGGCTGGGTGTGTGTGTGGTGGGTGGGTGGGTGAGAATGGGGAAAGTGTGTGTGTGTGTGCACGTGTGTGTGTGTGTGTTGTGTGTGTGTGTGTGTGTGTGTGTGTGGGTTGGGAGGGTGGGGGTGGGAAAGGATATCAAACAATTGAAGCCAGGGAAGAAGGATAGTATGCTTAGTGTTCAGACGGGCGTGGGTGGGGGTGGTTTAGGGAGAAGGGGGGTGGATTTGGGGGGGGGGGGGGGGGGGGGGGGGGGGGGGGATTTGCTAGTCATTAGTACTTGAATAATACTTTATGGTGTGGTGTGTAGAGTTCCCAACCCAACCCAACACACACACACACTCACTCACTCAAACACACACACCACACACACACACACACCACAACACACACACACACACACACACACTGTGAAATAGTCGGGATGTTTTGATAAGAATAAGATAGGTCCTTTTTCGGGAGGGTGAGAGAGAGAAAGAGATGAGAGAGAGAGAGAGAGAGAGAGAGAGAGAGAGAGAGAGAAGAGAGAGAAGAGAAGAGAGGAGAGAGAGAGGAGAGAGAGATGCAAGAGAAGAGAAAATGCAGAGACACAAACAGAAAAAATAAACGCGCGCGCACGCGCGGGCAGGATGAAAAAAAGGTTTTGTTAACTTAATCTTTTTCCCTTGATAAATATCAGTTTGACTTCTCTCTCTCTCTCTCTCTCTCTCTCTTCTCTCTCTCTCTCTCTCTCTCTCTCTCTCTCCTCTCTCTCTCTCTCCTCTCTGTAAATTAAAATCTCTCTCTCCTCTCTCTCTCTCTCTCTCTCTCTCTCTCTCTCTCTCTCTCTCTCTTCCTCCTCTCTCTCTCTCTCTGTAAATTAAAACCTCTCCTCTCTCTCTCTCTCCTCTCTCCTCCTCTCTCTCCTCTCTCTCTCTCTCTCTCTCTCCTCTCTCTCTCTCTCCTCTCTCTCTGATATGAGCAGACATTAAAATTGGCAAGGAAACGGTTTTCCTTCCTTTTTTTCAAAACACATCCTGTAACAGCCAGGCCCGAGATCTATAAACACCTGCAGTGCCTGTTAGGGAATGTAAGCAGTAGGGCCTAGCTCTCATTCGCATCCGTAAAATCGACAGCACCGTGCGTGTGTGTGTGTGTTTGTGTGTATATGTGTGTGCGTGTACATGTGCGTGTGTGTATGTGTGTGTGACACAGATATGTGCATTAAGGTCACAACTTTCAGTTTACGGGTATAAGCCTACCGGACCTAGGAGAGGAGAGAAAAAAATGCAGCATCCCACTAAGAAACCAAGAATGTTCAGTTACCCTACTGTGCATCCCAACCCCACTGCTCATGTTAAGTCTCGTGGTCGATTTTGAAGAAGGTTAGACAACGCTCTTTGGTTTTTGTTCGACGTT
>CM054166.1:25889467-25899467 GCA_028751875.1 Rapana venosa
CCCCCCCCCCCCCCCCCCCCCCCCCCCCCCCCCAAAAAAAAAAAAAAAAAATCCTCACCATTGGTGGAGCTCTAGTCGAGAAATAAAAGAACAAAAATAAGAACGGAAAAAAACAAGTTAAAAAACACCTTTTGAATTTTTTTAATTTTGTGGGGGGGGGGGGGGGGGGGGGGGCAGTTTAAGCCAAGTACCACCACAAGAAAGATCAACAACAGCAACATTTTTTTTTAAAACAAGCAAACAAACATACCCAAACAAAGACAAAACGCACGATTTGGGTTATCGGTAGTGGCCAAAGACAAAAAACAAAATCAAAGCAAAAAACCCCCAACAAAACCAGGAAACCAAACAGGAGCTCAGATACGCCCAATAAACTTAGGATAATCAGAAAAACAAAACCCAAAACAAACCACAAAAAAACTGAACCGAAAAAAACCCCAACAACAACAGCAAACGCAGCACGATTTTGAATTGTTGTGATTAAACACACGCACGCACACACACACACACACACACACACACACACACACACACACACACACACACACACACACCAAACAGTACTCGCCAAATACGGTCAAAACAACAAACAAACAATCGGGTTTTTTCCCCCATTATTATCTCTTTTTCCCAACTGCAAAAGCTCCCACCACGACACTTGTTGAAAGATTTCGTGAGAAAACACAACCACCCAGCGTTGGCAAAAAGCCAGACCGACTTGCCTCAGCTGCTGGGCTGTTACTAGAACCCACCAGATTCCCAGGAACACGTCTTTCTTTCGAAGAAAGGGAATCTGAGGAACCACACTAGCACTAAAATGTCATCATATCCGTTTCTTTGTTGTTTGTGTGTTTGTTCTGCACAGAGAGAGTCTGGAGAATGGGGCTTTTTTCAGTCTGATATGAGTGAAAGTGTTACGGTTGGTTACTAAGAACAAGGTTGTTTTAAGGTTTTTGGTTTTTGCTCATTTCATGTGCTGTTGATGTGGGGGGTTTTCCCCCCACAACGCGGTGCCCCGTCCTGGGTTGGCCAGGGCTGTAATAGGAAGAGCGACAGTACAATTGGTTTTATACCCGTTTTAATCTGTATAACTAGGCCTACAGTTGCACAGTTTTGATCTGAGATTTACAATTTGACGAGGTGACAGCCCTGATATGGCCTCTGTGGTCGGCGGGGCTATCAACACCAAAATTGGATTGGATTGGAGTCAGGATGTAGCTAGGTACACTTTTATCGTCATAAGTAGTATTATGTTGATAGAATTACCTTTAAAATGATAGTTTTGCATTAGGAGTTCGGTCGATGGATGGCTTGTGTGTGGTGAGAAAATTGTGAGAAAATACAGCTAATGTGAAGGAGTGTGAGTGTGGACCCAGCCATATTTGTAGTCTTGTATTTACGCATGCTGAAAACGTGTGGGTATTACATGTAGTCTTACTGTGCGCGCGTAAGGCACGCGAGTGTGTGCATATAAGCGGGCACATGCACGTATCATTATATGTGCGCCCGCGCATATACACACATACAGACATGCACATACGCGGGTGACCCGTACACATGCACGCACACGCCAACACGCACACAGCAATATTTTGAGGTCAAACTAGCAGGCGACGTCATAGGTGAAAAAAGGCCACTGACCAGTGAATCACTTTTTCTCAGAACTGACGGTTTTCACAAAACAGAAAAATGCCGCACTGACTAAATCAGTGTGTGTGTGTATTATTATTATATTCATTCTTCAGCTTTCCACCCTCCCACACATCTACCTTTTTTTCCCTGTCCACTCTTAACGTTAATGTACGATTATCTAAATCACCTTGTAGTGAATGGGCATTAAACTAATGAGAGGAACACACACTTGATTGAGGCATTTCAAATTTTTAAAAGGAAGTTTGGGGTTATGATATTGTCTCATTTCCTTTCATTTGATTTAGTCGAGTCATTTCGATATTCAAGTGGAAAAACATCCTTTCCTCATAAAAAAAATACTTATTCTTTTGCATGCATGGGATTTTTTTTTCAACGAAAATTGTCAGAGACAGTACTGAATGAAACCACTATTATTACCACCCTGTCCCTACCCTCAGCCCTCTTCCCAGTCCCAATAGATAGAGGAACGAATTAAATGAATAGATAGACGAGTAAATAAATGATTATAAGTTAAGTGTTGTCCTGTCAATGTTAAGTTTGAATAAAATTGCTTAGTTAGACCAGTAAGCAGGTATGAATAGGTGGACTAGTAGCAGGTATGAATAGGTGGACTGATTAGCAGAAATAAAAGATGGACTAGTAAGGAGATTTGAAACGATGGACCAGTAAGCAGATATAAATAGATGGACTAGCAAACATATGAAACGACGGACTAGTAAGCATATATAAATAGATTGACTAGTAAGATTTGAAAAGATGGACTAGTAAGGAGATTTGAAAAGATGGACTAGTAAGGAGATGTAAACAGATGGACTAGTAAGCAGATATAAATAGATGGACTAGCAAACAGATATGAAACGACGGACAAGTACGCAGATATGAAACGATGGACTAGTAAGCAGATATGAAACGATGGACAAGTACGCAGATATGAAACGATGGACTAGTACGCATATATGAAACGATGGACCAGTAAGCAGATATGAAGATATGAAACATTGGACTAGTAATAATAATAACAATAATACATGGGATTTATACAGCGCTATATCTTGCAAATAAACAAACCAAAGCGCTCTCATTCATCCCAGTCTTTCACATGCAGCCAGTTACAATTAATAGATTTTTACAAATAGTACGCAGATATGAAACGATGGACTAGTACGCAGATATGAAACGATGGACTAGTAAGCAGATATGAAACAATGGACAAGTACGCAGATACGAAACGATGGACTAGTACGCAGATATGAAACGATGGACAAGTACGCAGATATGAAACGATGGACTAGTAAGCAGATATAAATAGATGGACAAGTACGCGGATATGAAACGATGGACTAGTACGCAGATATGAAACGATGGATTAGTACGCAGAAATGAAACGATGGACTAGTACGCAGATACGAATAGATGGACTAGTAAGCAGATATAAAACGATGGACTAGTACGCAGATATAGATAGATGGACTATAGTAAATGGATGATTAAGTAAAACATATTTATAAAGATATAAAAAAGGTTAAAAAAAAGTATAAGTGACCGATTAAAAGAAAGAAAGAAATCACTGATGTTTATAGAGGAATGAGTAAGCAAATAGATAGTGGAAATAAACAACTAGATCATTACATAAATCAATACATAAGCAGATTAACAAAATGAAGTGACCAACATAGATAATTTAGAAAATGGGGGGAGAAAAATAGATAAATGACTGATGAAAACTTAGATAAATAAGTGGTTTATAGAGAGAACTTAGTAAATTGAACGAAATAAGCTACATTTCAACCACACCAAAATAGCACGCAAAATATAAACCCATTTATGTATGTGTGTGCGTGCACACACGTGCTCGTGTGTGAGAGAGAATGTGTGTGTGCGCGCGCGCGTGCCTGCGTGAGTGAGTGCGTGCATGTAATGTGTATGTATGTGGGTGCCTCTCTCTCTCTCTCTCTGTATGTGTGGAAGGGAAGGGGGAGGTGGGATGCAGAATGCCACAGTCCCACATGTCCCAGGATGTCGTTAGTTACTAGGCGAAAAAACGTCCCCATAACCCGAACTGTTTTAGTCAGTTGGGCATTTGTTTTCTTTCTTTGTGTGTGTGTGTGTGTGTGTGTGTGTGTGTGTGTGTGTGTGTGTGTGTGTGTGTGAGAGAGAGAGAGAGAGAGAGAGGGAGGGAGAGAGAAACCGTCGTTCTGAGAAAAAGTGTTTTACTGGTCAGTGGGACCTATTAGTTTTCACCTATGACGTGGCCTGCTAGTTTGCCTTCAGTGTTGGTGGGGGTAGGAGAGTTAAGAGTGAGTGTGTGTGACATTTTATATTCGTTTTTATTGTATTTTATTTATTTCGAGGATAATGGAATAAGCACTCATGTGCTTTTTTTGTTTTGGTTTTTACATCCACTTCCCGAGTGTATGCAGTTGGGTAAATTTTTGTCATCCGTTCCTACCAGCACACAATGGCCTAAACTTCAAAAAAGCTGGTTTTGATGCGTGAGCAAGATGTTCTGCGAGAGTTCGCACACGGGACCTCGGTTTATAGAGTCCTCTGAAGGACTTTTAGGGGTAGTGGAGTCGGCACGGATGTTAACTCCAGAGGAAAACTCCTCCTGAGGAGATTCGAACCCGGGTCAGCAGATCACGAGCGCAGTGCGCATCACTATAAACACCAGGCTATCCCGTCCCCACCCCCACCCCCTTTCCAGTGAGTGTGTGTTGGGTGGGTGGGTGGGAGAGTTAGGTGTGTGTGTGTGTTTGTGTGCGGCGCGCGCGTGTGTGTGCTCACACATTTTCCTATTCTAGTTTCACTGCAATGATTCAGCACTTTATGAGCGTGCTTCCCTTTTTTGGTCATCAGCTTATGGTCCTTTTCCAAGAAAAGAAGAAATGACCAATTCCGGAGATTACCACGCGATCAATCAGTCTACATCCTTTGAACAGTCGTTTGCGGCCCAGGCTTTGTTCAACTTCACACGGGCTTTTAAAAGGTGGGGTTTTTTTGGTTTTGTTTTGTTTTGTTTTTTTCAAGTTCATCATCACAGGTTTGTTTGGTTTTTTGGGAGTTTTTTAGTGACGCTTGCGCAGTGTGGCGGTAGGACCCGTCACTCAACACCCAATAAGGAGTGAAATTGACAATCTTTCAAAAGCCCGTCTCTATTTCCAAAAAGAAGAAAAAAAGAAACCCGAAAGTTTAAAAAAAAAAAAAATTTAATGACCGTTTGTGTGTTGTGATGAAGGCTTTGTTTCTTCCTCCATTTTTGGGTCCAGGCCAAAAGCTCTATCAGTAACTGACGTAAGCAAAGCGTCAGGCTTAAGTTTAGATATTGTTATTCTCGTAAGTCGGAATGCAGCTACCTTAACGGTAGCAAATGCACAATCCCACCATTGGTGAAGCTTGGATCTCTAGCCCAGGAAGGAAGTTTGAAATTGTCATGTTCAGATTTGTTGTTTTTTTTCATCTAGGCCAAATCGTGTTTGTCCAGGTAAAAAACAACAACCTGATCAGTAATTGGTGTGGGCAAAGTGCCAAGACCTACGTTAAACATACAATGTTGTTACGCTTTGAAATGTGATGTTGAGATTGTCTTCATCCTTAACAAGCGCTTATATAGTTTAGCGACCTGTACTCTTCGTTGATGTGAAAGGAAAGGGGAAAAAAATGTCCTCGGAAGTTGGAGTAGGGCTGCTTACATGGTGAAGTCCCGTGTGTGAATGCACGCAGAACGTCTTGCGCACATGTAAAAACCTGCTTCGCCTTTTTTAAAGGAGTACGCCATGGTATAGCCGGTGGGAACGGATGACGAAATTTGCAAAGCCTCATACACACGGGGGCTGGATGTCAAAGAAACAAACACAAAAGAATAAAAAAAAAAAAGCACACGAGTGCTTATTCCACTATCATCGATATAAAAGAATAAATAAAAAACAATAAGTACATAAAACCAAACTCTTTTTATCGAAAGTGTGTACTTACGGTCTCAAGACTGATTCCCAGGTGTGATGAGTGGGGCAGAGTGCATATTCTAGGTGACCCCCAAGTTGTTCAACTGAGGAAAACCCAACAACAACGTTATATTGAAGGTTTCGTTTACCGGACAGAGTTTGAAAAATGTCTGCAACCTTATGTTACTTTTTTTTTTTTTTTTTTTGGGGGGGGGGGGGGGGGGGGGGGGGGGGGGGGGGGGGGGTTCTTAGTTCAGAGAAATGTAGTTTTATGTATGTAAAGAATAGTTTTGGTTTTCCTTTCTGTTTTGGTTCTGTTCTCTTTTTTTTCTTTCCTTTTTTATATTTTTGTTATTATCACTATTTTGTTGATTTTTGAATACTGAGTTGACTTTTTTGCCTGGAAGTAAAGATGGTATTTCATCCTTCACACTCTAGGAGAGGGTCGAAGGATAAAGTTCTTCGAATGTTCGTTTGTCTTGCTGCTCTATTTTCGGCACATACTCGAGCTCGAACGATTCATTCACAGAAAAAAGGCCATTGGCTTTCACATGAAGGGGGTTGCTGAACTATTTAGAGCCCTGACGATATTAAAAAGCAAAAAACAAAAACCGTTTATCAACAACCAGAATCGTTGGTCATCAGAACTGTGACTATATAATTATATCTATTATGTGCTACACTAATATAGATAGCTGTGTGAGACCTCAGGATACTAAGTCACCAAAAGTAAACCTAGTTAGATGAATGAATGACTAAAGGTGTCTTCCATTATCTTAATGGGATATATATATTCATATATATCTTGCCTGGCATTTTCTAATACTGAACAACACAAAAACATATCATTTTGCCGTGATTGTTTGCATATTAGGCATAGCAAATTGTAAATATCTATGCTGGTCACATCAATTTTCAAAATAAAACAAAAACAAATACACACTTACAACAATATGAAGGTAAATAGAAATTTTGTGTAAAAACGAGATTGACAAAACTAGACATTCTGCAACCGGACGATGACCGATTTATTCGACGACTTCCTGTATCAGAAAGTATAAGCAGCGCGTAGGCCTAGGCCTAGCCGTTAGCGGAACGAACCTCAAAGCGGAACGAACCTTAAAACCGTATTCCCGTTTCGGTTGGTACTCTCTGATTGGTTAGGGCCAGGTTTAACGTTAACTCGACTTCCGTGACATCCTTTATAGTGAGACCTGAAGCGATGGGGGTTTTGTCGAACACGAAAGAAACATCACCAGACTGACACATCAATACGGTAAGCAAGCAAAACAAGTTTCGACACAGGTCGAGGGAAAACGTTATGACTTTGCTGAAGAATTATGTTTCATCTCCTTCTTTTAAATCCGGAGTGCAGCTCCCCATATGGTGAGCTTTCTAGAATAATATAAGAAAAAGAAAGAAAGAAAAGCACTACCGCACACGCAAAATTTCACAGAGTTTGCAGCAGATCGCCTAGTGATGAGATAGAATGTTTCCTTGCTTTTGAGGCTTAGTGCCCGAGTCGGTAATCCCCGCTGGGACCTCAACAACCAACACCTAAGTTTCTCATCCAGTGAACACTCCAAGAAGGCAAAAGTTATGTTAAGAAAAGAACAAGAAAGAAAAAGAAAACTGTGTGAACCTGAGGCTTATGACAGCTATGTCCAGAACTTCTTTATCTCGACGTGGAAGATTATGTATATAATCATGGGCTAGCCGAACTCTTTGGCCAAGCGATTCGACGAAATCTTGAACCGAACTGAAACCTAAACCTGTTCGGTGAAATGAGTTTGGGCTAATGCAGTCATTTTGCGAATCCAGTTTCAGTTTGATTTTTTTTTTCAATTTCGTTTCGCCGGAAGCAGAATCAGTTTCCTTAGGAAAAAAAAAGGGGGCGGTAAGTATATATTCTGAAGTAAGAGCTTTGGAACTATTTGAAAGTGGTGCGCGACTTGATTTTTGTGTTAAGAGTAGTAATAATGCCAGATGTGCATATTTTAAAAATCTTTTTTTTAAACGTGAAACTGTTTTTTTGGGGGGGAAAAATAACCTAGAGATCTGTGATTTAGTACAAAATCAAAACAGAAGAAGACTGTTACAGGCTACCCGATTTTTCTCGGTAATATTTTGGGGTTGTTTGGGTTTTTTTGGGTTTGGTTGTTTGGTTGTTTTTGTTTTTTTTGTTGGGTTTTGTTGGTTTTTTTTTTGGGTTTTTTTTTTGGGGTTGGTGGGTTTTTTTTGGTGGGGGGGGGGGGGGGGGGGGGTATTTGTTTTTCTTTTGTGTATTTGCGGGTTTGGTTTTTGTTTTATGTGTTTGTTTCACAGTACCTTATTTTTCTGTGTAGTTTGTTAGTGCTTTTTCCATTTATCCGTGGGGGGTTTGGTTTTTTTTTGTTGTTTTTTTTTGCTTCGGGTTTTTTTTTTGGGGGGAAGGGGGGGGGGGGGGTTTTTGTTTGGGATTTTATTTTTGTGGTAGATAAGGGGGAGGGATGAGGTGTGATTCTTTTCCCAAAGGGTTTTTATTTATTTTTTTTACTATGTTATTTATTGATTTATTTATTTTTTTACTTTTTTTTTCTTTCTTCCCTTTTTTTTTAAAACCAAATTTTTTACTTAAATTTAGAAATTTGGGGTTTGTCATTTTATTTTTTTAATGTATTAAAAGATCAATCTCAGATTTGATTGATTCTTCAATTTTTTTTCATTGTTGACCTCTAACCTTGAATGCCCCGGAAATTTGATTTCGCATGCGAATAGCGGGATATGGATTTACTCTTTTTTTTTTGTAGGGGTTTGGTTTTTTTTCATTATTAAATATTAATTGTTTTTTACTTATTACCGTTTAAATTTGTACTTTTTTGTCAGTAACTTTTTTTATGCTTACTTTTCAAACCCTGCTTTACTCTAAAATTTTAATTATGTACTTTTTTCCTAATTAATTTATTTTTTTGTTTTCAGGTCCGTATTACTTTATTGGGATAGATCTACGCACCGAAACAGAAAAGTTTTATTACAAGAAAATGGGCATTTAAGCGTGGGTTAAAAAGTTTGCTTTTTTTCTTCTCCCATCGGATTTTTCATTCATTCATTCATTCACTGTACCCATCATTTATTCCCGATCAGAATGTGGGGTACCTAGAGGTTTAAGAAACGGACACTTGCAAAAAAATGTCACCATGGGTCCTCGGAGCTTTTGCCAGGAAAGAAAAAAAAATTATCCAGTCATTTTTAGACCAATCCTGGGGTTTACCTTTATCTCTTAAGCACACTTTTGGGAACAATTCACGAAACAAAAGCAGAAGCTTCCTGTTCTTGATCAATGTTCTTTTTTGTTGTTGTTGCTTTTAAAAAAAAAAAAATTATAATTCTTTATCGATAGTTAATATCTCACTTCCTCGAATGTCATTGATATCGTGGAAAATTTCCCATTAGTTCTATCACTGGTGAGTCCGGTTTCATGAATTTGTTATCGAATTAATAAATCATTAGCATAGCACAAAGGCGTTCGCGCGCACGTAAAGGCACGTATGCACGCGTGCGCTTTGCAGACAGACAGACAGACAGGAAGACGGACGGACAGACAGACATATACAGACAGACAGACAGACACCATTATACTGTGCATTATTCTATATTTGCCGGGAGTTGATGTGAAAAATTGAGCTCTCTCTCCCCTCTCTCTCTCCCCCTCTCTCTCTCTTTTCTCTCTCTCTCTCTTCTCTCTCTTCTCTCTCTCTCTCTCCCCCTCCCTCTCTCTCTCTCTCCCCTCCCTCTCTCTCTCTCCCCCCCTCTCCCCTCTTTTCCCTCCCCTCCCTCCCCCCCCCATCCTCTAAACAACACCACACACACACACACACACACACACACACACACGCACGCGCCCCGCACACACACACACACACAAAACACACACACACACACACACACACAAAACACACCACATTATGACGTAGCGGTTTTCACTTTCGTTGATTTGGAACCCGTAAAGCGATTTCAGAGAAGCAAAACTGGATTACTACGCCACTCACACTGTCTCACTCACATTGCCTGGCAGTCTGATACTGCTGACAGTGATCATCAATCCCCCTGATAGTCTGTAGGAACTAGGTAGGGGCACACTCCTGCAGGGGGTGTGTGTGCGCGCGTGTGTGTGTGTGTGTGTGTGTGTGTGTTGTGTGTGTTTTGAGGGAGGAGAGGGGTTTGTGTGTGAGAGGGGAGAGAGAGGGGGGGGGGGGTGTTTATCAAAATTTGTTTGTTGTTGTTGTTTTATTCTTTTATTTCGAGGGTAAGGGAATAAGCACTCGTGTGCTTTTATTTCATCCAGTTCCTGTGTGTATGCAGTTTTGTAAATTTTGTCATCCGTTCCCACCGGCACATAATGGCCTACTCTTCCGAAAAGCGGAACG
>CM054166.1:25904467-25924467 GCA_028751875.1 Rapana venosa
ACACACGTTCAGTCACACACACACACATAACACCAACGTTCATGTCCACACACACATCACACACACACACACGTTCATGTCCACACACCTACACACACACACGTTCATGTCACACACAACACACACGTTCATGTCACACACGCTCGCACCACACACACAACACACCACAACACAGAGTTGGGGAGGAGGGAGTGTACTGACAGATGGGGAGGGGTAAGTGTGCTGTGAAAGACAGATACAAGACATAGATACAGGGGGGGAGGGGGGGGGGGTGTTGAGGGGAGAACGGGCGTCGTGGTGACAGGATAACTTAACCTGGATTTAGAATGAACAGCAGCTTGCATTGTTTTAAGTGTGTGAAGCTGAATGCACCTTTTTGTTTGCTTTCTTCATTAAGGTGACGTAATTCTCTTCGTTTACGTCATTTCCTTTTTTTTTCCCCTCTGCGATTGTTCGGAGCTTGTTTATTCCAATCGTGTGTGTGTGTGTGTGTGTAGCATTTTCGTTCCTTTTTTGTTTTTTAAACTGTTCTTGCACTAAAGTTGACTTTTAACTCTCTCTCTCTCTCTCTCTCTCTCTCTCTCTCTCTCTCTCTCTCTCTCTCTCTCTCTCTCTCTCTCTCTCTCTTCCTCTCTCTCTCTCCCTCCCTCCCTCCCTCTCGCTCACACACAGATTTCTATTTTGACATGCATTTATATTGCTATTCAAAATAAATTGATATTCTTTCTTTATTTGGGGCGGGGGAGTACGAGTATTATTATGAATCTCTTTAAGAGCTGGATGTAAAAAGGTCATCATGTGTGCTTATTCTTTTCCCTCACTCTCTCTCTCTCTCTCTCTCTCTCTCTCTCTCTCTCTCTCTCTCTCTCTCTCTTCTCTCTCTCTCTCTCTCTCTCTTCTTTATATATGTCTCTCTGTGTACACACACACACACACACACACACACACACACACACACACACGTTCAGAAAAGTAAGCCATACTGCGTTCGTGCCTGGGCAAAACATCCCCTACTTCATTGTCAAGATACTACGAGGCAGGTTTAGGACATTGACATTGAGGGGTGTTCAGCTTCATGCATCTATCCTCTGTATTGTATAGTACTTGTTTGTAGAGTTTCCTTTTGGCTTAAACAACTTGTATTCGATAATACGTACGTACATACATATACACATACACACACACATACACACACACACACACACACACACACACACACACACAGCTATTGAGAGTGTGTATGTATGTTTGTTTGTACGTATGGAGCATGCATGTATGCACGTATGTATGCATGTATGTATGCATGCATGGGAGGGGGGGGGGAGAAAGATAGAGAGACCTTGCTTGAACGCATCTCTGGTGACTAGAGAAGTCCTTCACTGGCGACACTAGGAGACATCACAAAGCCTCAAACCCGGAACTATTTCGTCAAAGCGGAAGGTTATATCAGGCACTTTTTTTTTTTTTTTACTCCACCACGTGGAGCGTGACCCACTTCACGTGACAGTCACGGGAGAGGGGAGGGGAAGCGGTTTCTTCTTTGACGCTCCCTATGGATGCAAGTTGTCTTCTTTTCTTTTTTTTGCCCCCTCGGCCTTTGAGTGACGTGTGGTGACGGTAGTGCCAGGCACGTTTTCATTATCGTATGAATAACAAATCTTCCTGTGGCTTTAAAAAAAAAAAATTGACTCACACTCACCGATCACTGACTTGCATTGCGCGTTTTCAGTACATATGCATGTGCCCGCATCTACCAACAAATGTATTGGTAACCAACTTGGGGGGGGGGGGGGGGGGGGGGGGGGGGGGAATTTTTTTTTTTCAATTAGATTACTGTTTGCAGTGGAGTCATTGACTCTATTTCCAAATCTTTGTTATGTTTTGGAATGTTATGCTGACATTCTTCAAGAGGGTCCCTTAGCTATCTTGAATAACTCTCTCTCTCTCTCTCTCTCTCTCTCTCTCTCTCTCTCTCTCTTCTCTCTCTCTCCTCTCAAGCTCCTCTTCTTCTTCCTCTTTTCAAACTTCCATCCTTTCCCACGGACTGATGTTGCTTCCACTATGTGCACTTTGAACATTGATTTACTCTGATGATCATCATTGGCCCTTTCCGAATGAAGTGTACCATATGCTCACAAGTTCCGCACATTATAGGGTATATGTATCCGGGGCTTTGAATAAGACAGTTTGTATCGAGTCTTCTGATTGGTTGGCGGTGAGGGTTGTGAGCCGGAAGCGGGACATGGACAGATGTGGCTGAGTGTTCACGGATGGAAGGAAGCATGGTGGATTTGGTTTGTGTGTTGTGTGTGGTGTGTGAGAGAGGGGAGAGAGAGAGATGAGAGAGAGATGAGAGAGAGAGAGAGGAGAGAGAGAGAGATTATGGGGGGTATTCTTGGTGAGAGAGAGAGAGAGATGATGGAGGGTATTCTTGGTGGAGAGAGGAGAGTGATGATGGAGGGATATTCTTGGTGAGAGAGAAGACGAGAGAGATGATGGAGGGTATTCTTGGTGATGTGATGAGTGAGAGAGAGAGAGAGAGGAGATGGAGGGTTATTCTTGGTGAGAGAGAGAGGAGAGATGATGGAGGGTATATTCTTGGTGGATGGAGTGAGAGAGAGAGGAGGTGATGATGGAGGGTATTCTTGGTGTGTGTGAGAGAGATGTGAGGAGAGGAGGAGGGTATTTTGGGGGAGTGTGTTTGTGTTGGGAAAGATATGTCAAAGATTTTTTTTTTCTCTATTCACTGATGGAACATGTAATAGCTTTTTTTTTTTTTTTTTTGGGGGGTGTTTTGTTATCAAGCCATCCATAAGAAACTTGTGATAAAAGATAAGAAGGAAAGTAACAAATAAAACGGGATAATGTAAATAAAAAATGGAATTATGTATGTGTTTGTATACGTACGTATGTATAGATAGATATGTGTTTGTGCGCGCACGCGTGTTTTGGTTTGTTGTTTTTATTTTCAGAGGGAAGGGAGAGAGTTTTTGCGTTAGGTTTACTAGTTTTGTTATGTTTTAGTTTGTGCCTTTGTGTTAGTTGTTTGGGCTTTTATGTTTTTGTTTTGGGAGGTGGTAAATTTTGTTTTGTCTTTTGTTGTTGTATGCACACAATAAATCTCTGCTCTCTCTTCTCTCTTCTCTCTTCTCTCTTCCCCTCTTCTCTTAACTCTCTCTTTTCTTCTCTATCTCTTCCCTACCTCCCTCCTTCCCCCCTCCCTCCCCCTCCCTTCTGCACGAAATGGCTTAGTCTTCCAAAACTCCAAACGGATTTTCAACGTGTGCACAAGATGTTCTGCGTACGTTCGTACACGGGACCTGTGTTTGGATTCTCCTTTGAAGGACTTTCGAGGGAGTGGAGTTGGTACTGATACGAACACCAAGGGAAAAATACCCTCAAACTGGCGTCTTAGTGGTGGCTTGAACCTGGGCCGTCAAATCACTAGTTCAACGGTCTAACCACAAGGCCATCACGATCCCACCCTCAACCCAACACCCCCCTCCCCCAACCCCGAAGTTGTGGGAGTCTTTTTGTTGTCTTGTCATCGGCTTATTGCCGTGTGCCAGATCTGTCAGAGGGCGGGGAAAATGGCTTCCTTGATAGATGTGGTGTGTAGCTGAAGTCCCTGATGGTGAGTAGTTTGTGACTTGTCTGAATTTGACTAATCTCCTAACAAGTTTCTTTTGGAGTGTGGGTGTATTTTTTGTGTTAGAGAGAAACAGACAGACGTAGACTGACAGAGGCAGGAGAGAAGGATAGGGAGAGAAAAACATTAAGAACAGAGGGAGAGACAGAGAGAAACAAGAGTGTGTGTGTGTGTGTGTGCGTAAGTGTGTGTAGGTTGCAAGTGGAACAATCCTGTATGATGTGAGATGAGTGTGGCGATCAAAACCAACCATCAACCCCACAAACCACCAAAAAAAAAAACAAATTTAGGGGGAAGCATTTAAATTTCATGCTCATCGGATGAAAAATTTAGGATTAGTATCTAACGAATTAAATTTTTGAAATATCAGATTTAACATGTATTTGCAAAAAAAGTTTAGGGGGGAGGAGTTGAGTGGTTCAGGGAAAAGTATCAGATGGCGGGTTTGAAAAGTGACTGGTGTTGTGTTTGGGAAGTTTAATCCTATTTTCCCCCCCACCCCTGTAAGTGGGTCCAGTCGCGGGGAAGTTGGGGCGAATGGCTGTCACAGGGGTGGTAAAAAAGGTGCGATAACGTCGAAACGGGATAAGTGGGGTCATGGGTAGGCTGAAGACTTCAATGGGAATTAATCGAAATTATACTGGTTTAAAAAAAAAGGGAAAAAAATTTAAATTTTAAAAAGGAGAGGTTTAAACTGAGAGGGAAAAGTTTGGTTTTAAAAAGGGGGGAAAAAAAAGAATTTTGGTTTGCAAATTTTTTTTTTTTTTTTTTTTCCTTTTTTTTTAAAGGAAAATTTGTTTGGAATTTTGAAAGGGGAGGGGGAAAAATTGTTGGAGAGGTTAGGTGTTTTTTAAGAAGGGAAAAAAAACAAATAAATTTAAAGGGAAAATTAAAAAGAAAAGGGGCCCAAAAATTTTTTCCCGACCCGGGGAAAAAAAAAATTTCAGTTTATAAATTTCCTTGCAAAAAAAAAAATAATCAAAACCGGGGGGCCCCCCACCCTGTGGGTTTCTGTGAAAAAAAAGAGGGGGAAAAAAAAAAATTAATTTAGCGGAAGCGATCCATACCCCCCAAAAAAATTTTAAAAAAAAAAAAATTTTTTGTTTTAAAAACCCCCGGGGGGGGAAAAATGCCCGGCTAGTTCGCAAAAATTCCCAAAACCAAAAAAAAAATTTAAAAACTTTAAGCAAAAGGAAGTAATTTTTTTTTTGTAAAAAACCCAAAAAAAACAACCCCCTAACCCCTGGTTTTAAAAAAATCATTTGGGGTTTATTTGCACTGTTTTGGTAATGTTGCACCCCCTTTTTCAGCGAACCAATTAAAGTTTAAAAGAAAAAAAAACAAAATTAAAAACCCCCCCAAAACCCAAGGAAAGGGAATAAGTGGGAGGGGGGGGGAAAATTTTTTTGTGAAAAGCAAAAGAGAGGAAGGGGGAAGGGGTGGCGGCGGGGTTTGGGGTGCGGGAAAGGTTAAAAAGGGAATTTTGGGAAGAAATGTTGGGGAGAAAGGTGGTTGTTAGGGGGGTTTGGGAATTTTTAAAGGAGGGAAAAGGAAAAGTTGGGGGGGTTTTTTGAATTTTAGTGAAGGGAGATGGTGGGGAAAAACATTTTAAGAAAGAGGGAGGGGAAAAGAAACAAGAGATGGTTTGGGGCCCATCTTGGGGTAGTGGGGTTAAGTGGACAACGATCTTTTCGAAAAGAGAAGCGGGTATGGGTCGAGATCGCATGATTTTATAGTCTTTCCCTTTCGAATTGTCCGATTTCTTTCTCGCTTGCGGGGATGAAAAAAAAAGGAGAGGAGTGCCAAATATTGGAGGATAAGAAATTTGCAGGCTGGAAAGGAGCGAAATGGTTTGCGGATTAGTCAGAAAAGAATGCAGAAAAAATAGTTCAAGGAATTCGGGAGTGGTTGTGGATAGAAGGCAGAGGCTAGCCTTCGCAAGGTCAAGAAGGAGCGGGATGTGGGGGAAAAGAGAGATTTCATAGGTGCATCAAGAACTTGAGAAGAGTAATACTTTGTTTTTGCGAATGGTTTTAAGGTTTTGACTTTTTGATTTTTTTTATAAAGAAGCTGTTTGTTTATTTAGTTTTTTTGCCATTGCCTTTTTAGTTGTGGGCGTTTGCTTTTTTGCGACCAGGGATGTCATGGGTGTACATGGTGCACAGGGCCTTTCAGGCAGGAGATGGTCAGGAGGTGCATGTCATCAAGGAATTGGTTTGAGAACGGTAGTGTAGTGTTTTAGAAGGGTCAGTATGGTCAGGCGTTTGTGATAGAGTTCAGCAGCTTGGGAAAAAAGTTTAATATTAGGGCCCTTGAGGTTGCGACGGGTAATGCACTTCTTCTTTTGATAGGCTTTGCAATGTTTAGGAGAAAATAATGGTAGAATGTTTGGAGAGCAGTTCGTCAGTGACAGATACGGACTGAGATGTGACTAGACCTTTGTGGGAAAATCGTAAAAAGCAGTCTAAATGTTACCAATCTGTGTGTTGGTTCGTTTTTCCAGCTTGAAAGAGAGTGGTTGACAAAGAAGAGAAGATGCTTAACATCAGGAAAAGATGGTTGTTTAAATGGAAGTTAAAGTCACCAAGAATTATAAGGGTTTTTTGGGAGAGGGCTTAAATGGTCAAGGAGTATTGAACCTCTTGGTGGAAAACTGAAGACGTCAAATTGTTTCTAGTGGGGGGGGGGACCCCATAAAGGGGAAAAGAAAGTAACAAGTGGCCAGGTTAGGTGAGGTTGAGTTCACCCGATTCGAAGATTCGGGGGAAAAAGGAGGGGGGAGTACAAAAGAGCTGGACAGTGTGTCTTTGGTAGCACGATTGGGGGGGGGGGGGGGGGGGGGGGGGGGGTGGAAGAAATAGTTTTGTAGCCAGGTGGGTCAGCTGTTTTATCTTTGGTTCGTACCCAGTGGTTTTAGCCAAGTCCTGTAAGAAGGTGGCTTTTCGTTCAGGAAAAGTTGGCTTTAATAGGGCATTGGGGATTTTGGGAGGCAGGGTGGGAAGATCGCTTTCCCAGCCAAGGAAGAAAGGGTTTGAGGTGGGCCAGTTGGGAAGGGTTTACAGTTTTCCCCCTTCTTGTCGTTTCCCCCAACCCCGCTGTAAAGGGGCCCCCTTTATAGGGGAAAAAAAAAGGGGGGGGGAATGGGGGTTAAAAGGGGGGAAAAAATTTTTTTTGGGATTTTTAAATTTCGTTTTTGGTTTTAAAAATTTTGTTGGGTTTGGGGGGGGGGGGGGGGGGGGGGGGGGTTAAAATTTTTTGGGTTTTTTTGGGGGAATTTTTAAAGGGGGGTTTTTAGTGAAACCAAAAATTCAAGGGGTTTTTTTTAAAAGTTTGGGGGTTTAGGGGAAAGTTACACGGGGGTTTTTTTTAAAGTTGTAAAAAAGGGTTAAAAAATTTTTAAAATTTTAGGAGGAAAAATAAAAAAATTGGGGGTTAGGTAAAAAAGGCCCGGAGAAAAATTTGGGGGGTAAAAGAGAAAAGTTAAATTTGGTTTTTGGGGAAAAAAAGGGAGGTTTGGGGGTTTTTTAAATGGGGGGGGGGGGGGGGGTATTTTGGTTTTTTAAAATGTTTTTGGGTTTTTAAAAGTGGGGGGGGGGGGGGGGGGGGGAAGGGTTTTTTGTAGGGGGGGGGGGGGGTTTTTTTGGGGGTTTTGGGGAAAATTTTGGGAGGGGGGGGGGGGGGGTTTATTTAAAAAAGGGAAAAAAAAAAGGGGGGGGGTTTTTTTTGGGGGGGGGGGGGGGGGGAAAAAAAAAAATTTTGTGCCGGGGGGGTCAGCTGTTTTTTTTTGGGTTCTTTCCCCCCGTATTTTAAAAGTCCTGTAAGAAAATCGGCTTTACCCTCAGGACAGAAGATTGGGCGTTAAGAAAAACACCGTGGGGAAAGGGTTTGAGGGAGGGGGGAAAAAGGTTGAGAAGACAGCGGGTGATTGACTAGACTTAGAGGAAAAAATGAGGGTTTTGTTTTATGTTGCAGTGGAAAAAGTTGACAAGGGTTTTGGATGGGAGTCAGGAAGGAAGAGTAAAAAACTGGGGCCCCGTAGGGGATTTTTAGTTCATGAAAATCTTAAAAACATCACGGCAAACTTTCGAGTCACAGACAAAAGGATGAAAAATTTGGGGGCAAGAAGTGGAAGCGTGTTGCGGTGGTGACAGTTGTGGTATGACGTCAGAAGTGAAAGGGGGGGCAAATGTCGGGAAACAGCTGCAGCGAGGATGATGACCTTGCCCCCCGGTTCCCCGTTGGTTTTCCGTTTGGGTTTCCCAAAAATTTCGATATGCTTTTGGTCCTTTTACATTTTTTGGGGAAAACCCGGGGGAATCAGGGGGATTCAGGTTTTAAAAAATGTTTGGTTGGCTGTTTTTTTTTAGAATTCGATTGCTATGGAAAAAAAATAATTTTTTTTCTATTTGTTTTATTTGGAGCACCCAAAATGACGTCCCGGGGCAAAAAACTGAAAAGAGACTTCATGGGTGGATCGCCAAGGTTGGGGTCTTCCCCATGGTGGATCGAAGTTCGGTTGAGATTTGGGGGTTGGGGGCACAAACTGATGTGGCCAGGTAGGTTATTTTGGGTGAACCCCCCTAACCCTTACCCCCCGTTCACCGGTAGCTTTGAGGGGGGCCCCGTTTGGGGGGGGGGGACTGTAAAGGGGGGAGTTTTTAAAAAATTTGCCCTTAAAGCCACTTTTTAAGTCTCGCATTCGCTAAATAAAGGGGGGGTTTGGGGGGAATGTGTCGGTCTTTTGGGTTTTTTGGGGGGGGGGGTTTTATGGCCTTCCTTATTTTTTTTTAAATTTTTTTAAATTTTTTGGCGCTTGGCTGGCTTTTCTTGTGTGTATGTGTATGTGTGTGTGTGTGTGTGTGTGTGTGTGTGTGTGTGTGTGTGTGTGTGTGTGTGTGTGTTGGTGTCAGGAAGAAAGAAGACAGAGAGAGATTGACGCAAAAAGTGAGTGGACAGAGTGTTTGATTTCAGTCCCCTGAGTCTGCGAAGTCGTGGGTTCGAATCTTGACGGCAGGTTTAGGCAAATGAAGGGTGAGGAGTTTTACCGTCCTCGGGGTCCTGCCAGTGCCTTAATTTCCCTTGTGTATATCACACGCGTGCAGAAGATCGAATCGGCACGTTAAAGATCTCTGTAATTCATGTCAGCGTTTGGTTGGTGACAGAAATGTAACACATACCCAGCATGCACTTTGTGCCTGGAGAGGGGTAAAGTCTGCCACGCTCACCTTGCTCAAGGGAAAACGGCCTGAAAAATTTTGAATGTAATGCCCCAATTGAGGTGTCAAACAGCTATGGTAGAGAGTAAATAGAAGTGAAAGTAGATGTAGAAGAGGAGAAAGAAGAAGAAGAAAAATAGAAGTAGAAAGAACGGAGTAGTAGAAGAGAAAAATAGAAGTAGAAGGGTGAGAGGAGAGAGAGTGTGTGTGTGTGTGTGTTTTGTCTGTCTGCCTGCCTGCCTGCTGATTTGTCTGTTTCTGCTCTCGCGTAAATTACTGATGAACCTTTGCGTTTTATGAATAAGTTATCAGCTTATGTCAAAATTGTTTGTGAGAAAATGTCGAAAGTTTTTCTTCCCTAAAACTAAAGTAGTTTCCTGGATAGATATGTGGTTGTATACGACACATAATAATATTTGCGTCTTTCCTGAACTGAAAGAGTTGAATGGTCTGTTTGGGAGTGTGGGTGTATCATTGTGTATGTATGTGTGTTGGGGTTGGGTTTTTGGGGGGGGGGGGGGGGGGTTATGTGTGTGTGTGTGTGTGTGCGTGCGTGCCAGGGAGGGAGTGAGAGGAGAGTGTGTGTGTTAGCGTTTGAATCTCAATCTCTCTCTCTCTCTCTCTCTCTCTCTCTCTCTCTCTCTCTCTCTCTCTCTTTTCTCTCTCTCTCTCTCTCTCTCCCTCTTTCTCCCTTTCTCACATACACAACACACGCGCGCGCACACACACATGGTTACACACACATGACTTCACACACACATGATTACACACACACGCGATTTTATATCTGATACCTTTCACCCCTCCATTAGTAAAGAGAATAGTGAATAATTTCAACTGGGAAGCACACGCAACAGCATTTCATCCTAAAGTCTTTCAGAATTCCTACATCCAAGGCATAAGACCTGCATGGAATCAGCAATACCAGCTTCATAAAAGCGTACAACAAAACAACACATTGAACAACTTTTAAAACTTTTAGGCTGAAAAATAAATGCTGATAGAAAGTTTAACCTGTCCACAATTCGAAAGCAAAGCAGATTGTAAGAAATACCAGCTACTTTTATCAATTTTCGCGCGCGCACACACGCACGGGCATATGGACACAACACCACACACACACCACACACACACACACACACACACACACACACACACACACACAGAGTCATACCTTCCAATTATTCCTTTTAATTGTCTGGCATCATTTAAAGTGGAAAGATGGTGGTTTTTAAAAAAACAATTTAATCGCACGCACGCACGCACACACACACACACACACACACACACACAGAGTCATATCTTCCAATTATTCCTTTTGATTGGTTTCATTGAAAGTGGAAAGTTTTTTTTTAAAACAATTTAATCACCAGCACGCACACGCACGCGCGCACACCCCACACACACACACACACACACCACACACCACACACCAACACACACCACCAACAACTCCAACATCACTCAACTTTTTGTTTGCTTCGTTCCGAGGTTTGCCAACTGTGAGAATTTTGTTTTTGCATCTCATGAAGGTAGCCGCATTCTGACTTCGTGGATGATGTCTAAACATGACACCAGTTTGCATGCCAGTTTCTCTTTTTCGTTCCTTTGTCTTTTTCGACCCCCTCCCCCCGCCTTTTTTATTAAAAAATTTTTTTACAGCAGCATACCAAACACACGGATTTTGCGCAATTACCAAGTCGATCAACTTCAGTTGTTTTTGCCATGACCACGTGTACAGCTGTCAGACGTAAGGAAAGCACTTGAGGCGCAAGTGCCGGCACTTGTGACGGACGCATGTTGCACCCTCCAAGTACATCCGTACCACTTGAAGTTACTTTACTTACATACAACACACGCGCCCCAGATGAGAGGAGAGACCCTGCCAGCTGACGCACATTCATTAGACTGGCTTTTTATGGCATAGTTTTAGAGTGTAAAGGTCTGAGACCATATTTTTGCGAAGAAAAAAAAATCTTTATTAGTATTAATTTAAAAGTGTGTGCCATACTTGCAGGTTTTCTTGTTGTATCAGTAATTTGTTTAAGAATTGAGTTGAGCAGTATAGGAGATGTCATTCTTAATCTTACCGCCCCCCACCCCCACTCCCGCCCAAGAAAAAAATCAGTGAATTGATAATAATGTCTATTATTATTAATTGTCATGTTGTCTGTTATCAGTGATGATGGGTCCATTGGACCATCTATCAAGGATGTATAATGTTGTCTATTATTATTAATTGTCATGTTGTTTATTAATTGTTATGTTGTCTGTTATCAGTGATGATGTGTCCATTGGACCATTTATCAAGGACTATAATGTACAAAGTCACACACACACACACACACACACACACACACCACACACACACACACACACACACACACACACACACACATGAAAACAGATTCCTACATAATGAGAACGGGGAAAAAAGACAAACCACAACTAATTAGACTGTCAAACCAAAACAATAAAAATTATAACAGTACTTCCAACCCCATCACTAAGAATAACAAAACAATCACTAGGAACAACAAAAACAACTTCCAGAACAAAATCTATTGAACTGGACATGAGAGAAGGCATTGGGAAATAAAATCAAGTCACAATATCTAGTCAGCACAACGTTTTGCTTTTCTCCTTCCGTTGTTGCGCTTCAGTTTTACATGGGCTTGTATAAGTTATTCATAGCCTTTCAGTTGGTTGTCATTAATTATAAAGTATGCCAATGAAACGGGTAATATTGTAACCTGATATATTTTGGTTGATATGTTCCTTTTTCTCTCTCTCATTTTCGTGTAATCCAAATCTAAGTGAGTACAAATGTGCGCGTGTATGTACTTGAGTATGTGTATGAATGTGTGGGTTGGGTTGGGTTGGGTTATATTGCGGTGCGTGCGTGTGTGTGTGTGTGTGCGCGCGCGCGCGCGCGTGTATGTGTGTACGAGTTATGCAGTGTAGTTTTCTTGGGTTGTTTTTTTTTTTTTTGGTTTGGGGGGGGGGTCCATTTTCGTTATTGATTAGTTGTTTTTGTTTTGTTTTTGGTCGCGCGTGTGTGTGTGTTGTTTTCTTTCTTTTCCTCTGTTTCTATTTTTCTTAAGGAGTTAGTTTTATTATTATTGGTTATGGTAATAATGTAGTTAGATAATATTGATCAGGTTTTTTGTTCCTAGGTAGATGGGTTGATGAAAATAAGCAATGCAACAAATGTACTGCTTATTCAATGTACCATCTGGAAATAAAAATTTGACTCGACTTGACACACACACCACCACCACCATCATCACTACCACCACCTAGACAGTCTAAGAGTTTTGTTAGGTTTTGTTTACGCATAAAAAAATAACTTTGATCAGGATAAGAACAAGAATTACACATATCAAAAAATAATAATGGTACATTTTTGATCAGACTAAGACTATGGATTACGCTTTTTTTTATTTTAAAAGTTATGTTTTCTGATCAGTTTAGTTAAAGTTCCTTCTCACGTACATCTTTGCCAGCAACGCGATCTCTAAGATTCGATTTAGCATACCGACCAAAACAAAACAAAACCACACAATCCCCACCCCCCTGCATCATAGGAAAACTAGTCCCACACTCAAAACAACACTCACGGTTTTGATGCCAATTAACTTGGTCCCCCTCCTCCCGTACCCTACCCTTCCCTCCACCCCCACCCCACCCCCTTCCCTCAAAATTCCCCACACTGGAGGAGGGCATATGACTTCAGCTGATCTTGTTACTTTTAGGGAACTGTCTACACACACACACACACACACACACGCGCACGCACGCACGCACGCACCACACACACACACACACACATACACACACACACACACACACACACACACACACACACACACACACACACACACACACACACACACACACAACTTTGCCCTGGAAAAAATCCAAGTTAAGGAGGACGTAAACCTCGTCTGCTTCCTTGTGGTATCCATCAGCTGATAAACAAGTTACTGGTAGGCTAGGCTAGACCTGATCAGGGGAACTAGTTAGAAACACATCCTTAAAGAAGGGTGAAAAAAGAAGGGGGATCCCCCCCCCCTCCCCTTCCCTCTAAGTGTCAAGGCATACTTCTAGCGCTACTCTGTAATACCCAGGTTAGCAAAAGATGAAGACCCTTTCAACCACCCCGCCCCGCCCCCCAACCCCTTCATCCCCTATAAAATCTCATCCTGAATCCTCGGCAACGAACGAAGAACATCCCTCCGCCCCCGCGCCCGTAAAGCAAACAAACAAGAACAAAAGCAAACAAACAAACAAAAACCTCCAACCAAGCAAACAGAACTTTTACCCTTACCTTAACCATGCAATGAACGAAATAATTCTGACAAATAATCTCCTTCATCTTTGTTACATATAGCCCCACCAACTACAGAAGCCTTATCAGGGCTGTCATCTTATTCAACTTTACTAACTCCACTGTCTAATCCCCGTTGAGTACCTAGATCTAACACTGTTAGTCTGAAGAGGGGGGGAAAAGCCACCATAACACTGAATGACAAGATGCATTAATTCTTTGATTCCATAAGGCCAATAAAACCATATGCTGAAGACGCCAGCACTATTCCGCTAAATGTATCATCCCCAGGTTACAAGAAAAAGAGCTTGAACATGTTTTTGTTTTTTTTTACAAAAGGATAATGAGCATTTCAATGTACATAAAAATGAACACATAAATAAATAAATGATGCCAAATGGGCAAATAACACTGCAGAATGGACATCCTGTGCCCCCCCCCAGCCTTGACAATATCACTACCTGGTCGCCAGAACAAAACAATGCAGGCAAAATGTATACAGTATGATAAGAAAAATATTGGAAAGATTTGCTTGAAGGAAAGCAGAAGAATGGACTGGTAAAGCTGAAAATTATTGGGGGGGGGGGGGGGGGACCAAAGGGAGTAATAGAAAAGATTCTTGCACAGAATTTTCAGAAGATGATGCTAGGGATGCTATTTATTCTGAAAGAGCCAATGTTAGAATCACCAGTAAGTTGTTGGTTAGGATGACAAGAGAAAAAGTTTGGAAGAAATATATGAAGGAAGGAAAGAAAGAAAACGAAAGAAATGAAGACAGAAAGAATATTGGTACTTAAAAAAAAAAAAAAAAAGAAAGAGTCAGTTTATGCAGGTTTTTGACACGATTAGTTTTCCATACTCTGTTGCCTTGTATCCTGAGAGTCTGTGGAGTGGTGGAGAGCAGTGGCGATGCCATTGGCTGGTACCAGTAGTAGGCCTACTAGGAATACTTAGTGGTGAGAAATTTGTCATAGTGTATTGTGCAGCGCCAGTGCAGAATATTGCACATCTTCCTGTTTCTGTGTGCGCCTGCGGACCCCCCCCCCCTCTCTCTCTCTCTTCTCTCTCTCTCTCTCTCTCTCTCTCTCTCTCTCTCTCTCTCTTTTCTCTCTCTCTCTCTCTCTTCTCTCATGAAATCTAGTCCATGCCAATTATTTTGGGCTGTAGGAATTATACAGTTTCTCTCTCTCTCTCTCTCTCTCTCTCTCTCTCTCTCTCTCTCTCTCTCTCTCTCTCTCTCTCTCTCTCTCTCTCTCTCTCTCTCTTCTCTCTCACGCACACACACACACCCCCCTACACACACACACACACACACACACACACACACACACACACACCACACACCACACACACACACAAAGCTGAAACGCAGAAAACTTTCAGAGAATCAAGACTGAGCAATGTTGTTGCCAGCCGCTGAAACGAAACCGATGAATATTATCTTCACTTAGACGAAAATTTTGTCCAAGTATTTTCTGTCGATTAGATTTTCCTCGAGTCGCTTGGTGGTGATTGCAATGTTTGGGATGAGGAGGGGAGGGGGTGTGGTAAGGTAGTACGTGTGTGTGTGTGTGGGGGGGGGGGGGGGGGGGGAGAGGGAGAGAGAGGATTACATTTGCAAACAGAAAAATAAGAAAAGTGGCGCTGCTCAAGTGTCGACGCGCTCTCCTTTGTGGACAGCAGCCCGAATTTCACGCTGGAAAAAAATTTGCTGTGACTGAAAGAAGCATACAATACATGCACAGCACAATACACTACTGTATCTGTGTGTGAGTGTGTGTGTGTGTGTGCGTGCGTGCGTGCGTGTGTGTGTGGTTATGAGTGTGCATACGTGTGTTTATGTGTGTGCGCACGCGTGCATGTTTGTATTTAAGTGCAGTTGCGCATCTGAATGCACGCATGCTTTCTCTCAGGTATGTGCATCATTCCCAGCACTTGATGGCAAGAGCAACAACAACAACAACAACAACTATCCTGCAAGTTTTTGCAACGTCATAAAATGCACCTTTACAAAACAAACCTCGACTTCAATACTTCCTGCTGTTTAAACAATCCATAAGAAAGAGTTTTCTTCATGTATTCAGAGTCTATAATAATAATAATCCTCTACTTGATAAACTGGATTGATTGAAAAAGGATGGACAAGACAGAAGTCGCTACTGCGCATTTTTTTCTCTTCATATTTTGTTGGGAGGGTTTGTTGTTGTTTGGTTTGGGGGTTGTTTTGGTGGGTTTTTTGTTTGTTTGTTTGTGTGGGGTTTTTTTTTGGGGGGGGTGGGTGGCGTTGTTACCACTGGCACCAAAAGATGGGGGTTTTTTTTGTTTTTTTTTCATCTTATTGTTCTGTTAAGTTTGACCAATCTGGGACTGGTTTTTTTCTTTGTAGTATTCATCTTACTGTTATGTAAAGTTCGACCAGTCAGGGATTTCTTTGTGGTGTTCATCTAAATGTTCCCTAAGGATCGACCAGTCAGAGATTTCTTTCTTTGTAATGTTCATCTAAATGTTTCGTAAAGATCGACCACTCAGGGATTTCTTTGTGTTGTTCATCTTAATGTTTTCTGAAGATCGACCAATCAGGGATTTCTTTGAAGTGTTCATCTAAATGTTCCCTAAGGATCGACCAGTCAGAGATTTCTTTCTTTGTATTGTTCATCTAAATGTTTCGTAAAGATCGACTACTCAGGGATTTCTTTGTAGTGTTCGTTTGAATGTTCCCTAAAGATCTACCAATCAGGGATTTCTTTGTAGTGTTCATCTAAATTCATCTTAATGTTTCCTAAAGATCGACCAATCAGGAATTTCTTTGTAATGTTCATCTTAATGTTTCATAGAGATCTGCCAATTAGAAATTTCTTTGTAGTGTTCATCTTCATGTTTCTTAAAGATCGACTTATCAGATTTCTTTCTTTGTAATGTTCATCTTAATGTTTCATAACGATCGACTAATCAGATTTCTTTCTTTGTAATGTTCATCTTAATGTTTCCTAAAGATCGACCAATCGGGAATTTCTTTGTAATGTTCATCTTAATGTTTCCTAAAGATCGACCAATCGGGAATTTCTTTGTAATGTTCATCTTAATGTTTCATAAAGATCGACTAATCAAATTTCTTTCTTTGTAGTGGTCATCTTAATGTTTCATAAAGATCGACTAATCAGATTTCTTTCTTTATAATGCTCATCTTAATGTTTCACAAAGATCAACTAATCAGGGATTTCTTTCTTTGTAGTGTTCATCTAAATGTTTTCGTTAAGTTCGACCAATTACCATCTTTGTAGTATTCATCTCACTGTACTGTAAAGTTCGACCAGAGATTTCTCTCTTTGTAATGTTTATCTAAATGTTATCTAAAGATCAACCAATCAGGGAGTTTTTTCCTTTAAAGTTTTCATCTAAATCGTTATCGAAAGATTGACCAATCAGGTATTTCCTCTCTCTCTCTCTCTCTCTCTCTCTCTCTCTCTCTCTCTCTCTCTCTTTTGCAGTGTTGATCTCGTCTTTCCTATACATCGACACTTCAGGAATTTCTTCTGTTTTTGTTGTAGTACAGTACTCGTCTCACTGTGTAATCACGTTCGACCTATCACTATATTAGCTGTATTCAGCTCACTGTTATCTAAAGTTCGACCAATCACTGATTTTTTTGGATTTTTTTTTTTTGGGGGGGGGAGAGGTGGTATCTATTTTCCTTTACCCTAAAAGTTCGACCAATCAGGACTGACCAGTATATTCTTTATGTGTCCTGGGATTGGTTTATTTTCCTGTTTGTAATTATTTCTGTTAATGAAATGTATGGTGGGCGTGTTTGGGGGGTTTTTGCTCTATCACTTGTACATGTACTGTGTATCATCACGCGCTACAACACTAAAAGAAGATGGTTCCTCTGCTCGAGCCTTGTCCAACATCCCCATTGTGTCCCTTGTTCGTTCAGTACAGGAAAAGTGCCATAGGGCCAGACGAAAGTCATTTTGTGTTGAAGACGTCTAATATCACTTAGAGTGAACAGACGTTAAATTGAAGACAACAACAACACCAAAGATCTTTAGGAACAAAAACAAACCAACCCACCCCAATATTTGCTCGAAATTATCAGAACGGTAAAGTAACTATTTGGATCCTCTAGGAATTCGGATACATTAGTTCAGATGCACTTGTAATTTTAAGTATTAAAAAAGAAAACAAATTCTATGGGGGATTTTAGGAGGGTGAATAGAGGAAAAGCGAATAAGGAAATGATTTTGAGGATCACATGCAGATCTAAGTAAGTCCATCTTTGATGGACAGAGAAACGTCCGCAAAATCCGTGATCATTTCGAAAGTGATCATTGATGCACGCATGCGAACATGCTCGCTCACTAGCTGGCTCTCTCTCAGCCCCTCTCTCTCTCTCTTTCTTTCATGGTCTGTCAGTAACACACACACACACACACACACACACGAGTCACAGACTATGTCCTGTACATATCTTCCGTGTGTGTATAACAACTTTTTTCCCTACAAGCCAACCAGTCACATGTATGCCAATCTTATCTATCCTGATTCCTTCTCTCTCTCCCTCCTCCTCCGCCCCACCCCCCATCCCTTCCAAATCACGACTCTGTGTGTGTGTGTGTGTGTGTGTGTGTGATAGTAGAAGTGTGCAATCACGATTGTCTGTGTTGTAAGACACAGAGTGTAAGAAAGGTTGCGGAAGTTCCAATGTAAGCAAAGAACACAACAGAATGTTACCTTTTTTTTTCTCTTTTAATTCGCCTTTTTTTGGTGTGGGTGTTGTGTGGGGTTTTTTAAAATCTATAAATGTGTGTGTGTGTGTTTCTGTTGTGTTTTTTTCCGTGTGTTTTGTTTGAGGGGCTGGGTTGGAAGGGGGTGCGGTGGGGGTTCTTATATTAAGGTCTTTGTGTCTTTTTTTTTCTTTCTGTTTTGTTTGCTTATTTGTGTGTTTTTGTCTAGGTTTTGTTTATTTTGATTTGTCTGATTTTGTTAGGTGCCTATTTTTAGGCTTTAATTCATTAGTTTTGTCGTTTAGTATGCCTGTTCATCTCCTCCCCCACCCCCACCCCCTTTTCCTCAGTTTTTCTTCCTCGTCTCCACCCTCCACCCCAGCTTCTCCTTCGTCTTCTCCGAGAAGAAATCAGACGTGTATTATTTCTCTTTACTTGTCCGCCCTCCATACACAGAAAAAGAAATAAACAAAGACAGTGCAGACAAACAGAGAGAGAGAGAGAGAGAGAGATTGATTCTTTTATTTCGAGGATAATGGAATAAGGGAGAGAGAGAGAGTATAGGACGATATTTTTGTATACAAGAGAGAGTAATCATAAAGAGAGGGGACAAAACAAAACGTCCATTGCTGTAAAATAATAGTCATGTAACACTGTTACGAGGCTCAGGACCTAAGTACTCATCAGTTATGATGCGGTGGTTTTTTTTATTCAAAAGAAAAAAACCAACACACACACACACACACACACCCGACCAATCGCCATACATTAAAGAACGGACCAATCCGCTCGCCTTTGGAACTGACCAATCAGACAACGCAGCACGCTTCCAGAATGAGGTCACATATGTATACAAATCAGGAACTGCTTTTCATTGAGACGTGATTAATTCAGTTGTGTGTGTTTGGGTTTTTGTTGGTGTTTTTTTTTTTTAAAAGAAGGCAGCCAATCGAAATTGTTTAGGAACCGTCAAAATTAGGATTTCAAAGATTCATGACTACTTCAGATACATATTATATAAATATCAGGATTTGGACTTCTCGTTTTAGCTTTCCACGAGTAACCCAGTTTTTTTAGGCAGCGCAGTGAAGGACCAATACAGTAAAAATGAACAGTTTTTTTTCGTTTTATTTTTTCTTGCCAAAAAATTTAGATGTGTGTCTTTTCCTTTTTCTTCGCGTACACAAAACATCAATTGCCCAGAAATCCCTCACCCCACTTCTACCCCCCACCCCTCAAAATCTAAACTCAAAAATGTATATCAATCCTACCTACCAAATTTATAAAACGGATTCTTTAATGTATTGGGGCAGTTTTCAGCCCCTCGCCCACTATATAGGTAGCCAAACTTCTCGAGAAATTTCAAGATGCTTTGCCTGCACAGTGGAACATGCGAGAAATTTCAGACTCGTCGTTTTGTTTAGGGTGAGGAAGAAGGAAAGTAGATGAATGAATATTGGAGTGACGAAATAAGAAGAAAAGAAGCTTATGAGAAGATGAGAGAGAGACCGAGAGAAGCATGTCAGCAAAATGAGAAAAGGTTCTGATGAGGATGATGGCTGGGAGAAGGGGAAGCGAAGTAGGGAGAAGAAGAAGCAAACATTAAAAAAAAAAAAATTTTAAAAGAGAGGAAGAAGGAAAAGGAATGTTTCGAAGAGAAGGACAGAAAGGAGAGAGAGAACTCGAACTCCAATGTTTTAATTAGGGTAAATGAATAAGCCAGGGGCTTCTTTACACCAGGCCCTCTTGAAACAAAAATGAAACCAACAGGCAAACAAACATGAAGAAATGCATAGCATATACACAATGAAGCTGATAGTAAACTTAATCACTTAGTTATGCATGCAATCAACTACTCTTCCCAGGGAGAGCACGTCGCCTCAAGAGCAGCGCCACCCATTTATTTTATTTTCCTCTCTGCATGTGTATTTTATTCCCTGTCAGAGAGGCTATTTATCTACATAATTTTACCAGGTACAACTCTTTTGTTGCCGTGAGTTCTTTTACATGCGCTGAATGTGTTTTACATACGAGACCTCGGTTTATCGTCTCATCCGAAAGACTAACACCCAGTCTAGTGG
>CM054166.1:25926967-25934467 GCA_028751875.1 Rapana venosa
ATGTATGTAAGACAGTATGTATGTTTTTCATTTGGCGCTGTTTGTGTTGCTATTGCTGTGATGGCAGTGGTTTTAAATGTTAATGTTGTTGTTGTTGTAAGGGTTGTTGTTGAATGCATTTTCCAGTTGAATAACAATCAGAAGAGTCACTTTGGCAAACGCAAGTAACAAACATTCCACCACCCACCACCCCACCCCACCAAAAAAAAGCCGAAGTGAGTCATCCAGGGTGAAAAGATTGCGTCATCCACGCTTTATTACGTCACTTACAGGCTTCCCTTTTTTTTCTCGTCACGTGCCTGTGCGAGTCAGGTGAACAACAAACAAACAAAGAGGAGGGAAAGTGTAAACACTCTGTTTTTCTGTCATGACGCCTGCAAGTGTGTGTGACGGTTCGTTTTGACAAGTAAACAACAAACAAAAATACAAAACAACACAAAAAACCGGCTGTGAGGGTTAAAAGGAATTGTGTGTTTGTGTTATTGTGGTGTGTGTGTGTGTGTGTGTGTGTGTGTGTAGGGAGAGGGGGGTGGGCGGTGGGGTTTAAACCTCAAATTGAGAAACTACGAAATGATGAAAATAACGATAGGGTGTTAATTATCATTCCTAGAACTGAAATCTCTCATTGAGCTACTTAAAGGGCTTGACTGACTGTAAGTGTGTGTGGTGTGTGTGTGTGTGAAAGAGACAATGACAATGACAAATGATTTTATTGTTCAGACTTGGGAGTCCATAAACAAGGGGGAATGGATAGATGCAAACAACTGCAGCAATTCATAAAGTTCACAAACCTTTTCAAGTAACTAGCTCCTTAAGAAAAAGAAAGAAAAAACGAAAAAAAAACCCAACAAAAAAAGGGGGAAAAAACAAAAACAAAAAAAACCAAACAAAACTACCCCAAAGAAAACCCCAAACAAAACAAAAAAAAGCAAAAATCCAAACAACAGACAGATGTAGACATACATACATACAGAAAGACAGACAGGTCTTTGGACTTGCCGAATAAGCACAAGTTTATGTGGTATGCAAAAACGCCTAATTGAAAGATGTCTTAGCTGCTAAATAGGTTGAGATTTTCTGCTTTTAAAGGCATAGAATATAAACTTTGCCAGATGTACAACTTGCTCAGGTTCCTGTGACTCTAATAGAGATAACCTCTCGTTTCTGAAATATTCTAGATTAATCTTGCTTAGATAAGTTTTCCGCAATTCAGTGTATGCCGGGCAGTAGAAAAGAAAGTGAATTTCATCTTCAGGAGCACGATTACAATTTGGACAAGCCAGGGAACAATTATCTGGTGTATATCTAAATTTATTGCTTTTTAATTCTGTTACTCCCAGTCTGAATCGTATGAACATAGTACGTATATACCTGGAAGTGATTAAGTCCATGTACTTTTCTGGTTCTAATAAACTTTTGAAGGAACTGTACAGATTATAGCGGGGTCTAGTGGTTATTTTTTCAGACCATTGTTGTCTGAAGCAATCGATCATTCTTTGCTTGAATTCACGTAAAAAAGCTTTATGATTTCCGATTCCTTGGAAAAGCCGTGTGTGAAAGAGAGAGAGAGAGAGAGAGAGTGTGTGTGTGTGTGGTGTGGGGGGGGGGGGGGGGGTAATAGAAGATAATGTCACTGTCAAAACTGGGGTAAAAGATTGATTCCCTAACATTTTCGGAAATCGGTGATAGAGAACTACCCTATATTCTGAATAATGTTCGACCGATAAGGACTAACGAATGAAAGAAAGAATCTACTCTCTAGAATCGGTTTCGTGGTCATGATAGATTTTTTTTTTAATGTTGCCGTTGTTTTGCTTGTTTGTCTATACTTTCAAGAGTGTAAAATAGACTTTCAGAGAGAGAGAGAGAGTAATGGTGTCTCATGTCAGTGTCTTGACTGTATAAAATGATTGTATAATTATTACCTAGTGATTGTCACACAAAGGCACGTCTAGTCTGTAACAGCATTACTTGATGTTCCCATTCTTTCTTTTTGTTAGTTTTTGTTTTTTTGAGGTGGGGGCGGGATACTGCTTACCTCCCAACCCTTTTTTCTTTCTTCTTATATATATATATATATATATATATTTTATATATATATATATATATATATATATATATATATATATATATATACACATGAACAAATAAGATACACCCATGTCATATTTGAAACATAATTCACACCACAAAACCGCAAAGGAAACTTAGTTTCACCAACACTACGTCCCTCCCCTCAAGCAAAAAGAAAAGAAGAAAGAAGGCCGTTACAAATTTGCACAAAACTATAGTACATGCATGCATGCACACATACATACATACCCCTGGAGTATGCACACTTAAATATATATAATTTATATATCTATCTGATATTTATCTAGCTAGCTAGCTAGCTATCTGATCTTATCTATGTAATCTCTCTGATCGTTTGGTCTATTATCCTGTTAAGTCCTCTTAACCGTTCTACCATTCATTGTCTTAACCACAACTAATAATGACAATCAATTGGTGTTTTTTTCTAGATTAAAAAGAAATAAATTCTCGCTAGTGGTCAAATACACATCATTATTTTGATCTACGCTAGGTCTTTAGGGTGTTGTCACATTCACTGCTTTTCTCTGGCGCAGGCTGAACGCTTTGTCAGTCAGTGGTAAAAAGCTAAGTGCCAGGCAGGGTCTACATTGAATTGGTATTACACTGTAAAGTGTTACTTTGAATTTATCTTCAGCTACGACATGCTCTTCGCATAACTGACTTAACTTCCCTTTTCAAGAGGAAAAAAATAATCATCTGAAGTCGTAGTATGGCTGCCTATGTAGCCAGGCAGTTGAAGAGAGTTATACGCGCAAACTTCTGAGCCAGTGTGGAGTGAAGGAAGGCGAACTGAATTGGAGGGGTTTTCATATTATCTTGGTTTTCAGTAGTCACATAAAATGGGCTTTGAGACGTTAAAATCAGAAACTGTCTCGTGTGTGTGAGTGTGTGTGTGTGTGTTGCGTGTGCCTGCGTGTGTGTGCCTGCCTGTGTGTGTGTGCCTGCCTGTGTGTGTGTGCCTGCCTGTGTATGAGATAATAGGGAGGATTTCACAAGATATCCAGAAACCACAATCATAACTGAGCAACTTTGGTTGGCATGCATCATTCAGTCACAGTATTTCAACGCAGCATTTTGTATCCAGAACTTCATTTCCATACATCTATGTGTGACAACCCCTTTAGAGACAGAGAATCATAATACGTTTTTGTGATTTTTTTTCCCCCTGTCAGAGAGCAAACCATACCCTGTACCGGGGAAGAAGAGAACAGCACGGCAGATACAGATCAAGGGGTGGGGGGTGGGGGAAGCAGGGGGGGGGGGGGGGGGTGCTTGGCGGAAAGGGGGGGGGGGGAGGGGGGGGCGAGAGACACAGATGGAAAAGAAAAGAAATCTGCCTCCCACGCTGAGGTGATCAGCTTTGACCTTGAAAACTGATGGCTTGCAGTTTACTTAATTGCACACCCGCGGTCGCGCGCAGCTGGCCAACTGGTTCTTTTGGAGTGCGGTGTGGTCATCGTAGTGTTAAGCACGCCAGGTACGTACAGTCACTGTACGTACGTACACACGAACTTATGGCCACGTGACAGGAAGTACAGTCGCTGACGTCAGGGTTTCTCCCCCTTCTCCCCCCCCCCCCCCCCCCCCCCCCCCCCCCTTGCTGCCGCGCTCCTGATGTGAGGGTGGTAAAGACTCGTGCTTTTTAAAGCGTTCTAGTGTTATCTAAACAAAACTGTATTTATAGATCCGCTGGACAGCGTGGGTTTCCTTGAAGTGTTTATTGTTGTGTCGTTGCTTTCCCTGGGGTGGAATTGATTGATTGATTCATTAATTTGCTTTAAAAAGAGACAGGATATATAACAACAAGAAATAAAGAAAGAAAAATGGTTGGGTGACGACGATGATGATGATGATGAAATTTGGTTTTGTAAGGATCTGTTGTAACAGACAAAGCAATTGGCTTGTTTTCTGTGTTTGTTTTTGTACAGTTTGCTCCGAACTGAATGTCAACATAGATGCAGGCTGCATGTGCTTAAAGTGAAAATAGTACACTCGTCAACCTTCATATGATTAAGCTGTCCGTTGAGCACAGTACAAAAACTTCGTGTTATTATATATATATATATATATATATAGAGAGAGAGAGAGAGAGAGAGAGAGAGAGAGAGAGGATATATAGATGTATATATAGATGTATATATAGATGTATATATAGATATATATAAGTACATGTATTTTTTCCCCAATATTTCGGCCTGCGCCTTCCTCATGAGATGGTTTATTGACCAATACACATTTCAATCCAGTCGTGTGTGTGCTCGCGCGCGCGCAGACAAAAAGAGAGATAGAAACAAGCAAGAAAGGGGGGGGGGGGAGGGGGGGGGGGACAGTAACAAGAAAAAGGACAATGGAAACCAGCCAAAGAAAAGGGAGGTGGGGGGGGGGGGACCCACAGAAGGAACAATGGAAACAAATAGCCCCCGTAAGGAAGAAAGAAAACTATGTATAGAAAGTAAACAACAGCAACAACAACAAAAAAGTGTGGTAGCGGTCAAACGGGCAGGCGTGGGAGAGCTAAGCTTACGTAGGTGTGGGAACAGCCAGATGCTGATGATGACGACAGGTGTGTGTGTGTGTGTGTGTGTCCATTTCATCTTTTGGCCGTTAAGTAACCAGCCATGCTCTATAATTATGCAGGCGAAGAAACGGTGACGTTGTTTTTAGTCTACAACCCACCGCTTTGGCCGGTGACGTTGTTCTTGAGTCACATTTCCTCCTGTCGTCATAGCAGCTTCGTGGGGATCAGGGTAGTGGTATTGGTGGTCATAGTAGTATTGGTAGTAGTAGTGGTGGTGGTGGTGGTGGAAGTAGTAGTTCTAGTTTGGTCATAGTAGTGGTGGTGGTGGTGGTGGTGGTCGTCGTCGTCGTCGTCGTCGTAGTAGTAGAAGTAGTAGTAGTAGTAGTAGTAGTCCAGCAAACAGACATATACAGACAGAGAGAAAGGTAGATTAGAAGGCTAGATAAGTAGGTAGGTGGATGGATGGATGGATGGATGGATGGATGGATGGATGGATGGACGGACGGACGGATAGATAGATGGATAGACAGACAAATGGGCGGACAGACAGACAGATGGATGGATGGATGGAGAGAGAGAGAGAGCGAGGTTAAAAACAAAGGAGAAACAATAGAAATAAACAAAAAGGAAAGGGGAAAAATGATAGGAAAAATGAACGAATAATAGTAACAAACACAAGAAGTAAGCAGGACAGACAGAAAAAAGAAAGAAATACGGAAATAAATTACGAAAAGAAAGTCGCAAACAATCAAAGTCACAGTCAAAAACAAAAACAAAACAAAAACCTCAAAGTAAATAACTAACATTAAAAAATTTTTTTAAGTAAAAACATTCACACATGCACTGCGTGGGAGAGCTGAGCTTTTACATATTTACACCTGTGTAGGTGTGGGAACAGCAAAATGATGATGATGACGACGGCAGGTGTGTGTGTGTGTGTGTGTGTCCAGTTAGTTAAGTAACCAGCCCTGTGTGTCTATATATACACAGGCAATGAAGCTATGACGTCATTCTTGAGTCATACTTCCTCCTGTTGTAACAGCTTCGTGGTGGTGGTGGTGGTGGTGGTGGTGGTGATGATGGTCAGGGTAGTTATAGTGATGGTCATAGTAGTAGTAGTAGTAGTAGTAGTAGTAGTAGCAGTAGTAGTAGTAGTAGTAGTAGTTAAAGGTAGTGGTAGCAGTAAGTTAGTAGTAGTAGTATAGTAGAAGCAGTACAGTAATAGTTGTAGTTTTTGTACCAGTGGTAGTAAGTAGTCGTAGGATAGTAGCAGCAGCAGTAGTAGTGGTAGTTAGTAGTAGTAGTAGTAGTAGTAGTATATAGATGGTGGTCAGGGTAGTTGTAGTGGTGGTCATAGCTACAGTAGTAATAGTAGTAGTTAAAGGTAGTGATAGCAGTAAGTCAGTAGTAGTAGTAGTATAGTAGAAGCAGTACAGTAACAGTTGTAGTTTTTGTACCAGTGGTAGTAAGTAGTTGTAGGATAGTAGTAGCAGCAGCAGAAGTAGTAGTAGTAGTAGTAGTAGTAGTAGTAGTAGTACATTGGTTTAAATAAGGTATATTTATTAATAAGCATGAAACAAGCATACCAGAATGGACATAATTAGCATAGCAGCAACAAGCAAGTAGCTTATGTTGTGCTCAAGTGCAACATCATCAATCATATGGTGACTGATAATCAATACACTGACCAAAAGAGGTAAACGGGGAAAAAAATGACCGAGCAGAATAACAACAGCATCAATATGTACAGATAATGAAATAACTAAAGATTCCCCAAAAGACATGTTTATAGCATAAATACGCAATCGTTTGGATACATTTCCAGAATCCAATACTGTTCAACTCATCCAGATGATTAGCTTAGGAAAAAGCAAATGATGAAAAAAAGACTAACCACAAGACAGACACAAACAAACAACAAGCTGCAGGTTTAAATGAAAGAACAAAACAATCAACCAAACAAACAAACGGAGAAACAAATCACATTAGCCAGCTGACACACGAACAGTCAAAACAAGCAGCAGACAAAATCCAGAGAGATTAGTTGGAGGAGGTAGAGAAATGTTAAGCAATACAAAGGTTACTCAAACATTAAGTGTATAAACATAAGTACATTAGTAATAGTAGCAGTGGTAGCAGTAAGTTAGTAGTAGTAGTAGTAGTAGTGATGGTGGTGGTAGCAGGTGGTAGTAGTGGTGGTGGTGGTGGTGGTGGCAGCAGCAGGAACAACGGCAGCAGTATCAATGACAGTTTTGTATCGTTTTGTAGTGTATTATATTATATTGCATTTTATAAGGCTTTCAGTCATAGCAGATTTCTCTGCATGAAATTGATTCTGCTCTCCCCGGGGGAGAGCGTGTTGCCACAAGAGCAGCTCCACCACCCATTTTGTACCACCACCACCACCCCAAAAGTATCCTGTCGACATGTTTATTTGTTTTCCTGAGTAGTCTTTTTTCTTCTTCTACGGAATGTTGCCAGGGGCAAGTGGGGGGGGGGGGGGGGGGGGGTCCCGGGTTCAGACAGTGATCAAACCCTCGACTCCTTGGTTTCTAGACGGGTCTGGACCACCGATCTACCAAAAAGTAGTTGTGGTAGCAGCAGCAGTACCACGCAGTAGTACCTGTGGTAGCAGTGGTACCGGTATCAGCAGCAGGATCAGTGGTATCAGAAATGGTAGCAGTAGCAGCAGTGGTAGAAGTAGCAGCAGTGGTAGTGGTATCAGTGGTAGCGGTAGCAGTAGTAATATCAGTGGTAGCAGAAGTAGTATCAGTGGTAGTGGTAGCAGTAGTAGTATCAGTGGTAACGGCAGTAGTATCAGTGGTAGTGGTCAGTAGTATCAATGGTAGCAGCAGTAGTAGTATCAGGTAGTGGTAGCAGTAGTATCA
>CM054166.1:25944467-26039467 GCA_028751875.1 Rapana venosa
ATACACACACACACACACACACAACACACACACACACAAAGACATTTCTACCAGTCACCAACCGTACGTGTCATGAATTGACCGGTATACTGCGGTCAACCCAAAAGACAACACAGCCATAAGCAAGCTATTTACCACACACACCCCCACGCACGCATCCAACACCACACACATCCACGCACACACACACACACACACCACACACACACGCATGATCCACACACACACACACACACGCGCGCATCACACACACACACGCATCCACGCACACACACATACACACCGCACCCACACACCACACACACACACACACACACACCTCCCACACTCTTCACCCCCCCCCCCCCCCCCCCCCCCCCCCACACACACCCCCACCCCCACCCCCCCCCCACCCACAACCTTCCTTCCCCCTTATTATTATCTCTTGTTGGCAATGGTCTTCTTCTTTCTTCCTTCTTAGAAAAACAACTACCACCAGCGTCACCTTGTACATAACAGAACCATCCCCGCCCCGCCACCGCCGCCCCGTGTTTTTCTAGCTGCTGGCACCAAAAGAGAGCTAGGCTAGGCTATTCTGGGAGCCGGCACTGCATCGATCGATTCCAAGATGTTGCCCGTTTTGCAAGCTGCTGACGACATCAGTCAGCCAGCATTCACCCTCGCGCTTTCGGTACAGTGTATAAACATCTACTACTATTATTTTATTATTCACTTGGTCGTAGGCTTAGTCTTTTCCAGCATTCATTCACTCTCGATCTGCGGTTGGTTGGTTGGTTGTTTGTTTGTTATGAAAGAAACTTTGGGGGAGGGGGGTGTTGTGAATGTGATTATTTTTCTGTTGCCACTGTAAAGTCGTGACCGATCATTTTGAAAGGAGTTGGCGTTGTGTTCAAGGTCTGGTTTCGCGGAAGCGATTTTGTTGTCAGTGTCGATGGAATTTAAAAATAAAATGAATAAAAGATTAAAATGAAAATGAAAATAAAATCATTTTCAAATGAAATGAAATAAAACACGTTTGGGGTTTTTTTTGGGGTTTTTTCGGGGGGGGGGGGGGGGGGGGTGTTAATTAAAAGATGGCACAGAGAGAGAGGAGAGAGAGAGAGAGAGAGAGAGAGAGAGAGAGAGAGAGAGAGAGAGAGAGAGAATGAATAAGTTTGAGAAAAGTATCGTCGTTGTTTGTGTGCATTCGGATGTGTGGGTGAGGGGGGGAGGGGGGGGGGGGGGGGGGGGGGATGTTGGGGGAGGAGGGGGGTAGGTGGGGAGGGTTGTTTATCAGACAAACAAACAAATAAATCTCGGAGATAAAAATACACCGCGGAAATGAATGAAGCAAAATTCCTTTTGTTCCTTGTTTTTTGGGGGTAGGCTGGTTTGTGGTTGTGGTTGGTTTGTGAATGTCAACAAGCAAGAATGAAATAGCCAAAAATTAACAGTTTTATTAACGTTTTAACGTGGATTTTTTTCTCGGTTGGTTTTGTTTTTTTCCCCTCCATTAACATTTTTTCCTTGATTGATTTCGTTTTCTTTCTTTCTTTGATTGTTATGGAACACCCCCCCCCCCCCCCCCCCCTCTCTCTCTCTCTCTCTCTCTCCCTTCCTCTCTCTATTTTCTTTCCCTCTTTCTCTCTCTCACTTTCTCTCTCAATGACAGTCTCTCTCTTCTCTCTCTCTCTTCTCTCTCTCCTCTCTCTCTCTCTCTCTCTCTCTCTCCCCTCCCTCCCTCTCTCTATTTTCTTTCCCTCTTTCTCTCTCTCTCACTTTCTCTCAATGACAGTCTCTCTCTCTCTCTCTTCTCTTCTCTCTCTCTCTCTCTCTCCTCTCTCTCTCTCTCTCTCTCTCTCACCCTCCACACACACACACACCAACACACACACACTCACTCATTCGTTTGTCTTTTTCTTTTTCTTTTTTTTTGTATTTTTGTCTGTACACTTTTTTCTTCTCTCCTTTTCCTTCTCTTTTGCTTTTTTCTTTCGACACTTGTGGGTTCTTTTATTCGTTTGTTTTATGTTTTAATGTTCTTGCTTGTTTCTTTTCTTTTCTGTTATTTTTTTACTCTCTCTCTCTCAGTTTTGTAACCGTCTGTGTGTGTGCGTGCGTGCGTGTAATCGTGAGTGTGTGTGTGTGTGCACGCGCGCGCGCGTGCGGGCGTACGTGCGTGTAGTCGTGTGTGTCCCTCCACGCTCTGCAATGCGTCACAATGACTTGGACTCTTTATCTTTTTTACAAACAAGAAAAAGTACAGCACACGCACGCGCGCACGCGCGCACACACACACACACACACACAATATATATATTATTATATATATTATTATATATATTAATATATATATTAGGATATGTTTATCCGCCAACTGTTGAAGTGTAGCGGAGGTAATGGGGGTGGAGATGAGAAGGACGGTAACAAGACGAACAGGGGGGGGGGGGGGGGGGGGGGTAGGAGGTAGGAAAGGGGGGGGGGGATGGCTGAGGAAAGAGGGGGGGGGGGGGGGGTGGTGCAGCAGGTGGCGGTTTGTGAGGTGTATGACTTGTTACAAGAGGGTCGTGACCACTGTGGCAGTCGATCAGTGCCGCCGCCGCTGCTGTTATGAAAGAGAGTTCATTGACAAGGAACTGTTAGCGTACGTTTGTACAACTGCCGCAGCTGCTACTATTGCTACTACTACTACTGCTACTGCTGCTGCTGCTGCTGTTGCTGCTGATGCTGCTGCTGCTGCTGCTGCTACTGCTGTTGCTGCTGATGCTGCTGCTGTTGCTGCTGATGCTGCTGCTGCTGTTGCTGCTGCTGCTGTTACTGCTGTTGCTGCTGATGCTGCTGATGCTACTAATATCACCTCAACCACTACTGCGACTGTTGCTGCTACTCGCGTTTCAACCACTGTTGCTTCTACTACCATCATCACAACTTACTTCTACTTCTTTTCTATTACTGCTGCTTCTGCTGCTTCTGCTGCTGCTGCTGCTGCTGCTGCTACTACTACTATTACGACTTCTACTACTACTACTACTACTACTACTACTACTACTATCACCTCCACCACCACCACTACTGCGACTTGCTGCTACTGATGTTGCTACCGCTGCTTCTGCTACTACTACCACCATCACTACTATTACTACTACTACTACTACTACCACTACTACTACTACTACTACTGTTGCTGCTACTACTACTACTGTTGCTGCTACTACTACTACTGTTGCTGCTACTGATGTTGCTACCGCTGCTGCTGCTGCTACTACCACCATCACTATTACTATTATTATTACTACTACTTCTGCTACTTCTGCTGCTGCTGCTGCTGCTACTACTACTACTACTACTACTACTACTACTACTACTACTACTACTACTACTACTACTGTTGCTGCTATTGATATTGCTACCGCTGCTGCTACCTTCATCACTATTAATAATAATAATATATGGAATTTATATAGCACTGAATCTTGTACTATTATTACTACTACTTCTGCTACTGTTGCTGCTGGTACTACTACTTCTACTACTACTACTACTACTACTACTACTACCACTACTACCACCGTCACTATTACTACTTCTTCTTCTACTACTACTACCACTGTCACTATTACTACTTCTTCTACTACTACTACCACCGTCACTATTACTACTTCTACTACCACCGTCACTATTACTACTTCTACTACTACTACTACTACTACCACCGTCACTATTACTACTTCTTCTTCTACTACTACTACCACCGTCACTATTACTACTTCTACTACTACCACCGTCACTATTACTACTTCTTCTTCTACTACTACTACCACCGTCACTATTACTACTTCTACTACTACTACTACACCGTCACTATTACTACTTCTTCTTTACTACTACTTCCACGTCACTTTTACTACTTCTACTACTACTACTACTACTACCACCACCGTCACTATTACTACTTCTATACTACTACTACTACCACCGTCACTATTACTACTTCTTCTTCTACTACTACTTCCACCGTCACTTTTACTACTTCTTCTACTACTACTACTACTACTACCACCACCGTCACTATTACTACTTCTTCTGCTACTACTACTACCACCGTCACTATTACTACTTCTTCTACTACTACTACCACCGTCACTATTACTACTTTCTTCTACTACTACTACCACCGTCACTATTACTACTTCTACTATACTATACTACTACTACTATACTACTACCGTCACTATTACTACTTCTTCTACTACTACTACCACCGTCACTATTACTACTTCTTTGCTACTACTACTACCACCGTCACTATTACTACTTCTGCTACTACTACTACTACCACCGTCACTATTACTACTTCTACTACTACCACCGTCACTATTACTACTTCTGCTACTACTACTACTACCACCGTCACTTTTACTACTTCTACTACTACTACTACTACTACCACCACCGTCACTATTACTACTTCTTCTGCTACTACTACTACCACCGTCACTATTACTACTTCTTCTACTACTACTACCACCGTCACTATTACTACTTCTTCTACTACTACTACCACCGTCACTATTACTACTTCTACTACTACTACTACTACTACCGTCACTATTACTACTTCTTCTACTACTACTACCACCGTCACTATTACTACTTCTTCTGCTACTACTACTACCACCGTCACTATTACTACTTCTACTACTACTACTACCACCGTCACTATTACTACTTCTGCTACTACTACTACTACCACCGTCACTATTACTACTTCTACTACTACTACTACCACCGTCACTATTACTACTTCTTCAGCTACTACTACTACCACCGTCACTATTACTACTTCTTCTGCTACTACTACTACTACTTCTACTACTACTACTACTACTACTACTACTACCACCATCGTCACTATTACTACTACTACTACTACTACTACTACTACTTCTGTTGCTGCTGCTGCTGCTGCTGACGATGACGACGACTGAACAGTGGCCTGTGCTGTGACAGGCATCTTCTAGAACGGTGACAACCACTGGACTGGAGCTGTGCTTTTAAGCGTTTGAGTAGTAAGTAGCATTGTTGCTCCGAAACACTGTGGTCTATAACACTATCAGCGTGACAGAATGACAAATACACAGGCCTAACCATTCAACGATGGTTTAAGCTATTTCTCTCAAATATCAAGGAATGAATTTGTGTTGTGTCTTACAAGGGGCGCACTAAACTGTAATAATTATTGAATGATGCGGTGATAATAGTATTTATTATACACAGTCATTGCGCGCTCTGTCTCTGTCTCTGTCTCTGTTTCTCTCTCTCTCTCTCTCTCTCTCTCTCTCTCTCTCTCTCTCTCTCTATCTATATATATATATATATATATATATAAAGAGAGAGAGAAAGATATATATATATATATATATATATATATGACACATGTATAAACTCTCTCCAACACGCACACACTCGTAAACACATACACACACACACACACACACACACTCGCACACACACTCAACCCACCACACACACACACACAAAAACATAACTAACACACCACACACACAATAACACACACACAACATACACACACACTCTCACACACACACACACAAACTCGCACACACACTCAACCCACCACAAACACACCACCCCCACACTAACACACACCACACATAACACACCACACACACACACACCACATACACACACACACACACACACAAACAACAACACACCCACACACACACAGACACACACAACAACAACAACACACCACACACACACCACACCACACATACCACACACACACACACATAACACCACACACCACACACACACACACACACACCACACACACACATGAATGCTGCCTGTCTTCTCCCTTTTACTACTCTTCTACATATTTTATTATTCCACGCTATTTTTCCTTCTTTCTTTCTTTCTTTCTTGTTTACTCGGCTTGTTCCAGTGCCTCTGATCCGCCGACCCAATTCTCCCCGCAAACAAACAAACAACCCGCCCACAACGCTACACTACACCACACCACGACACACTAAAACTAAACACCTCTCCCTCCACTGGGTCACCGTGGCAAAAAGCCGTGTAGAGTAGCAAGCACTTTTGTCAAAACACAACCCCCCCCAACCCCCCCCCCCCCCCCCCCCCCCCCCCCCCCCCCCCCCCCCCCCCACCCCCCCCCCCCCCCCACACCCCCCCCCCAAAAAAAATCATCATTACTATTTGTTCATCACCGGAAGCACCACTGAGCAAAACAAGTGAAGAAAACAGCAATTGAAAATAAACAGCTAAAAAACACAGAAGGAAAGAAAGAAAGAAAGAGAAAGAAAAAAACAACCACCCTCCCCCCTGAAAGTAGTCGGCGATAATCGAGAGAAAAACACTCCGCCGCCGCCTGTGTTTCATTCATAACCCGAAGTTAACGACCACGGCAAAGACGTCACTCCGACGAAAGCCGATTGCATGACGTATGTTTGTCGAGAGCGCGGAAGCCGTTCAGCGCCGCCGCTCTTTGCGGTGCAGCTGCACCGGAAGCGAGTGTACTTGAAAAGGTTCTGCTGTACCCCAACCAAGCCAGGAAAGCGGTACACAACAATATACTGTTGATTGGCTGGTACAGTGGTCCAGTGTACAGAACAGTTCGGGGTTGTGCTGAAATTAATGACTTTGAATCCAGAGAAAACTGGTCTGTTTGGGTATGTACTCTACTCATCCACACACAAACAAGCTGCACCCGCAGTACTTAGCGTATCGATTTTGTCTCTCCGCACGCCTGCAGCGCGGGCCTGCCATAACTAGAACATTCGAGTTGAGGACTAAAAATAGACTTCGATCGGCGTCATGTGTTTACTCCAAGCTGATTGGTCGCTGGGGTTTTTCTCTGGTGACGTCAAGAATCAAGGGGAACAAAAACAAGTGTGACCCAAGCAGTCGTGTCATTCGTTAGAAAGCTAGCTCTAGGAAAGGACATACGTGTACACTGTGTGATGTGCAGTTGTTGACTTGGACATTCTCTGGGACTGGTTGCAGATCCCATGAAAAGAAAATCCAGTGAATCAGATCCGGAAAGACCGACCACATCAGGAGTTACGGGAATTCCGAATCAGGTAAGCCAGAGACATGTTTTCTCCCATTCCTTCTTGTTTGGGCATTCCCATTTGGGTCAGCAAAAGCTCTGTTTGGGCGATCAGCTGTTGGTGAAGCCCATCGTTTCCTAGTGTAAGGAGCTTGTAAGCTACCTGTTAATCTTGTCTGCCTTTGTTAGTAGTAGCTGTATCATGGCTAACATTAGCGTTCACAAACTACCTATCCTGTCCATAGTTGTATGGAAGTAAGCGTGAAGTTCAGAATAATTGCGATCGTTTCAAAAGTTTTTCCAGTGAGTTTCGCTCTTTAGTATCATTTCCATGATCAGTTTATTACTGATGCCACTGCTGATAGATTAACTTCAGATTTTGTGTAGCTTCTAACTGTTAAATGCTCTTCCATACCTTTAGTGGCATCGGCCAGCATTTTCGCAATTCCTATGCATCACTTTCCGAGTATCATACTGTTAATGTTATCCTATCTCGCCTAAATGGTCGTCAAGTGTTCAAATCATTGCTGTTTTAGTGGTTTTCTTTTTTATAATATCTCTTAACCCCATTCAAAAATCGTGTGTATTCTAGCGAAAACTTGCATGGCTTCGGTTAAGTGTGTGTACGAGGGTCGTACTGGGATTGAGCACAGGCAACTACTGAACTAGGCTAGTTTGTTCATTGAGACTAGGCCTAACACGCTCAGGTTAAATATGGCAGCTGAAATGGAAAATGGCAGCTGTGATACACTAGATAACGAAGAGATGGGAAGAATTTCGAGAAAGGGCTTGCCAAATCAATAGTTTTGTCATGATGAGTCTCCCAGTGAGTAGACCAGCCAACACAACCAGCCAACACAACAACGTACTTTGGCAAGCAGCCAACGTCCCGTCTTCTCCACGGCTTCTGCCCTGTTTAGAATGGGCCGTGGAGAAATTGCATGGACGGACAAACGCCCAGAGTGTCGGGGCCGAGGCAGGGTACAAGTCGTTTGACTGACATTTTCATCCCACGTGGGGTGGGCCAGTTGTCGAATGGGGAAGGCATGATGTTGACAACTTCGATGCAAGGTTAAGGACGAGTCACTGACCTTATTATTCAACCTTGACTCTGCGCATGCGTATGCGTATTCGAGTGCATATTCGAGCGCTTTTCCGTTTATCCACGCCTCCCTTTAAAAGAACGAGGAAAAAACGATACTGGACACACCGATGTCCCGTACCTGGAGGCACACCTCTGGATCATTCAGTGTTGTCCCCGAGTTGCGCAAGCAGCCGATTTCTAATAGGTGTGTGGGTGGATGGGGGGGGGGGGGGGGGGGGGGCAAGCGCGAACTCGGGAGACCTCGTTTTATTTTAACAGGTCACTTCCGGTGACCGAGTTTTGGGGAACACCCTGTTGAAGAAAACAAAGCCACGTGGGTGTATGAGGGTTGGGACATGGGTAGGGTGGGGAAGGGGGGAAAGTGCCATGGCCTGACTCATGAAGACCAACAAAAAAAAATTGAATTGTTGACTTTAAAAAAATAAAATCATGATTTGAACATCACACTCACACACACACACACACACACACACACACACACACCCTACCTCCAGACTGGGGTGCTCGGCCAAATTCCAGGTTAGTCAGTCGAGTGTTTTTATCAACAGGTCATTCTTTGTAAGTTTGCTTATCTCATTTACCCATAACTTCCCCCCCCCCCCCCTTTCAACTTAGCACACACTGTGTTGATAGACTTTGGCCTGGACAAAGAAATCATCTTTATTCTCTTCTCTCTCTCTCTCTTCTCTCTCTCTCTCTCTCTCTCTCTCTCTCTCTCTCTCTCTCTCTTGTTATAAAGAACTGTGTCAGGGAAAGCTATATTAAGCTATGATGTAGGTAACTAATAATAGCTATAATATTCCACAATTCATGTAACTAATGAGGTAATCAATTTTTCTTTTGGTCATGAAAAAAAAAGAAGAGTAGTTGGATAGAGGTAACATCTCTTCTCTCTCTCTCTCTCTCTCTCTCTCTCTCTCTCTCTCTCTCTCTCTCTCCTACCACACACACACACACACACACACACACACACACACACTCTTACACACACACACTCCACTCCACTCCACTCCACTCCACTCCACTGTACTCTCCTACAAGTACAACACAATACAGTGTGGTGTAATGCAAGCAGCAAGCAATACAATACAAATTTATACTATTCCAAGACAACACAGTACAATAACCTACTATACAAAGTGCAGAACACCACACTAGATTAGCAGATCTATACATTTAACACAGTAGTACACAGTCCACTACAATATAATACAACATGATACAACTTTTTATGTGTTAGATGAATCACAACACAGTATTGTACATTACAATACCATACAACACAGTATAACTTTTTATATCAGACTAGACACAGCACAGTATTGTACAGTACACTACAACAATATACTACCATACAATACAGTATCAACTTTTTATGCGTTAGACTAGACACAGCACAGTATCATACAGTACACTACAACAATATACTACCATACAATACAATATCAACTTTTTATGCGTTAGGCTAGACACAACACAAGTATCGTACAGTACACTACAACAATATACTACCATACAGTACAGTATCAACTTTTCATGCGATAGACTAGACACAGCACAAGTATCGTACAGTGCGCTACAACAATATACTGCCATATGTGTGCAGACAACCAGCGGAGCGAAAATGGCACACGAGAAATCTCAAAAACGCGTGGGGAAACGGCCGGGCCGAAAACCTTCCAAAATCGACCAGAAGGCCAAACTGGAGAGGAGTCGCCAGAGCGCTCGCGAATGCCGGGCCCGGAAGAAGCTTCGCTACCAGTATCTGGAAGAGCTGGTGTCCAGCAGAGAGAAGTCTGTCTTCTCCCTGAGGGATGAGGTGGAAATGGTGAGTATACTTTGGTGTTGAAGATGATTTTCATGTGGGGGGTTTTTTGTTTTGATTTTTTGGTGTGTGTGTGCTCGTTTGTGGCCTAGGTTGTCGTGGTTTGTTTGTTTATTGTTGTTGTTTTGGGTTTGTTTGGGGTGGGGTTTGTTTGTGGGTTGTTGGTGTTTGTTTTTTGTTTGGGGGGGGGGGGGGGGTGCGATCAGAGTAGTAGTGGTTTTTTTAGAGGGTGAAAGAGATGGGGAGGAGTGGGGGAGAGAAAGAGAGAGTGTGTTTGTGTGTGTGTATATAAAGATCTTTTCTTGTCTGTCAGTTTATTTAACATTGATTAGTTTCACTTTCTAAGTTTCTTACTTTTTTGTTTTTTATATTTTATTGATAATGATAGTAAATGCATGCTGTTTTTAGTTTCTTTCCTACATCTTTCATTCCAATTATGTGTGTACCTCCTTTGTTCCAAAATTTGAAAGAAAAAAAAAAGTGAATTGTCCATCTGTATCAGTGTATGTAGAACAATAAATAAAAAAAGGTGTTAAAACACGTTTTTGATTGTTTGTTTGTGGTCTTCGTCTACATTTGCGAACATCACTTGACAAACAAACGGTAAAAATTCAAACACTTTTAAAAGAAAACCCCAATAGTGTTGTCCTGTCTTCGTCGTTAATCGATGCTGGAGATCATCGTCTTGATGCTTGAAAGCGTCGTAGTAAACGTACTTGTTGATAAACACCCCCCCCTCCTTCACCCTCCGTATATCTTATTTTCCCCCTTCAGTACAAGCGCTGGAGTATAGACTTGGATCGCGGCATTATTCCCGACGGACTGCTGAAACTTCTGGCACAAGAGGAGATGCAGAAACCCCTCGCTGCGCAGCACTCGCCGCAGTCGCACAGCTCCACCCCCACCGCCAGCCCCTCCTCCTCTTCTGCGGACACGGAGCACATGACCTTTCACACTCAGTCCAGCAGGATGCACAGTGGACCTGTAGCGGGGGCAGGGGCAGGGGCAGCACAGCGAGGACAGCAGCTGGGACAGTTAGCTGGGCAGGTGTTGCAGGCCCAGACGGAGCACAGCCGGCGACAGGTGTTGATGCGACAGTCCAACATCCAGCAGGGCGGACAGCAGCTGTCGTCCATGAACAAGGGCAGCCGCAGTTTTGAGGAATCGGTACGCTCCACCTCCTCCTCCTCCTCCTCCTCCTCCGCCGCCGCTGCTGCCGCCGCCATTCACCGCTCTGGAAGCGTCCCCAACCTGGCTGTGGTGTCCACGCAGCAGAGCGCTTACCCGGACCACCCTGCCTCGGCCACACCGCTGGTGTATCGGGATTTTAGCGAGGAAAGCAGCAACGCTCTGAAGAGTACAGGCTTCCTCCCGGATTATCAGCGCTCAGTGCGGTGGTCAGCGATGTGGAAACCTCCAGCAACATTCCCACCGTGGTCTCTCACCACTCCCCACCCGCTGTGCGCAAGCCAGACTCCATCTGGACTTGGGAGCAGCAGCAGCAGCAGCAGCAGCAGCGTCCATTCTCTGGTGTGTCAGAGGCTTCCCCAGGAAGGACGTATCCCTTCAAGTGTGCTAGCAGTGTTATGCAGATGTCGCCCTCTGCTCAAGTGACTTCCCAAGCTTTCCAAGGCGGAGTGTTCAGTTCCAGAAGCACTGTGTCGCACGTTCCCAATTTCCTGATTAGTTCTGTGAGTGGGGGCACTGCTCCGAGCCCCCAAGTGCCTTTCTACCAGCGACCCAGGAGTAGCAGTGACCTTGCAAGGAAAGTGACCTCATCGACAGTATCACCAGCTTCTTCCTCTTTATCTCAGCAAAACCTCCCCGGATTATTTGACACCCCAGTGACCACCTTCGCCACACAGGATACCTACTCGACACTGGCAGAAAGTGTGACGACGTGTTTGACCAACAGCTCTGTGTTGCAAGACACGGCTCCAGTGTGCATGGGTTCAGAACTGAGTGCCAGCATCTCGGAGCCCATCCCACACTGGTACTCCTTCTTGGACGACTTGGAAAGTGTGGCCACGCTGTCGGCGCGACAAGGAGCGTTTTCAGACGCTGGCACTCCCGGTAGTTCCCGGGCCCGTTCCGGGGCCTGCACTCCTCCAGTGTGGATTCTCCCTACTCCCAGCAGCTTCTGCAGCAACAACAGCAACAGCAGCAGCAGCAACAACAGCTGCCACAGGATAGTGGAAATGATGGCAACATTCCTAACATACCAGATCTGTTGGGCCAGTCGCAATCCAGTTGATAACAATTTTTTGAGGGACCAGAAACTGACTCTGTATTGAAAAGAGATTGTTGATGGACTGATGTTGTTCTGGCGTTGGATTATTTATTGATATTTTGTGGAGATAGCTGGGTGCTTTTAGAGACGTTGTCATTTGAGAAAAAAACAACAACAGATTTTGAAAGACAAAAAAAACACATGGTTCTTTTTTGTGTGTGTGACAAAGTTTCCCCAAAACCATTTGAATTGAAGATACATAAAGACTCTTTCTTGTTGAAGCCTAACTGTAATCTGTAACAGATTCACCTTTCTCTTTGTTTTTTTTGTGAAATCACCAAATGTGCTGTGCATATATTGGAAAAACATTTTGTTCTTCCTGTCAATTGCATTGATCACCAACCTACTCTGTGTTAATTGAAGCAGTTAACTGTATAAATTTCTGAAGTGCACTTGTCTCCATTGTGGCTTGTTGATTGTTTAAACACCTTTTAAACAGTAAAGTGATTTCATGTTTAAATATTATTTGCCTTCCGATTATCCAAGAATCAGCAAATCATCTTGAACGAGATTAGAGAAAAATGTTATTACCTGCAAATGTTGTCCAATGTTCCTACAGATGGAATTTTTCATTTTGTGAGCTGCACATTGAGGAAAGGGTTTTTCAGAGAAGCAATGACATTCAGTTCACCTGTAGTGGAGGTATCGCCTTCAGCAAAGGCTGTACTGGCATTCACCTGTGGCCACTTTTGAGACAGACAATTTCATGATTTTTCACGAATATTCATTGAAGGTGAATGAAAACCCTTCTGTACTTTATACAGAAGTTAAAAAACCATAGTACTGTCTATTTCTAGCTCAAAAGAGCTCATTGACGTTTTTTGGGAAACGGTATTTTATAGTCAGATTTAGATTCAGAATCTATCAAGATTGAGGTAATGATGATAATAGATCACATTTTTATCCAGCCACACAAAACTGTGAAGCATAAAATACTCCTCCAACTTCAATGGTTGTGCATTTAGAATGATCATCATTCTTTTATAAACTTTGTTTTATTATTATGTTGTTTTAATTTATAGCTGATCATACCTAGTTCCTGATTAATCATCTTCTAATACTATTATTGTCTTTCTCATTACAATAATCTAGTAATATCGGATTGTAATATTACTGTGCACTCGTATACATTTCTCTTAAATGTTAAGTTTGGTTAAGAGAACCAGTATTGGTTGGTTCAAAAGTGTGACTGATAGGGTTAACACATTCTCATCATTAGCATGGCAGAGGATAATTTGCATTTTGAAAAGTTCGACACTTGTACCATTACTCTTTTAGAGAAAGCTAGTTACGGTGTACACTATGTTGAGGCACTCATGGTAGAACTTTTCATTTGCTGTTGAAAGCAATATTGTTGAGCAGCCGTTTTTGTTACTTACTATACATGTCAGATATCAGGACCAAGGCTCATGTTTTGTTTGTGTTGTTCAGATGAGAATATATAAGCTGGTCTTGTATATTCTTTATTTATTCATTCCGTATAAATCATTTTATGGAAATTATATCACAATATGATACTTTTATCATTGTTGTGTTGACTTGCCATATATTGTTATGTAGAAACGCTGTTCTATGAATCAAAGGGTCTTCTATTCATTGTAAATTGATTTTTTTTTCTTCTTTTTTGGTTGGTGAAACCATACATTGTAAAATGTTGCAAGTTCTGTGTAGTATATTATGTCATTTTGTGTATATATATGTTGTTTTGTGGTGTGAATTAAAAATTTGTAATCCTCATACTTGTGTGTGTGTGTGCTTATTGTGAAAGGTATTTTGCAAAATTTGGTGTTATGGACACTACCAAGAAATCAGGAGAGAGGCTAAGATATTGAACTTTAAAATTGCAAAGTTCTGTGTATCATTCATACTTTTACACTTTTCTGGGGGGGGGGATGGGGGATGTTTACACATTTTTGTGGGGGTTTTTTCGGGGGGGGGGGGGGGGGGGGGGGTCCGCAGCTAGAGCTGTGAGGTTCATCAGTGTTAAGATTTTGCATTATGTAGCTGTTTTGACCCACCATGAAGGTAGCTGCATTCCAGCTGAGGGATGTATGCTGGATGTGTTTGTGTTTCCATAACCCACTGAACGCAGCTTTTTAACGTGCATGTTTGATCTTCTGCGTGTGCATATAATATACACGAGGGGGCTTAAGGCACATAAAGTTTATGTGGGAGATTGTAAAAATTCCCACCCTTAACTCATAGACACAGCCAAGATTTGAACCCACGACTTCATGGATTCCTGGGGTTGAAGTCGAATGGTCTTAACCACTGAACTATAGCGTCCATTGTTAGAGTTAATCATTTACAATATAAAAAAAAAGAAACACTTCAGTCATATTAAATTTAGTTCCTGTATGTTGTTATGGATGATAGACAACAAAATGTTATGGTCAGGTACAAATGTGAAAGTTTTGATAAATGAACAATTGTATACCCCTTTTTTTTACCCCTGTTATAGTTTCTGTTACCTGTGGAAAGTTTCAAATTCTTTAAGTTCATTTTGAAGAGTGAGTGTATACGTGCATGTCTGTGGTCTCATATTATATGTCAGTCATGTGTACACATCATATGGTATTAAAGTATTGTTTGTTTAGATGTTGTTTTGGTTTTCATGAAAAGAGATTTGTTTCTGAGACTGAAAAAGATGGCACATTCGGTTTTGGGGGTTTTGTTGTTATTGGTTGGTTTGTTATTGTTGCTGTTGTTGTTTTTAACCTGTAAAGTGTAATCTCCACAAAACGTGCAATGCTGAGAACTGTCATTGGAGGGTGTAGTTAGGTTTGTTGAAAAATGGGTCGATAAAAATGGCATCTTTTGGAAGTTGATATTCATACCTTTTGTTGTTGTTGTTTTGTTTGTTTTTGTTATTGTTGTGTATATCAGCAATCTCCTTTGGGACTTTTTTTTACAAGTTTTTTTTTTAGGGTGTTTTTCTTCAGTCAGTTGGGGTGGGGATTTCTGGCATAGATTTATCCAAGCTACCTTTAAATTGTTGAAAATAGATGATTAATGCCATGGTGGTTCTTCAAGATGTAGAAAATCCCTGTTGAGTACTCAACATTTTTCAGATTATAGAATATGGCAGTGGAAAACTCAAAATAAATGCATCAACCAGTGTTCTTTGAGAATTGTTGTTTTTCTAAATGAAAGCTGAAAATAAAGGAGACTTAAAAGAGCTTACACAGAATATTAAAAGGAAAGGAAGGAAGAGAACATAAAGCTAACATAAAGTTTCATGTTGGATATATTTAAGAAAAGCTTTTCGAATTATCTTCACTTTAAAAATAAAAAAAAAGAAGAAAAGAATAGAGCTAAGTAGAGCCTCTATTGCAAAATAACATCTTTATCCATACTTACTGTAGCTTACTGTAGCAGCAAACAGAATGTACATTTCTTCTGCAGCAAGTTTTGAACATTTTTAGTGTTTGGATCTGTTTTGTTTTACCATCAATTACAACATAAAGGAAGTATTCTTGCATTCGAATGTATGGTTATGTGTTCAGGCTGATTCGTTATGTGTTCAGGCTGATTCTTAAAAGTGTTGACAAAGCAAGCAGGAAAACTAATTTATCGTGCTTTTATGTCTAAAATTCTTTCTTTTCATGTTGTTCACATAATTCCTGAAAATACGGAGCACTGTAAAATAACGGATAAAAATCACCCTTTTATAAGCCAACAGCCGAAGCCAAAAGCCGAAAATTGCAAAACTTGTACTAGTTCTAGTCAAACGAAGTGCTAGTAAGTGTACAACCTCTTGATTTGGAACAAGGGAAAAAGAGAAATCCAATCTGTAGTTTACGTGACCCAACATATCCGTTGTTGAAATAATTGTTGATGATTGCTTTACATGATCTATGATAGAAATTGCAATATTTCCATTCTATTCAATCGACATCTTGTTCTGTTTAGTTCATTGATCAGTACATCTGGACACTGTCACTGTGCATGCCATCAGAACGTTATACACTTATGGCTGGTCCATACTTGTTACAGAAGCAATATGGGGGTTCAGAGTGTGGGGTTGGTGCAAATATAATTATGACAATAAACGTTATGTCTGCCCTTTTTTTCATTAAAATGAATGCTGATCAGCATATGATTCTATTTAAGATTGCTGGTTTAAAAGAATGTCAACTACAAGATGATGATGTAAGTGGACAAATGTTCAGTGAATGAAAAAGGTATCCAGGAGATTTTTCAGAATATTTAAAGCATTGCTTACTTTAGTTGCATGCTATTTTCTAGATGATTTATTCAGTGTATAGACATGTACAAAATTGAAAAGAAATACACAATGCTTGACTGGTGTTGACAGAAATTTTTTCTAGTGTTAAGTGTATGCAGTGGCATATCTTTGAGGGGTGGGTATTAGAATTAATGAGAACCTTTTAGCATCAGAATCAGATCTCATGATTGACTGTTATGGAAGAATTTCTGTAGATTTAAAATGTAGTGTTATATATGGGGGTTTGGTTATGGAAATGTATGTTGTTACTTGTTAGTGTTTATATCATGGTTTTGTATCAGTTGGTATAGAACTTATAAATTTTGCTTGTTTTCATCTCTGAAGAATCTGTCTTGTTTTTCTGTTTCTTCTCTTCCCTTCCCTCACTCCGTCACTCTCTCTATGTCATTTGCGTTGCAGGCTGTATACATCATGTATCATCACTCAGTAGGCATCATTGGTATGGTAGCTCCACTCTGAGGAACATTGCCAACTGACTTGAATTAATGTGAAGTGTTTGTTTTTATTCGATGTTTATTTATTTGCCGGGAAGCTCTTAACTGACGTAAATTATGTTTGTGTTTATTTACTGCATTTAACTACTTCGATAATTTGTTATTTTTTCAAAAATACTTTGTATTGTGCTCTCTCTCTCTCTCTCTATCTCTATCTCTATCTCTATCTCTCTTTATATTGTTAATGAAACCTCCATTCGATCACTTGTTAACTGGAATCTCACCATTCAAACTGTTTTTCTCTCCTGCTTGTTTAAAAGTGGGCGTTGGACCGTCATTGCTTTTAAACTGCTTCAGTATTAATATGTTTTGATATGCATACTACATTCCTCTTATCATTACCTTTCTTTTGTTAAGAAATGAAAACTGTATCAAAATCAAGGATACAGTTTCGTTATTCTTTTGCATTACAAAGGTGATTTGGTGTCTTTTTTGTGTGAAACAAAATGAAAAATTCATGACCGGTTCCACCAAAAAATGGCATGGTGACTGCAGATTGTGTTGAGGTGTATAGCTTATTTTTGGATGATATTTTATTTGCAAATGATGGTTTAAAAGAAAAAGAAAAAAAGAGTTTTTCATCTTTGTTTTCAGCAAGATGTGTTGTTATGTTTAGTTTGTCTAGTCGAGCTTCTTGTGCAGAATAAATTGCTTTGCTATAGAAACACTTGTGTCGGTGACTTTATTGTGGTGTGTGTGGTATGGAGTGAGTCTCTCTCTCTCTCTCTCTCTCTCTCTCTCTCTCTCCTCTCTCTCTCTCTCCCCTCTCTCTCTCTCTTCTCTGTCTGTCTGTCTTCTGTCTGTCCATTGGTCTATCTATCTGCCTGTTTGCCTGCCTCTCTTTCCTTCTTTCTCTCCTCTTTTTATCAATATATCTTTCTCTGTCATCTGAACTCGAACTCTCTCTTTCATGAATGTAAACTGCATTGGACTCTGTCTCAGTTTCAATTTATATTAGATTATGAATATATACATAGCACACATGCGCGCACACACACACACATGCACACACAGTGACACACACACCTCAAATTTTCAGCATACATGTTCAAACTTACGTAATGTATTAACAAAACACCCTTGAGAGTTGAGTGCATTTTCTAAAAATTTTGTCATCCATTCCTTTCAGCACACAATGGCCCACTCTTCCAAATGGCGGAACAGGTTTTAATGTGTGAGCAAGTCTGCATGCGTTTGCACATAGGACCTCAGTTTATAGTTTGATCTGAGGTGGCTCAGTTTTGTCAATGGCCATACATATCTTCCTCTGACAAAAAAACCACAGTCTGATCTTGACATTATCTCAACCATTCAATTCTTGCAGGAAAAGAAGACTAGGTTGTTCTGAGAACAGTTGTCCATTCACTTAATCTGTCATCCAGATATTGTAAACAAGCATGTGACTATTTGTAATCATCAAAAATATATCAACACGTCGTTCAGGCAAAGAAAACACTATAGAATGGATACCTCATCCCCGTTCTCCAGTATTGATGCTATGATAATTGTGTGAATTTTTTCCCACTAGAATAAAACAGTACAGATGTCATGTCACAGATAAAAGAAAGTAACAGAGCAAACAAATGGCAATGCCTGCTTGAATTAACCTTACAGGCGAATGGCCCCATATGAGAGAGAGAAGAGGAAATTGCTGCAGCAGAATTTCCAAAAGACAGGGATACAGTTTATTGATCATTGAGAGAACCCCTGTTATCCTCCCATGCAGACGTCTGTCTTATGGCTTGCTCTGGTCATCTTCACCAGCTATAAAAAAAATATGAAAAAAAGAGAACATCTCAATCTTCTCAGTCAGTTTCTGAAATAGGAGAGTAAAACCCCAAATTTCTGTCAGGAAATTTGCTTCTTTTGGTTGTGGTGTTGCTGTTGTTGAGCTGTTTTTATGTTTCTGGATACACTTTATCGTGTAAATATTTTTCACAAGTTTTCAGCTTTTTGTTAGGTTCTCATGGGAATATTGTGCATGGGGAGTTTTGGTGACAGAATCAGAGGCAGCTGATTGTACTGTTGTTGTCTTTGGAGGCTTGTTCAGATCAGTTTGCAGCTTGGGGCATGAACACACTGCTGATGAACATTGTTGTTGACCCTGGCCAAAAGCTGGTATTGATAGATAGCCCAAATGCCCAAGCCTTTCATGAACATTGTTGTTGACCCTGGCCAAAAAGCTGGTATTGATAGATAGCCCAAATGCCCAAGCCTTTCATGAACATTGTTGTTGACCCTGGCCAAAAAGCTGGTATTGATAGATAGCCCAAATGCCCAAGCCTTTCATGAACATTGTTGTTGACCCTGGCCAAAAAGCTGGTATTGATAGATAGCCCAAATGCCCAAGCCTTTCATGAACATTGTTGTTGACCCTGGCCAAAAAGCTGGTATTGATAGATAGCCCAAATGCCCAAGCCTTTCATGAACATTGTTGTTGACCCTGGCCAAAAGCTGGTATTGATAGATAGCCCAAATGCCCAAGCCTTTCATTAACATGGTGGTACGCTTTGAAATGTTTTGTGGAGATTGTCGTCCTCCATGACAAACTCTTAGCTTACACTCTTCATTTATGGAGAAAACTGGTTTCTTGCTTTGCAAGATCTGGCGCAATGATTATAGATTCCATTCATTATTATTATTATTATTATAAAATTCCTCTGAAGTGGGTGTTATGACTTCTTACCTTATGGTGAGGTACATGAAAACAGTCATACACATCAAACTTCTCATCCAGCGTGGACTTTATTAACAGTCTCACAGTGATTCCCAGGTGTGATGAGTGAGACAGAATGCATATTCTAGGTGGACTCCTTCCCACCCACCCACCCCCCCTACCCTCCCCCCCTTCTCTAGGGTGTTAAGCTAGGGAAAGCCCAATAACGATATCAACTTTAATCAACTGTAAAAAACCAACAACAAAAAAACCAAGAAGAAGAACAAACAACCGCCCCTGAAAACTGTCTACAGCTGGGGGAAACATATGCAGATCTTAGTTGTAGTTGTGCCTGACATTATCATAGAAGTGACCACCTGAACTTGGCAAGATGCTGTATGACTTCTTATCTTATGGTGAGGTACATGAAAACAGTCGTACACATCAAACTTCTCATCCAGCATGGACTTTATTAACAGTCTCACAGTGATTCCCAGGTGTGATGAGTGAGACAGAATGCATATTCTAGGTGGACTCCTGTTATTTTCCTTTTAGAATCCATTTTATTTTTTTAAAACTTTATCGCCAGTTGTGTGTCTTTTCATTAAAAACAACCGTGCTACATCACTGTCACTGGAATGGATGTGGATGTGTTTCAGTACCGTCGCTGGTGCAGCGAGGTGGACAGCGGTTGCGTGCCAGACGACCTCAAAGAGAAAATCTTCCGCACGGACGGGTCAGGCTCCCCACCACCCTGCTCCCCCAAACCGGACAGCAGAGACGTCACTTAGTGAACCAAACAATCCCTCTCCTGCCCAACTTTGCCATCAAACAAAGAAATGAACGAACTTTTTCCGTCTTCTGTTGTTTTTTTGTGTGTGGAAAAAGTAGGACTGTTTCATTGAAGTTGGTGTAAGGTGCTCATCCTTGTGAACGAAGAATGGATTCAGACCAAGAAAATCATGTGTATGTGTATTGTACCATAGTTTTTGTGTGTTTCTTTTTGGAAGCAGTTTTAGGAGTAAGGTCTTGTTGAATGCAGGAATAAAACACTGTAAAAGTTTGGAGTAGGCACAAAAAGTGTGTGGAGACTAGGTGTGGAAATCGAGAAGTGATGTATAGATAGATTTGAATGAGGAAACGTTAAGAAGTTTAGTAATTGTGGTAGGCTCTAGTTTGGGATTTGTAGCATTAACTGCTGAATGACTAAGACTTCTTTGAATGCATTTATTCAGGGGAAAGTTTTTGGGAAGTGGGGAGAATATCTGTCTTGTAGGAATATGCATCTTGTCAGGGGGTTAAAAAAAAAATCTATGGGTATAGTCCAATGTTTCATCATATTGTTGAATATTGTATTAATATGTTACAGGTTCTGTTCCAGGCCTCTGTGTGTGTGCGTGTGCGTGTGTGTGTGTGTGTGTGTTGTAAATAGTATGAGGGCAGATAATGCATTAGCGCAGTGATGGTTGTGATAAGATGTGAAGTATTTTTACATGTATATTATATTCCAAAATGAGCCTCTCGTATGGCAATAAATCTTGTTTGTTTCATCTCTCTCTCTCTCTCTCTCTCTCTCTCTCTCTCTCTCTCTCTCTCTCTCTCTCTCTCTCCCCTCCTCCTCTCTCTCTCTCTCTCTCTCTCTCTCTCCTCTCTCTCTCTCTCTCTCTCTCTCTCTCTCTCTCTTTGTATGTTAACACACATGTACACACACACACACACACACACACACACACACACACACACACACACACACACTGACCACTAAGACTTTGATGACAGAATCAGTAGCTGATGGAAAGTGCTCATAACAGACATGGCAAAAGGCTGGGAATTTCTTTTATATTGAAAAGGAGTAAAGCCAATATTTGAAAACTAGTATTTGTTTACTTCTTTTTGGGGGTGGGTTGGGGTTTTTTTGTTTGGTTGTTTTTATTTATTTTATTTTTTTGTTCCTGGCTGGGCTAGAGCTCAGAAGTTCTCCAATGGTGAGATTTTGCATAATGTACCCACCATTCAGACAGCCACATTTTGACTTCAGAGTTGATGTATAAACACAACAACTGTGTGCTTGCATGCGGGGTTTTTTGTGGGTTTTTTTTTAAATTTTGTCATCGATCCCATCAGCCCTGAATGGCCTACTCTTCCAAAAGGCAGAATGGGTTTTAACATGTGTGCAATATGTTCTGCGTGCATTCACACACAGAATCTCGGTTTATAGTCTCGTCCGAAGGACTTTTGGGGGAGTGGAGTCCTTTTGAACTGGTGCTTCGGTGATGGCTCGAACTCAGGCCATCAGATCATGAGCTCAACACTCTTACCACTAGGCTATCCCACCCCACCCCAGCCCAGACCCATACTTGCTTTTGTGTTTATACTTTCTTACGTTTCTTGTTTATGTAGGTATAAACCAGTAACATGGAATTCCAGCGTTTTCTCCCTCGCATCAGTCCCAAAATGTTTTCCATTCTGTATTTCCATTAATTATGATATTCCCCGTTGTAAAATTCTGTTAATGAAAATTTAAAAAATTCCGTTGATGAATAATTTTATCATCAAGATATGAGAAATCTGGGATGGTCTGATTTTATTTCTGTGAGGGGGCTGGGAGGGGCAGGGGTGTGTTATAATTTTGCATACTTCGGTGATGACTTGGAAATCTCTTGACATACTTTGAAATGTTTTTGGTGAAAGAAAGAAGATACTTATTCTAAAAGCCATTTTTCTTTGAGTATGAAGAGACACTCAGTGGTGCGCAAAAATAGATTTATAACACTATGAACATTGAAACAGATATGTATACTGGAAAGGAAATCAGTTGAGTTCACTAGTTGATGGATTTTTTTTTGTTGGGGTTTTTCTGGGTTTTATTTTTTTTTTGGGGGTGGGGGGGGGATTCTGGGTTTGATTTTTTTTGGGTCTTTTGTTTTGTAGCCTGTATGTTGTGATGGTTCACCATCAGATCAGATCAGATACTCATTTGGTTCTTGCTGACATTGGCAGTGTAATTGTCAGTCTTTGTTTCTGTTGGTGTAGACAACTTCTTCAGTGATGTGTATGATGACGAATCATACTCTAATATTGGTAAATATAACATTGTACTTTTAATTATTGTATCCTATTGTCATCATGACAGATATCTCCACATGAAATTGGAATGGTCTCTTTTTCTTTTTGATTTCTTCTTCTTTTTCATATGTATATCATATGTACCTATTTGTCAGTGAAGAGTGATTTCTCTTTCTTTTCTTTCCCTTTTTTGGAGGGTTTTTTTGGTTTTGGTTGGATTTTTGTGTGTAGGGAATAGTGACGGATATGAAATTTGTTGATGATGATGATAATGGCAATGGTTATCTTTGATGACAGTGATTCTTGAAGATAATGACTGATGCATTGATGGGAATTTGGATGAAAAACAGATTAGTTTTTAAGCTGCTGGTGCTTTGGTGATGCGCTTGAAATGAAGATACTGGTGATCAATGTTTTATGTTGAAGACTGATACATTGACTGTTCATATGCTTTGATACTGGATTGGTGACTATATATATTCATGGTGATGATATGCATATATAATACAATGCATACATGCACATGCATAGTGAAATCCATGTACACGCACGTGCGCGCACACACACACACACTATTTGGGTGCTGTTGAAAAGAATTTGGAAATACACATAATCTTTTTTTTTCCTTCTGTTTTACTATATTGTGTTAATGATCCTGGTTGATAATGACAATAATTATGGTCTAGGCACAATGAATTTGCTGGATTGGAAGGGGGGGGGGGGTGTTGCTGTACATAAACAAAACAGCACATTTTATCTTGCATTTATTTTTTTCAGGACTCGGGCTAAAATAACTATGGGCAGTCAAATATAGAACCATTATTAACAATTATAGGAGGCACCGTGGTCGAGTGGTTTAGGCGGTCAACTCGTGATCCAGAGGTCGCGGGTTCGATCCCCGCTCGGCTTGGTGTTGTGTCCTTGGGAAAGACACTTTACTCCTATTTTCCTCACTCCACCCAGGTGTACAAGTGGGTACCAGCTCTGCTGGGGAAGTATCTGGCGACAGACTAGCGTCCTGTCACAGGGGTGGTGAAAAACCATCAGTTCGCTTAACGCTACAGAAACCGGGATAAGCTCCGGCTCTATGGGCCTTCTGGCTCGAAAGAACATACATTAACAATTATAGAGTTTTGTATTGTTAATCGAGAATAAAATAGGGTTTTGTTTTTACCAATAAAGAAAGAGAAGACTTTTTTTTCAATCAAACATGTAGAATCTGGGTGCATATTTGTTTGGGTTTTTTTTTTTTATTAACCAGTGATACATATTCAGTTTTATTCAGTTTATAGATATAATTCTAAATAATTGTTTTATATTGGCTGCCCATAGAATACTTTTGCCCTAAAAAATTCTTGATTTGATATTTGTTTGGGTTTTTTGTTGTTGTTTATTTAATAGATGATATCTAACTGTGTCTGTTTTGCAATAGAAAGTGTGAAAGATTTTCCTATGTGCATAACAGAGAACATCATAATTATGTATGCACGCTTTTCTTGACCAAAATCACAGATATTTTGTCCTAGATTTTTTTTGCAGGATCTTGTTTCCACAATTTGCCTAAAGCAACAAACAGCCTGTTTTCTTCAAGAAAATGTTGTGATCTTTTGAAAAATTTGTCTGAGCGGATCATTTCGTGGCACTTTTTTTTATACTTCATTAAAAAAAATTAGTAAAAAAACCAAAAAAACGGGTGATACTTCTATGCAGTGCGTGAACTATTTTTTGAGTATTCAAAGCCAAGAACAGTCTGAAAACTGCCCCAAATTTACTTAACGCACACAAAAATCCATGATGACACTAATGTGTTGCCATGAGTATACGTACATACATACGTACATACATATATATATATATGTACACACACAGTCATATTATATGCATGCTCACACTTGCCTGCATGCATACTCAAACACACATACATGCATATGAGCATGCACACACGCACACACACACACACACGCACACACACACTCATGGGACCGAAGAACTTAAAAAAATATATATTAAAAATAAAAACTAATGCACACATTCAGCAGTAATTACAAAGCGAATGATTAACAATAGAAACTACTCAGCTATGCATGTTCAGAAGTATTTCTTCATATTGAATAAGCGCAATGAAATGAAATATCTGTACATCTCAAAACAGGCATTCTAGTTTTGTTTTTTGTAAAAGCTCTTTTTTGGGGGTAGTAATAACCATGCGTATATATATATATATATATATATAATATATATATATATATATATATATATATATTCCCCCCCCCCCTCCATATTCAACCTTTATGTCAATTCATTGGCTTTTGTGTATATATATATATATATATATATATTTATATATATATATATATATATGTGTGTGTGTGTGTGATATTATAATATCTATGATCATATAAGAATGTAAGTTTGTTTCTTTTTTTTTATTCTATATTCTTTGATTACTCATCAAAATGTTATCTTTGTCTTTCACTACTTCCAGCGACAATCTTTTGCGTACTTGTGACTGCAGAAACTGTCTTTTTTAAAAAGAAAAAACAGACCACTTGAATGCTTATGAAATTAAGTGCAACTTGCCTTGATATGTCTGGGATAGATTTAAAAACTGAATGTCTTGTGTGTGTTTGTGTGTGTGTGTGCCCATGTGGGAGTGTGCATGTTTCTGTGTGTGTGTGTGCACCCATGTATGAATGTGCATGTGTTTACATATCCAGACAAATGTCCCATTGTACACTTTCTCGAAGTTGTTTGTTTTCCCAATGCATCATACTACATTTCAAAATGCAATCAAACTACAACAGCTATTTAAAAAAATAAAGAAATAAAAAAGAATGGATAAGTCATGCAATAACAGAAGAGTTCCCAGCATAACTTACACACAGACCTTTCTACCAGACTCTGTACTAGAGTCTCCAAGTTTTCTTAATTAGCTAACCAGCTTGAGTCAGTCAGTGGTGAAATTCACAGACTTTTAATAACCTAACACATTTCCAAGATGTATGAATGGCTTTCTTCGGATGAGACTATAAACTGAGGTAGGTCCCATGCACAAACACACACAGAACATCTTGCTCAGACTCTAAAGACTGGTTCTGTCTTTCAGAAGAATAGGTCATTGTGTGCTGGTAGGGACGGATGACATTATGTACAAAATCACATTACATGGCGACAGCATGTTAAAAACAACAACAACACATGAGTGCTTAATCCATTATGTTCAAAATAAAAGAATTTGAATCATCCACTCCGTGATTTAAGCCAGCTGGGAAGGTTATTTCTGGTTGGAGTAACTGGAGTTTTTGATTTTGCAAAATATTTTAAAAAATTATTTTCTTCCTTACTATTTCATATTAGTAGAATCAGATTCAATTACTTTTCTTGGATTTGACGTGTGTATTTTTTAAAATTTTCTATGAAAGATATGCCATTTTGCATCTGGCGTTTGCACATCTTGCTCTGCTTTCTTGACCAAATTTGCCTTCTTGTGAAGCAGCAGCTTGATTTCAGGAAGGTGCACAAAACTGCTGTAAGAAAGTTTATCATAATGACACTGCTTACGTCATTTTTGAAAATTGCAAAACCTCAGAAAGTATGCAACTTGCTTTTAACCTTCTCAGCACCAGAGCAAAAAAATGCACAGAGGTGCATTCTTAAAGCCAGGGAACTTTGAAGAATTGAGGACCGTAATGATTATTAAAAAAAAATTATTGTGCCAAAAAGCTATAAAGAGATGCAGCAAAGAGTTTTGTTGGTTTTTTAAAAAGTGAAATGAATGAGGATTCTGAATTTGAGCTTAGTGTTCAGTCATTCTGAGTGTAAAGACTGACTGGCATTCTGAAGTTGAATAGCTGCAGGCCATCAGTGAGCAGCCCTCTGGCACTGGGGCAGCTCTTTATATCATAGGACCTCAGTTGATGGTCTTTTAGCACTGATAGGGTTAAGGGATTTTTGTTGGTTTCACTTTTTTGTTTAGGGGGGGGGGGGGGGGGGGGGGGATGTATGGGTTTTTTTTAATGAGTGGAAAAAATATTATTCTTCAAGTCAGTGTCATTCTTGAATGTGTTTTAGTATGTAGAGGCATGAATACAGAATAGATCACTGGTGTTATGCAGATATTTACACACATGTACTTACACACACTATACTATACACACACTTAATTCACACCTCCACTCACATACACACGCAGGTTCAACTTTTTTTCCTTATTTATTTGTATTTTAAATTATTATTGCCCTTGACTTTTATCGCCTTCTTTTTCTCATTTTATTTCCATGTTTGGCAAGTATAGTTGATGGCACAAGTGTTCTGGGTACTTCAAAGGAGTGTCCTTCTTCATGGTTGATCTTTTCTCATTTCGATTCCATGTACTTTAAATTTAACTATGCTATTCTTTGTAGTGCTGTTTTCCTTTTAGTTAAAAAACAACAACAAAACTTTGTTGTTTACAGTACAAAGTCAGTGACTTTTTTTCCCTTTTTTTTATATAAATGCCACATATACCTCATCATTGCGTGTGGATGTAGATGGAAACTGATGAAACTGAAAGAGTTAGTATTTTTGAACGTGTGGATAAAGATGGAAATTGATGAAACTGAAAGAGTTGGTATCTTTGAACGTGTGGATGCAGATAGAAACTGATGAAACTGAAAGAGTTAGTATCTTTGAACGTGTGGATGCAGATTGAAACTGAAAGAGTTAGTATCTTTGAACATGTGGATTAAGATGGAAATTGATGAAACTGAAAGAGTTAGTATCTTTGAACGTGTGGTTGCAGATAGAAACTGATGAAACTGAAAGAGTTAGTATCTTTGAACGTGTGGATGCAAGCAGAAGAAAGGATGAGGACAGAAAAGAAGATGGTGTGAGAGAGTGTGTGATACCTAGAGACAGTTTTAAACATCTCTTTTAGTGTACAATTATCTAAGGTAAGTACAGTCAATTACCCAAAAAACCCAAAACAAACGAAAGCAGAAAAAAAAGTTGTAAAGATGAGATCTACTATGACAGGGGATTGGTGTATATATGTCTATATTATTTAGAATTTATAGATATCTTTGTAACACTCTATTTCATTTATAGATATCTTATGAAGAATGGTAGATCATGTGTGTGCGCGCGCACGCACACGCACACACACACACACACACACAGAAAGATCAAATAGACTAATTCATTCTGTGTCAGCAGTCTCACTAGATACACAGTTGCTTCCCCTTGTAGGCATTGTCACGTTTGGGGACATGCTATTTTTAGGAAACACCAGTGCATACTGGGTTACTGGGTACCCTTTTCATGGTGTTGACTGACTTCATGAAGAAGCTTTTTATGTGTGTGTGTTTTTTTAATGTCGGTGAAAGGTCTTACTCTTCCCACATTTCTGATTCAGCTTTTAAACTTTTTGCAGAGAAAAGCATAAGACTGATTTGGATGATTACAGGATAGAACTAGAGTGAGAGCAGTAATAATAGTGTGTGTGTGATATGAGAAAGGCTTTGCATCAGAGAATGTAAGCAAGTTGAGTGCTCCCTGTAACGAAATTCCGTTCTTAAATGTTCATGAGAATTGTTTGACTTTTTGTTTGTTTGTTTTTCAACTTTTGATCTATTTCTAATGATCTATGTCAGCGAGTCATAGATTTTGTACATATTGCAGTCTAGGAAGATGGGTGCGGTTCTTCAGTTGCTGGTTTTTGTTCAATACTGATATTGAGAGTTTTGACGTGTTATTTTTATTGCACACAGTTATGGCGGTAACTCTTTTAGATTGTAAGTTTGCTTTGATGTGTATGTTTTGGGTTGGGGTTTTCATTTTGTGGTTTGTTTTGGTCACAAGATCGGATTTGAAGCTTCTCCCATCTTTGAAGACTATCATCAGATCAGCCAGGTGTGTTTTTGGATTGGTGTCATTGACAACTGCAGAATCTGACTTTTTCATTTATTCATTTATCTATGAATGTATCTGTTTACTTCTTTATAAATAATTGTTTTTTTTACTTACACGTTTATTGGTTTACCAAAAAAGCTTTTATTCCCACTGAATGAAATAAAATCTATGCAGAAATAGCATCTATTTTATCTATTGGAATCTGCTTAGTTATTCAATTGATGCTTTACTTATACATTCATTTTTTTACTTCTGTATTCATTTTGGGAACTTGGGACGGTATTTGGGGGATCCATTATTATTATGCTTAATCAATTCAATGACAACCCTGATATGGGCTCCATAGTTGATGGGGCATTGAGCACCATTACTGGATATTACTTTTAAGCTTGATCTTTAAAATCATGTTTGTGTTTATTAGTTTTTGATTGTATAATTATGTACTGCCTGAGGCGGTACCCGCACATTTTGTTTCCCATCGTAACTGGAAAAAGCCTAGATGCTTGAACACTAACTCTTTTTATCAGATTAAGTTTGAACAGTTTTTCTTGCTGATTGGAAGAAAGGTGGACGTTGCCCTAGTCAGTTTATTGCTATTTTGTGTACTGGAAAATGTGTTATCTTTTATTTTGCATCTGTAATCCTTCTTTCGTAAATGAAAGAAAAAAAGAAGAAGAAATTCAGCAAAATGAATATGCATTTTTTTTCAATTTTTAGTTTTGTTTTTGTTCCTCAGCTAGAGCTCTGCAGCTCAGTAATGGTGATATTTTGCGTATGCAACTGTTTTTACCCACTACCATTTAGGTAGCCGCATTTCGACTGCAGGGATGGTGTTACGTTTTTTAAAATGTTGTCATCCGTTCTTACCAGTACGAAATGGCCTACTCTTCTGAAAGGCGAAACAGGTTTTTAATGTGTGCGCAAGATGTTTTGTGTGCATTCGCACACTTGGTTTATAGTCTGATCCGAAGGAATTAGGGGGGAATGGAGTCAGTACTGATGTTAACTCCAGGGTAAAATCTCATAAAATGGGTACCTTGGTGGTGGCTTGATCCCAAGCCGTCAGATGACAAGTACTAGGCTAGCCCACCCCCGAATATGTAATTGAACCGATGTTATTTTAGAAGTATATATCTTGGTTTTAGAGGAAAAGCTGTAGGGCCTACTCATGTGTTTCCTTTTCTCAATCCAAAAGGTGTTGTGGATAGAAGTCCAAGGAGAGAGATTCAGACACTTGCAGTGTTGGGTGATTGTAGAAACACTGTCAAAGTTCACATTCGTGTAAGTAATGGATGATGTTCATTTGAGGAGTTGGTCCAGTCTTTCTTTCTGTTAGAACCACAGCTCTCTCAGAGAAGCCAACTGGATCCTTAGACGTGGTGGATTCTTCTCTCTCTCTCTCTCTCTCTCTCTCTCTCTCTCTCTCTCTCTCTCTCTCTCTCTCTCTCTCTCTCTCTCTCTCTCTCTCTTCTGTCTGTGTCTTCTCTCTCTCTCTCTCTCTCTGTCTGTCTTGTGGTCTCTCTCTCTCTCTCTCTCTCTCTCTCTCTCTCTCTCTCTCTCTCCCTCTCTCTCTCTCTCAAGTGTATTCTGCCAAAAACCAAGGACTCCTTATTTTATTTTGGTTTTTGTTGTTTTCTACAACTTTTTTTTTTAATTTAGAAGTGATATGCTATCATTCTATTTCATGATTCAAGGCTTTTGAACAAAGTGTTGTTGTTTTTTTCCATTAGTATTTCATTGCTTGACTTTTCCGCATGTTAAAATCTGTATTTTTGTCGATTTTCTTGGTCTGATTGTTGGTCAGGGAACGAAACAGGGATGTGAAAGTGTATATATTTTGTATAAAACATTTTATTCAAACATTTCATGGGCAATACTGAAGTCATTTGCCTTTGAAGGCGCGATCTTTTTATTCATATCCATGTTTCTGAATTTTTTGTTGTTGTTGCAATAAAGAAGAAAAACAAATCTATTTTGAAATGTGTTATTTCTTTGATGTGTATGTGCATGTGTTTGCGTGTGCGAGAAAGAGAGTTTTAATTTCTTCTTCTTCTTATCCACCACTCGGACAGCAACTATTGTTACCTGTCATATGAGCAACAATGTGATGCACTGCCGTTAAATGCCTGACAAGTCAGGCCCATTTTATTACCTGTTTGAGACATTAGCCACAGAGAAACACCAAAGTGAACTCATTTTATTTGTCATTTACATTCATCAAAAGCTCATAGGACAAAGAAGAAACCAAACAAAATAAACCCTTTAAAACATCCTCACCTCACTGTACATTAGATTAACTAAACATACATTTATTGAATGCTGTCAGAATGCAATACTGGCAAACACATTTCTAAGCCATGGTAACTGGTTACTTTACTGCATTGCCTGTCCAGGGGTGGTAGTGTTAAGTTTGGATTCATGTTTACCCACTGTGTCAGGAAACTAGCAGGTCTCATGGCTTGGACCCAGCTTCCTCCACAAGCTCTGTACCAACATCATGTTCATACGATTCTCATTATGTGATAATCATGTTGCAGCTAGCAGGGTTTGTTGGGAGAAAGAAACTGAACAGAAATAGATAGAAAGTTGTTCATGCTGTACATATCCTTTTATTCACAGTTGTGCTTGACCCACACAGTTTTTGGCTAAAGCCAGATGAAATGGACATGATCACACTATAAGAACAGTCAAATCATTGAAGCTTTGAGATAATATTAGTCAGAGTGATACTACTGCTGGGTGGTTGATAAATAACTCATCTAAGATTGTGTAGTTTTGTTGTTGTTCCTTGGCTAGAGCTCCCAGGTTCATCAATGGTGAGTTGGTTTTACCCACCAGTAAGGTAACTGCATTCTGACTTCAGGGATGGTGTCTAAACACAACACTAGGCTAGCATGCGTGCGTTTAAAACAAATTGTATCTTGACATCCATTCCTACCGGCACAAAATGGCCATCTCTTCCAAAAGGCAGAGTAGGTTTTAGACATGTGCACAAGATGTTCTGTGTGCATCTGCACATAGGGAACATCCAAAGGACTTGGGGAGTGGAGTCAGTCAGTAGCCTACTGACGTTTACTCCAGGGGAAAATCCCCTAAAAAGGGCGCCTCCATGGTTGTCAAATCACCAGCGCAACACTCTAACCACTATGCTAACCCACTCCCCAGGACTCTAATATAATCAAAGAAAGCACTGACATTTTTGTCAGGTTAGGGTTAGGCTAGCTGTACTATAACTGATGTGTGTATTCATCATCAACTTCCAAATCTTCACTGTAGCATTCAGAATGGTTGACATCACTGACCACACTGTTTGAATGTTCAACTGTTATGTATTAGGTCTGTGACCTGTCTGTCCGGTGATTCTGAACACAAACGCAAAAAGGTTTGATTGAGCTAGTAGAAGAGAAATCACCTCATAAAGCAATAACAGTTCATCAACATCATCAAAGCAAACATTGACACAGCTGGAAAAACCTTGAGCAGAAATGCAGTGATAGGCCTAACATCTATGTGTATGTATGGAGTAAAGGAACTTTGTATTATAGTGCATAGAAATTTCCAACACCACTACCACCCCTCACACACACACACACACACACACGAGGCTATGCTTGCCACATCTAGGCCTGTGTGCCGAGTTTGTTTGGGGTTGTTTTTTTTTGTTTTTTTTTACTCTGCAACAAGATTTTCCTTGTCTGTTTGTGTGAGACAAACATACTGCGTCAGTACGTGTCCTTTACATTGTTTTGAAAGCGAAACGCCAGCGTTTTCTGTACGCCGTCAGAAGCATACAACTGTTGAATGACTCAAGGGAAACAACTATGTCATTGGCAGAAAATGAAAGCAGGCAGTATTGTCTGCTCTTGGTTGAAACAGCGTCTACTGTGCGTCCTTTGAGTAAATTCCTCTCTCTCTCCCTCTCTCTCTCTCTGTCTGTCTGTCTCTATCCCTCTCTCTCCCTCTCTCCTCTCTCCCTCCCTCATAAAAAACTTTTCATCTGTTTTTCCTCAGCTGAGGATTTGTTTCAATTGTGTGTGTGTGTGTGTGTTTAACACACTGGAATGTTTCAGGAAGATTATTCCCACAAAAAGACCCTATCCGCAATAGTGTTTTAATCAACCAAAGATCAGTGACAACAAATTTAAAGATCACCATGAGATCGGAACAGGAAGAATGAAAAACAAAGAAGAAGGGGGGCGAAAGAGAAATAAACGAATAAACAAAACAATTGTTTTAAAAAATCACAGTGATAAAATGAAGTTAACAATGGAAAAGCCCAAACCTACCAATAAAAGCAAAACAAAGATATTCTACCCCCACCCCCTCTTCTCTTAATTAACCCCCCCCCCCTCAAAAACAACAACCAACAAAACAACAACAAACAACAAAAGCAAACAAACAAAACGAAACAACAGCAAAAATTCAGAGGAGAGGATTAGAGAACCTTGAAAAGCACATATGGATGCCGACATTAATTCTGTGGTTTCAGAAACCAAAACTGTTTTCTTTTTTTTCCCCCACAAGTGATCTAGGTACTAATTATAACATACTGGCATAGCACGCAACTCAGCCGAGCTTATAGCTGTTGACATAAATTAATAGTCATGAATAAGACCTTCGATTTTGTCTGATCTGATAAGCTTCGTGGATAATTATTATCTCAGCCCAAAAGAAAGCATCCCCATCATTTGTTATTTTCACATTGCAAGTTACTTCCCCACTCAAATTTTCCTACCAGTACAATCCGAATTTCACGCAGAGAAATCTGTGTGACTTAAAGTGGTATAAATGAAGTAAATGAATCTGAGATAGCCTAAAAGCCTCGGTAATGTCATCTAAACAAACACTGGCTAATGTTGAAAAGAGTTAACATCTTTGTTAAAAAGCCCTTTCTGTAGAAGCGTTATGTTTTTGTTTGGTTGGGGGTTTTGTTGTTGTTTTTCAGTCTACGTTAAAAGGGGGGGGGGGGGGGGGGGGGGGGGTGCTTTTTTCGGTTGTTTGACGAGGGAGAGAGAGGGTGATTACTACTGCTGTTATCAGTTCTCTGTTGTTGTTGTTGTTGTTTTTTAAAAAAAAGTTCTTTTCACATGTACACACGCACACACACACACACACACACACACACACACACACACCAATGCCTGCGCACGCATGCCCATGAGCGCGCGCGCACGTATGCCCGTGCGCGCACGCACGCGCGCACACACACACACATACACACTCTTCTCTCTCTCTCTCTCTCTCTCTCTCTCTCTCTCTCTCTCTCGCCCGTGCTTGTATGTCCGTACACACACACACACACACACACACCAAAGCGGAACATGCCGAAGTTGAAACAAGCTCTCGGCAATTTCCGACTTTTCCCGACTAAGAATCAGTTATGGCGAGACTGCGAAGAGAATATGATACAATGGTGTGCAGTGGGAATGAGAGCCAGCCGGAATAATAAAACAGCTAACCAACAGTGAGACAGACGTGAGTAATGTTTTATTTTCAAGAACGATTTTGTGGAGTTGTTCTGTATCCTCATTTATGACACTGAAAATGTTCGGAGACTGAGGGGAATAGGCGAAGAGAGCTCTTCATGTTCATGAATAGTTCTGTTGTCGTCGACTTCTCGATTTTCTTTCGACAAGATTTTTGGTAGGTAGAGGAAATCATCTTCAACAGAAAGAACAGTCACCTGTCCCAGACCAAATGAAATTAAGAGTTTGTCCCGATTTGCTCTTACTACGGGATCGTTTATGTGTGACGAGTGTGAACACTAAACAGTCAAGTGCTAGCAATTTTTATCTGGTAGGCCAGGTCTAGGTGGTAATCTGTCAAGGATCCGCACGCATTATCAATATGAATCTATTGTAACGTGGTATGCGTAGTCATAAGCACGTACTTGCCCAGACGCTAGTAGGTTGAATGACTGAAAACAAGACAGTCCTGTATTTTAATGATTATGATACATGTACAAGACACGCCATATGATGTGGCGCTTGCATTCAGATGGGGGCAGGCTGAGCAACCACCTTCATCCTCGTTCTCCACCCACCCACCCCCCATTCGGCCTTCCTCTGCAGCTTTAGGGGAGTTTCCCATCATTTGAACAATGCCACCAAACTGGTTCCCAAAGCAGTTTTGGTTTTTTAAGTGTTTAGGAAATTTACTGTAAGTGTAAGTGTAAATGACTTGGGGATTATAAATATTAAATGAAAGGAAACATTTTCATTATTTGCTTTTTGGGAAGTCTTGTGTTTCAACCAGAGTTTTACAGTGTCAGAGTGTGAGTGTGTCATGTGGGAGTAGGGGAAAAACCACGAACAGGTGTGCTTCCTCTGATAGTGATACTTACTGTGTGGATCCTGGTGCTAAAACTGTAAAAGCTTTTTGGGTGCAGTTCCTGCTTGGTTCAGACATCACAAGTGCTAAGAATCCTGTTATTCAGTAGACCAGTTCAGCCTGTTGCAACTTGCATGCATACATAGAAAGATGTTCTGGTCAGTGTTCCTTGTTCATCTTTTTCATCTTGTTGCTCATTTCATTACATCATCAATTAATGGATTATTTATTTATTCATTTCTATCGAGGATAATGGAATAAGCACTGATGTGCTTTTTTACATTTAGCCCCGTGTGTATGTGGTTTTGTAAATTCTGTCATCTTTTCCCACCGGCACACAATGCCTCAATGGCCTACTCTTATGAAAAGCAGAACAGGATTTAATGTGTGTGCAAGATGTTCTGTGTGCGTTCGCACATGGGACCTCGGTTTATAGTCTCACCCGAAGGACTTTTGGGGAGAGTGGAATCTGTACTGATGTTCAGGAGAAAATATCCCCTTGAATGGGAATCAAACCCGGGTCATCAGATTGCGAGCGCAATGTTCTAAGTCAAGTCAAGTCAAGTCAAGTCAAAAACACTTTAATCATCCCATGAAGGGCAATTAGTATTACAATACTGACAGGCAGATTGATACTCATCAAATATATCAAAGACACAAAAGCTATATTTCATATTGGTTTTCAAATAAAATGTCACGACACACACACACACACACACACCACACACGCGCGCATGCGCACAAACATCATTGTGAACACAATTTTAAACCCATTGACTAGAAGACATAAAAACTTATTTTTACGCACGCATATACGCGAGCACGTACACACGCACGTACGTGTGTGTGCGAACACGCCCACGCACACCCACACCATACACCAATATATGAATTCAATGTTTTAAGACAGTTGACTAGAACACAGACTTATTTCACACACCCACGCACCCACACACACAACAACACACACACACAATTATGTATTGACTACACTCGTAACAATGACAATCAGGCAGATAATTCAGAGAAATGTAAGAACTAGGTAGTCAACATCATTGTGAATTCAGAAGTCGAATGCTTACTGGCACAAAAGAATTTCTTTTTCTGTTGGTTTTGCTGATGGGACACTGAAAACGGCGTTCCGAAGGCACAATTTGAAATTCTGGAAACAAAGCATGAGAAGGATCAGCCAAAATGGCTGTGGCTTTGCGTACAAGCTGCTGATTGCAGAACGACATGAGATCTCTTTGTTCTTCTCCAATTTTTTTGAGCAGATTCTTACAATTCTCTGCAGGCCATTCTTGTTTTTTAACACTAAGGTTATTGTACCAATAAATGAAACAAAACTTATAACACTCTCAATGTAAGACTTGTAAAACAAGGAAAGGATCTTTTTGTCTACAAAAAATGAGTTCAGTTTCCAGAAAATACAGACGTTGTTTGTCCCTTTTTGACAATAGCGCAGTGTTAACGTCCCAGTTTAACTTGTGGTCAAAAACAGTTCCCAGATGCTTATAGTTCAAAACGTTTTCAACCTCTTGATTATGGATAATAATATTCTTAGGAGTATGCCCTGATCTTCTGAAGTCGATAGGCAGGTCTTTAGTTTTAGAAACATTTAGCTCCAGATAGGCCTCGTCACACCAGTGTACGAACTCGGTGAGGGCTGGACCATGGTCTAAGACTGATCCGGTATAAGAGGGATAACAGAGCACTATCGTCTGCGAACTTTACCAGAAAGGAATTTCCATAGTTGCTTCTGCAATCATCTGTGTATAGAATGTACAGAAGTGGTGAGAGGACGCAACCCTGCGGAGAACAGTGCAGGTAAATCTAACCGAAGAAGATATTTTGTTGGCCAAAACACGCTGTGGTCTGTTGGTTAAAAATTCAATCAGCCAACGAACAAGTTGATTGTCTACGTCAAATTTTGAAATTATTTTGTTAACCAGAACGTTGAGGCTGCATTGTATTGAAAGCTGAACTAAAGTCAGCGAACAATATTCTGGCATGAGAGTCAGGTGTTTCCAAGTGGCTATACAACTTGTTCAAAATGAATAGTTTGGCATCTTCAACACCCCTTCGAGACCTGTATGCAAATTGCAGTGGGTCAAGGTCTTTCTCTGTAGCAGAAAGAATGAGAGATTTTACGATCTTTTCCAGCGTTTTCATCACAAGAGATGTGAGAGCTACAGGTCTAAAATCGTTAGGCCGAGAAGGATTGGGTTCTTTGGAAGAGGTATACATTGGAAGTTTTCCAAATAACAGGAATCTGACAAGTATCCAGTGAGGCCTGGAACAGTGTTGAAGGACACTGGCAAGCTCAGTAGCGCAGAATTTCAGGGTTCTTCCACATATACCGTCTGGTCGGGAGATTTGTTAATATTTATTGCCTTAAGTGCTTACAGATAATTTCTTCATCAACAATAACGTTATTCTCAGAAACTAGGGATTGCTTCAGATCATTTAATTCATCTGAGAAATCATGCTTTTCAAAGCGAGTAAAAAATGTGTTTAGATGGTCTGGTAAGTTGTTTATCACATACTCCTGCAAACTGATCTTTGACCTATGTTGGACACCTACCATATTTACTGCAGACATATTTTTGATACCTGCCATGCAGAACGAAAATTGTTCCTCGCAAACTTGTCTTCTATCTTATTTATATATATACGTCTGGCCTGTGCAACAGCAGCTTTGACTTCTTTATTTACTTCCTTCTTTTGTTGTTCTGTGCCTGTGTAAAATACTACTTTCTTTTTTGTTTAATACACGTTTCAGATCCTTGTAACCCAAGGCTTGTTATTGGGGTAAATGGTTATCTCCTTAGTTGGAATGACACAACTAACAAAAAATGAAATACCAGAACAAATAACATCAGTGAGCTCATTCAGATCTGAACACACATTATAAAACATATCCCAGTCAGTGCAATCAAAGCAGCCTTGCAGACAAGCTATACTATCAGCAGTCCATTTTTTTGCGGTCCTGACTATAGGTTGAAGGTGCCGAAACAACTGACTGGTACATGGGTGCAAGAAGAACGCAGTTATGTTTGGTCAGATGATCCCAGGGGAGGCAAAGGCAACGATCTATAGGCGCCTGCTACAGTCCCATAGCACAAGTCTAAGGTCTTGTTTCTTCGTGTAGGGCAGGTCACATACTGTTCATAGTTCTTCAGTAGTTTAGTAAGGGAACAGTTATTGAAATCACCCAGGATAAACTTAGGGGCATCAGGGGATATAGAATCGAGCACATGGAGGTGATCTAATATATGTTCAGTTGCTCTAGCCACTCTTGCTTTGGGGTGAATGTAAACTAAAGTGAAAAATAATTGCGGGAATTCCCGTGGTAAGTAAAAAGGCCGGAGCGAAACAGAGAGCAGTTCAATGTCCTCCACGGATAGCGTAGTTCTAAGCTATCCTGATTATACATGATGTGGATGTGCATACATCATTACATGCTCAGACAATGCACATGTATGTGTGTGTGCACATGTATATAATACACCGAATGCAGTATGTGTGCATGCATGTGTGTGCTCTTGTACACACACACTATACACTACTACAGTCAGTGACACACTCGCTCACACACACACACACGCACACACACACACACGCACACACACACACACACACACACACACACATTCACAAGATATAGTTTTCTGGAAGAGATTATAAATTATAACTGAGGTCCTAAGGTGCAAAACACACAGAACATATTGAGTATCTAGTTTAAACTAAAGCCTGTTCTGCCTTTTGGAAGAATAGGCCATTACTGGCATTAGTGCCTGTGGGAACCAATCAATAACAAAATTTATAGAACCACATACACACAGGGACTGGATGTAAAAAAGGATGCAACTGAATTCTTATGCCATTAACCTCAAAATAAATGAATTTAAATAAAACATAACTCACACACATGCACAGTGACGCACACACTCACACACACATGTATACACACAAACGTATCAATGTCTCCCCTTTGACTAAATGAAATCCGATCTTGAACTTTTCTGACTGTAAAGTTAAAACCCCACCTACCCACTCACCCCCACCTCACCTCCCACTCAGAACAAAAATTGATGGAGTAATGCATTGAACTGATCTTAACATTTTAAAAAAGATTCTGCAACAGTGCAAGCTTATGATAAAAATGACAAATTTTGTGCCTGTCTGAAACAGTGAAAGCAAAGGACTTTTTCAAGTAGGGTACTGCACGACAGTTCTTGGAGTTTGCCTGTTTGGGCCAGACTTCTTACATTCCACGTTGCGATGGTGATGTAGTCCCTTCCTCTGATCTTTTTGGTAGGGGTTCCACCAGCTGGACAGGTACACCTGGCATCTGGTAGGTCTCTGTGAAGTCAGATGGAAGGAACACCGTGAACACCATACTGACGAGGACATATCATATGCTCTACTATAGCGGAGAGCAGGACAAACATATTAATGGCCTAGGCATGCTTGTCAACAAGAACATCAAGAATTCAGTAATAGGGTAAGTCTACCCATTAAACAGCCGGCTTATGGCTATCCGCCTCAGGGCAGCCCCATTCAACATCACAGTGATTCAAGCCTACGCACCAACAACGGATCACGATGATGAAGACGTAGAGGAATTCTACAACCAACTACAGGGCATCATCGATAAGGTGAACAAGAAAGACATCTTGATCATCCAGGGAGACTGGAACGCCAAGGTGGGCGGAGACGCACTGATAGACTGGAGCAAATTCTGCGGTCCCTCCTGTAATGCGATCACCAATGAGCGAGGACTCCGACTACTGGAATTTGCCAGCTACAACACTTGGAGAACGCAAGGCATCCCGACGCTGGACATGGCATGCACCCAATGGGATCCATCACAACCAGATTGACTACATCCTGGTGCAGAACCGGTTTCGATCTGGCATCAACAGAGCAAGACGAGGACATTCCCAGGTGCAGACATGGGCAGCGATCATGACCTCGAGCTCCTGAACTTAGGAGTCCGATTGAAGAAGACCAATAAGACAAAGAACATCAGACTCAAGTTCAACCTGGACAGACTGAAGGACCCCACCATCGCCGAGTCCTTCCAAACAACAATAGGAGGGAAATTCGCACCACTGCTGGCACTTGAAGAAGATACCGAAACGATTACCATCAGTTTTAATGCAGTGATGACTGAGACAGCAAGCATACTCCTTGGCAAACATCGCCGAAAAACACAGCCATGGGTCACAGAGAAATCTTGAATATGTGTGACAAAAGACGAGACCTGAAGAAGAGCAAGAATACTACAGGAGCAGATGAGTACAGAGAAGTAAACAAGAAGAGCAGGAGAGACATGAGGAAGACCAAGGAGGAATGGATAGAGAAACAATGTACAGAAATCGAAGAGATCCTGACAAAGACTAATAGCAGAAGAGCATACCAGATTGTGAAAGAGCTCACCAAACAGAAACAGGCATGAGTCAGTAACATCCAGGACAAAGAAGGGAATTGCCTAACAGAAAAGAAGGAAATCGTTGGCAGATGGACGGAATACTGTTCCGAACTCTACAATCATCAGACACTAGGCGACCCCAGCGTACTTGCAAGCCAAGCCTCATCGAATAAAGACAACTTCCCAATTCTATGCGAGGAAGTAGAAGTAGCAATTAGATCGCTGAAGAAAGGAAAGTCAGCAGGAATCGACAACATCCCAGCAGAGCTGATCCAACACGGGGAAGAAGCAGTGACAGACATCCTTACAAGTATCTGCAACAAGATCTGGCAGACCAGAGAGTGGCCTACACCATGGACTCAATCACTCATCATCACTCTCTCCAAGAAAGGAAATCTCCAGCAGTGCCAAAACTACAGGACAATCAGCCTCATAAGTCATGCCAGTAAAGTCATGGTGAAAGTGATCCTGAACAGGCTGAAACCACAGGCAGAAGAGATCATCGCCGAAGAGCAGGCCGGTTTCCGCCCAAATAGAAGCACACAGAACAGATATTCAACCTGAGGGTTCTGTGTGAGAAATACAGCCAGCATCAACAAGACATCTTCCACGTCTTCATTGATTTTAAGAAGGCCTTCGATAGAGTATGGCATGACACTCTGTGGGCCACCATGAACAAATTCAACATGGGCCAGAAGCTGATTCACACCATCAAGGAACTCTACTCAAAGGCCACCAGTGCAATACTCGTACAGGGCACGGTAGGGGAATGGTTCCGTACCTCAGTTGGGGTCCGACAGGGATGTCTGCTGTCGCTGACACTGTTTAACATTTTCCTTGAACGCATCATGACTGACACCTTGGAAGACCACACAGGCACAGTCAGCATTGGAGGACGAACAATCACCAACCTCAGGTTTGCCAATGACATTGACGGTCTGGCAGGAAATGAAGAGGAACTGGCCAACTTAGTGAAGCAACTGGACGAAATATCCTCACAATACAGCGCCGGGAAAACCAAGCTCATGTCAAACAGTGCCCAGCCAATCACCACCAAGATCACTCTCAGCAGAAAAGAACTGGAGACAGTTGACCATTTCAAGTACCTTGGAGCCATCATAAGTGAGGAAGGATCGAAGACCGAAATCCTAGCAAGAGCGGCACAAACAGCAGCAGCAATGGCAAGACTGAAGACCATATGGAGAGAGAGAAACATCCCTCTCGGAACCAAGGTAAAGTTACTAAACGCGCTAGTCATCTCAATCATGCTTTACGCATGTGAGGCATGGACACTGAACGCAGACCTACAAAGGAGGATCCAAGCAGTAGAAATAAGATGCCTCAGAAGGCTCCTTGGCATCTCATACAAGGACCATGTCACCAACAATGAAGTCCGCAGAAAGATCACTCAACAGGTGCGGGACTATGAAGACCTACTGACCACGGTGAAAAAGAGGAAACTCAGATGGTATGGGCACGTAACAAGCTCAGAAGGACTTGCAAAGACCATCCTGCAAGGAACAGTCCAGGGGAAGAGAAGATGGGGCAGACAGAGGAGAAAGTGGGCCGACAACATCCATGATTGGACAGGGAAGGACTTCAATGTCACCCAGGCACTCGCCCACAACCGCGCTAAGTGGAGCCAGCTGGTCCACCATTTGTCCACCATGCAGCGCCCCTACAACCCTGGCAGGTTACGGGACCAGTAACAGTGAACAGTAACTGCACAACGGGTTTTTGGTTGTTTCAGTACTTGTTTTGTTTATGATTTTTGTATAATTTTTTATAAATTGTTTGGCTGTTTGTTTCTTACATCAAAGTAAGTAGTGTCTGTGTGTATCACGCTTGTCAGTTCCAGAGTGAGAGCTTAGCTGTGAACTTCCCGGGTCCACCATGGAGGAGGAGGACCTGAAAGCCGAGCTGACCTGTCCCATCTGCATGGACCTTTTCCGTGAGCCACGCCGGCTGCCCTGCGGCCACGTGTACTGCCGTGTGTGCCTGCAGGACATGCTGACTCGCAAGTACCTAAATACTCGTGCCTCTGAGCGCATTTTGTCCTGTCCTGAGTGTCGGCAGCGCTATGACCTGACCTTCCAGCCTGCCGGGGTGGATGTGTTCACGCGTGACTTCAAGCTTTTCCGCCTGGTGGAGTTGTTTGAGAAGAAGTTTTCTCGGGGCCGAGAGGATGCAGAGGGTGATGGGGGTGCTGGATCAAGGGCGGATGATCAGACCGCAGTTAGTGATGGCTTCCCTTTGTCGGAAAGTTTGCCGTGGCTCTTAGACGTGTGGCTTTTTTACCCTCTTTTTTTGTTGTTGTTGTTTGGTTTGGTTTTGTGTGTGCTGTTGTGTTTGTGATATATATATATATTCGCTTGCTCTTGCTGTAGTGATGGGTCTGACTGCGCACAAACTATGTTGCTACTGCTTTACCTGATTTGCCCAGTACTGATCTTGTTTGATTTCCTGATTTTTTTTTTACCTCCTCATATATTATGCTAGTTTCATAGAGGGTTCTGTTTCACATGAATCGTACATATTTTGGACTCTGAAGCGATTTCACAAAGAATGTTATGGCACATTAATTTATAATCTCTTTTTTTTTTTAAATTTCAAAGAGATTCAGTGCCTAGATGTTATGCGCTAGTTTGGGATTGGGGAGTATCTGTTTCTTAATTCTTAAGGATTATTAACAAGCTGTTTTTATAGTCTACTTTGCACATGTTTTGGATTGGAGAATATAATATAATCTTAATTCTTTTGGCTCAAATGGAGTCAACTGGTGCAATGTTCGTCACTGCAGTGCCCCTACAACCCTGGAGGGGGTTACGGGTGCAGATGAGATGAGAATTCTTTTGGATTGTTAACAAACTATGTTTTTATATTAAAGTCTATTCTGCTTTCAGCTTGGCTTGAAAGAAGGTTTAGGTGCAGGATGCTAATTAATTTTGTGGATGAGATGATAAAAAGATGTTTCATATTCATTCAATGTCCATTTAGTGTATAGTTTATTTATTTATAAAAGAATTCACTGAAGGAGGGAGTTGCGCGTTTGGAAATTCTGTGTGAAAAATGACTCATCAGACCTATAGATGTACATGTTTAGTTAAACTAGTAGATTAGTCAGAAAGAAATGTGACACCAAACTGATAGTGTTATTATTGTTCATATCACTGCGCAGCACCTCGAATTTTAGTCAAGGAAGTATATTAAATATTGTTCGTATCATCATTGCAGAGCAGCTCAATTTTCAGTCAAGGAAGCAATCACAAGGACCAAATGCAACAGAACATTTATGAGAGGCCATACACTGTAGATACTGACAGTTCAGTACTAATAATTATAGAATGTAAGCAAGCAGTATTGTACATTTCATGATGTCAGACTGATAGACCTCCTGTTTCAGATTCTTATAAGCAAGGACATAATTTAACCTTTTTTTGTTTAAAAAGAAAGAAAGAAAGAAAAGAAAACACCAGCGTAACTCTATATTCATGCCGTGTGCATGCATGCATCTCCACGATATCAGGTATCCCATGGTCTGTGCTTAGCACACACAGTGAGAGTGCTGCGAATTCTGTTCCTAACCATGAGCCTCCTGAGGAGTTCTTTCTGCCTATCACCATACCGGTGTCAGAGCAATCAATGAGCAGCGTGGCACAGTCAGAGTGGTAACCTTTTACAGGCTGGGGCTGTGCTGCAGTGCTGTAAGAACAGGCAGCAAATGTCAAACCAGGAGAGCAGAGGAGATAGAGCTGTCCCTGGCATGGCATGGTGGATTTGTGTTGCACCGTGTGTGTCTGTCTAAGTGTGTGAAATGGGGATTGTATCGATCTAGGTACATTCTCTTTGTGATCTTTAAAAAAGTAACTTACTAAGACAAAGGTTTTTTTTTGTGGTATCAATCTGTTTACAGATTTTGTTCAGTGTAACTATTAAGCCGGCACAGCAGGGTCCTGTTAATGCACTGACACAGTAACAGCATGCATTATATATAATTAATATATACATCAGTATCTCATTGTTAAAAGCGCTACTCTTGTCATGCTGTAATATAAGATGAGAAAGTATACATACAATGATACATGTATACATGTACATTACTGTACTTTTTTTTTCTTGTGGGCAAGCACAACAGTAAAGAAGAGAAGGGGTGAACCGCTTTCGATCAGAATGGTCCTGAAGTAAGGGATCTCAGGTTTAAATCTTGTTAGCATCTGGTGGATTAACTATTTAAGGCTGGGATTTCTAAGATCTCACAAAATTAAGGCAGGGGATTTTTAAGATCTTGAGCAATTCTGGCTGGGGATTTTTAAGACATCACAAAATTTATTAAGGATTGAGGGTTTTAAAGATCTCACACAATTTTATAAGGCTTGGGATTTTTAGGATCTCACACAATTTAATAAGGCTGGGGATTTTTAGGCTATCACACAATTTATTAAGGTTGGTTTTGTTTGTTTGTTTTTAAAGATCTCAGTTTCTCAAGGCTGGGAATTTTAATTAAAGATCTCACTCAATTTATTAAGGCTGGGGATTTTAAAGATCTCACACATGCTGAAGGCAGATGCGCTGGGGCTGACTTGTCAGGCACTTTACGAGAGCGCAATGCATCTTTGTTCAAATGACAACAATAGTTGCTGTCTGAGGTCCTTGAGAAACTTGGAGAAGAAGAACTAACAAAATCAAATTCCCTGGATTGTGTGTATATTAGATAGGTGCACAAGATCAGTTTCAAAATCAAATATGCAGAATATTCACTGTATATATTATATTTATAATCATATACTGGGCTCCTTGCTCATGATTTATTCAGATTATTGCGTCTATCGTATTCAAAAGTGATAATATTAGTCATGTGGAATTCTCAACACATTTAGTCAAATGACTACATGTATCAGCTTTAGGCATAAATTTATGATATAAAGTGACAAAGAATTATGATCTTCATTATCTTTATAAATACAAGTTTGTAAATGAAATAAGTACTCACAAATCCATGTAAGCATGCATTCATCAACACACACACACACACACAGTGACTTTCAGTTTCACACACATGCACACGCACAAAACCACACACACATACACACACACACACACACACCACACGAGATACATCAGAATAAGTTAGTTTATGGATGGTCTTTGGGAATTAAAATAAATGAATCCTTTTTTCTTTCTTTTTTAACATTGAACCTGAAGAAGCAAAAACTAGTTTTCAGTTATCCCGCCTGTTTCCTGGGTCATCATTTCATTATTGCAGTTGTGAATGGTTTATTGGGTGTCATGTTCTTTACCAGCTCACCCTTATACTTAGCCTGGACTTGTCTTAAATTAACTCTTTCTGCACTGACCAATTGCTTCTGGTCTTCTATTTGTGCTTTTCACTGCCCATAAGTGTAGGTTACAAAAAAAGTTGGGGGGTTTTATGGAAAAAAAGCAATCCCGTGCAAATATTAGAAATTTAGAGGAGTTAGCTGTTGTAATCTAGGAAATGAGGTAACTAAGCCAACTGCAAAGTTTGACAACATGTTCTGTAATATAGAATGTTTTATTGATTTAATTTTCTTTTCTTTTTTTACAGAATTCTTTTGCAATGATTGTAGAAATGGAAAGGACCTGTAGGTGTGTCCACACAGTGAATATTCTGTTGTTATTCACTTTGGAATCAGCACAGTGTCAGTAGGCTGCATTGCTGAAACAGGTGCCATTGTGTTGAGCGAGCACTGAAACAAAGGCTTTCACAGATGAGATAGTCTTATGAACGGTACATAATTACACTCTTAGTTTTTAAAAAAATAAAAAAGGTCTTAGGTGATTTTAGAAAAGTCACAAGTGCACCGTTTAGTTTCACACTTACCCTTTGACTCTTTCCCTACACATTTTTATTCTAGTCACGGTACTCTTTAGTGTCGCTCAGTTCAGTAGCTGACAGAAGTGAGCATCAGGTTTGCTGTAGCGTATCTAAGTGTTCTAGAAAGAGTTACGCTTGCTCTGGTCACTGATTTTTTGTAACAGCTAAAGCAAAGAAGGTATCTGTGTGCATGCATGCAGCTGAAGTGAAGCAAACGGTGTGACAAAAATTTGATATCCTCTCTGTCCACTGACAATTCAGAATGAACTTTTGAGTTACTTCATGCAGTTTGTATTCAGCACTGGTTATAATCTCAACACAACAGGGCTGTTAAGCTGGTTCCCATGTTTGTGGTAAAGTGTTTTGGCTTGTCTTAGTTGTACGCTGCGTAATCTGATTTCGCTTGTTCTTGAATTCTGATTTTTTTAAAAAATTGTTGAAAAATTGGTTGAAGCAGATCGTTTGTTACAGTTGATTGTTAATCATTACCTAATCATGGACTGTGAGGATGAGTGTGTGTGTGTGTATGTGTCTGTCTGTGGGTGGGTGTGTGCATGTGAACATCGATATGCATGCATGTTGTGAGTATAAATGTATGAGTGCTTTGCTCCAGATTTTGAGTGGCTTGTCTCATATTGATGTTTAGTAATGATCTCAGTGTGCATATTCTGTGAAAAGTCAAGGCCTACAAATGGGGGGAAAAAATAGGAATTTTTTTATTTTTTAAAAAGACCTGGAAATGGTCACCCATCCACTTGGTAACCACGCTCAAAGCTGCTTAACCGAAGCTTAGGGTAAGCGAGTGCTCTGACCACTGAGCTATCCCGTCCCCAGTAGGCACACTTCATGGACCCAAACAAAAACCCAAAAAATCAGCAGAGAGAGACAGTACAATTTTCACTTGCTCTATTTCAAGTATTTGTGTGCTTACAACACTTGTGCAGGTGATGTTGTGTGCAAGTTTGTCAATGACTCATGCACCCTAGATTTTCTTTGGCCCCTCACCCTGCGCCTTGGTGTTGTGTCGTCGTCATGCTTTCAAACCGCTTGCTTCTTTCCATCTTCTGCTGGTTGTTTGACCAATTGTCTCCCCTTCTTCATGGTCTTGTGTGGCTTTTTGTGTCCGCTTCATGGACTTTGTTGTGTTTGTATCGCGAAACTGAACACAGGTGTTGCCGTTTAATTTAAAGGTTAGGTTATTTTTTAGGTGACTTCTGCGATTATTTGAACAAAAAGTAGGACTACCTCAGAAATCTTAGGAATAACATTAAAGTTTAGAGGAGGGAGATTTGCCACATGTATAGTGGCACATTTGTGTGGCATAGTGTTGTCGAATGAATGAGGGTAGTAAGGATTTACTGTCAGTTGTTTTTGTGGAGGTGTGGTCATGTTCACTGTCAGATAAGAATCAGATAATGAAATTTCTGGGCTATGACTCGTGTATGAGGCACACTAGTAGAGATATGTTAGCTGCTCTTACTGAATAAAAACAAAACAAGAGAAAACAAAAACAAAGTTGTAGATTACTTTATTTACTTCCGTTTCGTCACATACACGCACACCCACGCACAAGAAAACAAAAAGAGCAGTCCAGTGGTTTTCATTGATTTCCTTGTCATAGGCTGTCATCATCCTGGTTTCAGCATGGTTTATCTTGATATAAAAAAGTAATCACCTGTTTGGAATAGAGTTAATTTTGTGTAAAAACCCACAAAATATGAAGCATTCTGTAACTAGCAGTTTAATTTTGATCATTTGTTCTCAGTTTTGTGATGGGCTTCGAATCAAGAGACAGTAAAGCTGTGGCCAGCTGAGAATATGAAGAAGAAACATCCATAACAACAAAACTGACAGTGATAGCTGTTTGACACCGTAAGCGTCTCATGGATTAGGGAAATCAGGATAATCGTTTTAATCCCCTATTTAATCTTGCTGACAAGACTCAGAGATGGAGACGAAGTTTGTGCTAACTTGGAAAAATCAGCGTGGTTTTTTTGTGTGGTTTTTTGGTAGTTTGTGTGTCTCTCGCTCTTTCTCTGGTTTGAATGGGAAATTTTTTTTAGGTCTTGATTCTCTGTTAATATGTTGCAATAATTTCAAAATCATTGCCATCATTTACCTCTTGCAAACTCTGTTGCAAGTTTTTGTGCTATATGTTTTCACATAGCAGTTTTAACCAGAGTGATTTTTAACCACAGTGCCTTATCTTTGCTTGTCATAAGACTTGATAATGGCGTAGTTCTGACACTGATGCATAATCATTGTCTTTTTTTTTTCTATGACTGTTTTTGTTTTGTTTTTTAAACTGCTGCACACTGCACTGCTTTTTCTTCTAACCCTGTTGGACTGTCTTTTGTGATTCTGAGCTTTGTCCGTATTTTACTTTAGTTTAATACTTTGCTGTATAATTTATTTCTTTGCAACAAGCATTTTATTGAAGTAATATGTTTTACAAGTGATATTTATAGTAACTGTTTTGGTAGTTTTATGTTATTTTTTTAATTTGTGATAAAGCATCAACAGACGTTTTTGTTCAAATTTTTATTTTATGTTTTATTATGATGTGCCTGTTCTTATACATTAAACCACCCCCCCCCCCCCAAAAAAAAAAAAACCAAAAAAAAAAAACATTAAAATGAAAAGGAAAGAATACCTTAGAAAGTTGCCTTTAAAAAAAATAATTGAAGGTTTTAGTTTTTCATTGTGATAAATCTATTTTGTGTTAATATACACAATTATAGGAGGCACCGTGGTCGAGTGGTTTAGGCGGTCAACTCGTGATCCAGAGGTCGCGGGTTCGATCCCCGCTCGGCTCGGTGTTGTGTCCTTGGGAAAGACACTTTACTCCTATTTTCCTCACTCCACCCAGGTGTACAAGTGGGTACCAGCTCTGCTGGGGAAGTATTTGGCGACAGACTAGCGTCCTGTCACAGGGGTGGTGAAAAAACCATCAGTTCACTTAACGCTACAGAAACCGGGATAAGCTCCGGCTCTATGGGCCTTCTGGCTCGAAAGAACATACTTTTTATACACAATTATGCATGTGCACACATAGTTTTCTTATTTTTTGGGAAAGAAAAAAAGCATTTTTGCAGCAGGCAGTCCTTGCCATTAATATCAAGTTAATGTTACCTTTGTCTAGATGGATAGAAGTGGCTTGGTCAGTTGGTGTATGTGTGTATGATCCCTAAAAGTAAAACTTAATCTTGTCATTCAGTTTTGAAATGTTCCACCTGGGATACATGCAAACATACATATGCGAGTTAAAATTCTGACGATACAAAGACATCTGAGATACATACATGTGTTAACAATGCGTTTCCAAACCCGAAAGCATCAAATAAAAATCCAGCTCCGTAAATTGGTTTTCGCTGCTGTAAAACTCAAGTCTTGTGTGCTGCAGGTGAAAACGGTGGCCACCTCTGAAACGGAAAGGGAGAGCAGTCCCCAGACAGCGGCAGCCCCTGCCGAACCCTCGGCCGCCTCCTCCTCCTCCTCCTCCTCCTCTCACAGCCAGCCGGCCAGCGCGCGATCGTCCGTGTCGCAGGACCAGGCAGAGAGCATCGTCCCCCCTCAGGCCTTCCACAGCCCTGTGGTCAGTCTCTCGGACGACTCCTGGGTCTTTGTGCCGCCCGCAGGTGGACAGAGGGCGGTCAGACCCGTGCGACCCCCTGCCCATGCTGTCGCCAGGCATCACCACCACCCCCACCCCCACCAGAGAGGGAACGACGTGTGGTCGATGCCTGTGGCGGGCGTAGAGCACGGCGTGTTTCCTGTGGAAGGGGGTCCGGACGTGCGCGGCAGTGCCAGCACCGACGTCAGTTACCGAACTCTGCCCGGCGGGGAGGTGCAGCCGGTGACCGTGTCGGGTCGCTACGACAACGTCGGGCCGGAGACGTTCCAGCGCTACGCCGTGGACGAGCCCACTGTGCAGCTGGTGCGTCTGCCCGCCAACCCCCCTCCAGTCGCCTCCCCTTCCTCCGAGTCCACCTCCGAGAGCGAGACCAGCGACGAGAGAGGGAGCGAAGGGGACGAGGTCAGTGGGTCGGGATCGGACGTGGGCAGCCACGGTCGCAACCGGCGCTCTCGCCTGTCGCGCTTTTTCCGATCCCTGGTTATGTCCGACACCGACTCCTACGACGACGACGAGGAGGAGGTGGTGTATCCCGGGGTGAACGGCGGCGACAGAGCGCCGCCTCACTACCGTCAGAGTTGCGGGGATTACAGACAGCGCGCGGAAGCGGTCATGGCGTCTGCCCACCCTGCGAGGGAGGAGAGGGGAGGGGGGGAGGTGCCGATGCCCGGGTCCGTTCCTGACGCGTCCTACTACGAGCATGGAGTGGCCCACCAGCCCGACCCCGAGCCTCAGTCAAGGCCAGCGGCCGCCCTCGCAGACACCACCGAGACCAAACAAGTGTGCGACACCAACCACAACTCCATGACGGACGTGAGAAACGGTCAGAGGAATGCCGGAGCCATTCGGGCAGACATTGCCGCTCACGCCGAGCGCGCCACAGACTCTGCCACGCCCGGTGGTGGCGCTGTGGGAGGGGGGGGAAGAGCCCCGCCCTCCGCGGGAAGAGCGCGCGCCGCCGCCGCCATCGAAATCAGCGACGACTCGGACGAAGAGTACGAGCCTCAGACCTCCATGCTGAGGCCGAAGCGCAAGCCTCGCTCCCGCCTGAAAAAGTTTTTCACCTCCCTGCTGTCGCTGTCGTCGTCGGACGAGGATGAGGATGTGGGGGAGGTCGGTCAGGGCAGTGCGCAGCCCTCGACTTTGAATTCTGAGCGACAGTGAGCCGTGGAGTGTGATGTTCTCTGAGCGCTCTGATTGCTGACAGTGAGCAGTGGAGTGTTGATGGTGTTCTCTGAGCACTCTGATTGCTGACAGTGAGCAGTGGAGTGTTGATGTTCTCTGAGCACTGACAGAGCCGTGGAGTGGTGATGGTGTTCTCTGAGCAGTGGAGTGGTGATGGTGTTCTCTGAGCACTGACAGTGAGCCGTGGAGTGGTGATGGTGTTCTCTGAGCAGTGGAGTGGTGATGGTGTTCTCTGAGCACTGACTGAGCTGTGGAGTGGTGATGGTGTTCTCTGAGCACTGACAGTGAGAAGTGGAGTGGTGATGGTGTTCTCTGAGCACTGACTGAGCAGTGGAGTGGTGATGGTGTTCTCTGAGTGACACAGTGAGCAGTGGAGTGGTGATGGTGTTCTCTGAGTGACACAGTGAGCAGTGGAGCAAAGTGGTGAGTGGTGATGGTGTTCTCTGGACACATGACATGAGTGGAGGGTCTGCAACAGTGAGCAGTGGAGTGGTGGTGGTGTTTGCTGCTGCGTGTGTGGCAGAGGAGGATGTTGGTCAGCCATCTTGTCTTTCTTTGCTGAGGCAGAGGCTGAGAGAGCGTCGTGACAAGATGAATAATTGATTTTGTGTTGTCAGGTCTGTCGGTGTTGCACAAGTTGAACACTTTAGTTTAGAAAAATACGAAGGGTTTAGATTCCATTAGCTGTTAGTTGGGTTTGTTTGTTTTTTAAACTGTCTCTCTCCATTTTTGCCTTAAGACTTAGATCTATCTTTAACTTTTTAGTTGTTTTCTTTTTTTTGTTTCCCACCCATCCCCCTCACACACATACACACAGATGTAACACTGAAAACAAATTGTGGTTCATTGCATTTTTTTTGTGGTTAAAGAAAAAATAAAATTTTATTTTGTGAATGATGGATAGTGGAAAATTTGTAAAGATGAATAATATACAGGTATACCCCATGTCACCACTCCCACAAGTCCAACCCTTTTGTGTAATTTTGTCGCAGCCAAAGTGGTAAAAGCCTATGGGTGAAGGAAGGTGTTTTTAAGACTTGCTTTGACTTTTTTGTCTGTACTTATATCTTAGGCCATGATTTTTAGTTTTGTGTTTTATTTTGTTTTCTTTTCCGCATATAATGATATAGTAAAGCCTGGAAAATTTGCATTCAACTTAAGCCAGATGAGACTGCTTTGGATTTGAACTTGTAAACAAAATTCAAGTTGCTGATGGCATTTTTTTTCCCTAATCAGTATGATTGATGGGGAAGAATATTCTTGAGTTTGTGCAAAGATTTGCTGTTTTGCTTGTCGTGGGTACAGTGGCTAGGATGGAACAGAGGTGCAATTTTTGGCAAAAAAAATGTCACTGCTAAATCTGTGAAATGGTCAGCTTTATGAATTGAAGTGCTGGGTATTTTGTTAGTCTGGAGGGGAAGGGGGATTGCATAAAACTGACCAGTCCTGTATTCTTGGCGGATAGATTCTTGCCGATCGATGGAAGCTAGTATTGTTGTTTTTATCTCTCCTTGTGTGCGTGCGTGCATGCATGTGTGTGTCTGTGTGTGTGTGTACTGTGTTTGTGCATGTGTGTGTAGTGTGTGTGTGTGAGATCAGCACCTCCTACGGCCTCATCAGATGTGGTTGCAATAATTAGATGTACAGCTAAAGGAAGGTTCTGTAATGCAGGTTGAAGAAAACTGAAGGACAAAGTTGATGTGACTACGATTATGATAGTCTTTTCCAAACAAGTTCACTGGTCATCTCTTTCACTAACCTGTAATCTCATCTTGGTATTTTTTTGGAAACTGCTTATATCACAGTGATGCACTGACTGAATTATCCTTGATTATCTTTTGCTTACCAGTAATACTTTTGTAAATTTGTCGTTTGCTTGTGTACCCAACGACTGATTGAAACAGCACATCCTTTACTGGAGTAGTGTTGGACAAGAGTTGTGGAAAATGACCCTGAGTGAGAGTCAGGAAATTTGTCTACTGTAGATTTCCCCGGCATCTTTTTTGAACTGCTGCTACTTCGATAGTTGCCCGTACATGTACAGATTGAAGGAGTGAGTGAAGTTTTGTGACAAACCAATGTCTTGGAGTGGTGATCCGAAAGCATAATGCTGAACATTGTGTTGGTGCTGTCATTTAGAACTAGCATCCACACTGTGTCTTCATGAATACTTTATCAGACCTTTTTTTTTCTTCTTCTTCTTCTAACAAATTGTTGAAATGTGAAGAATTCCATGCTCGTGGTGACTTTGTGTCTTGAAAAACCTGTTTTATCCCAACAGGAAGCATTTTGCTGCTACTATTACTACTACTATTAGTATTACTACTACTATTACTACTACCATTACTATTACTACTACCATTACTACTACTACAACTACTACTGCTTTAACCACTTCTTCTATTTCTACTACTTATGCTACAGTGGGAAAGAGATTTGATTGATGCAATACATGAATCATTGATATGGATAAAAATTTTCCCATTATTGTTTTCTGGGTTTTTTTTTTTCCAATCTGTGGGCTGTAGATCATACACATTTGACTTTTTGTTTTCCTATGGCTTATTGTTGTGTCTTTTTATCTGAAATATATGAGTAATAGTGTTTGTTTTTTACTGTGAGATGGAAGAGAATACTTTTCATGGAAGTGAAGGAATGGTAACTTTGGGAGTGATGCAGTTTGAATTGGAATAGTCATGACAGCCGAACTGTCTTTGTAACGGGTATGCACATTTGAGATTTAAAGTGCGCCTTTTTTTTTTTTTTTTTAAATGTATCAGCCAGTTGCTGCAATTGACTTCATTACTGTGCTTATTTGAAATGTATTTTTGTAAATTATAACCTGACTGCATTTTTCAAAACTGAAAAAGCCATGTTTTGTGACAGTTGTGTTGTGTGGTCATTCGTTCTTGAAAACGATTTGATGTTGAGAAAATTCATACATGGTTTGTACTGTAGGGATCATGTTTCAAAGTCCTGCTGTTTGTTGGAGTATTGTCAAGTTTATTTTCATTTCTTTGATTCATAGTTCAACTCATTTGAGAAGCATAATAGTTTTGTTCAGTTTTGGATTTGTTGGTGGTTCTTTCTTTTGTTGTTGTTGGGTTTAGTTTGTGATTTTGCTTGTTTGTTTTGTCTGTTTGTTTTTTTGGGGGGTGGGGGTAAGATTCAAGTATGTACTGTAGATTTATCTTTGGTCTAGATTCAGTGGGGACGGAATAGCTCGGTGGTCAGAGCACCTGCTTTCCCCAAACTAGTTATGCAACATTGAGCATGGGTACCAATTGAATGGGTGACATTTGTGTGCCTTGGCTTCAGTACAGTCCCCCAGTTTATCCAGCTGTGAGTGTGTACCTGCCCTCTTTAGGGTCAGGGAAAGTAAAGCAGCGAGGGAGAGGGGGTGGGCGCTGCCCTCACTCAATATGCTGGCCTCTGGAGAAGCTGAGGTCTCTGATATCTGGCTCCCCAACAACGGCATTGGCTGTGGGAACACCTTTACCTAGATTCAGTGGTTATGAAGTTGATGCTTTCATTCAGTGTGATATTTCGATGCATATGTTGTATGTGTGTTCAGATACATGTGTATGTTATGCGTGTGTTCCTCTTCAAACACTGCGCTACTCTACTTATGGGCTTTTTCATATTTCTGTCCAATTCTGTTTGTGTTTTTATTGGTTGTGGAATATTTCTTTCACTTTTCAGGGGGACTGAAGTGGGAAAGTTCTAAACCTTAAGAAGTCAAAAGAGGGGTGGTTCTTTTTTTTCTGTCATTGGTTTACATGGCTGAAAATGTTTGTGTGTAAGGTGTCTAACATTTTTTTTTTCAAGTTTATTTTTCTTTTTATTTCCCAGTGTAATAAGACAAAGGGGAAGTTCTACTTAAGGCAAAAGGGAGGTTCTGTTCAAGTGTTGCTAAATTTTGTGGAAAAAAAAAAAAATCTTACGTAAATGTTTACACTGCTCGGCAATGAATTTGCCATCACAAATGTAATAAAGTTGGCTTGGCAATCAGTATCTGTAGCATTAGGTACATACAGTCTTCATGGCATTCAGCGCTGGTATATTGTGAGATGGACATCATTGCTTTTGCTTCGTAAACCACCGCTTTCATTTGTGAATGTTCACAGTGGGAGTTACTTATTGTGATTATATGTTCATATCAGGTCAGAGATCATATCAAAACTTTTTTTTCTTTTTAGATTGAATTGTGAGTGTTTTGACACTTACGTTATACAGCATTCTAAAAACGTGTTGTAAATTTTATATTAATTATTATGTTTGGATTTTTGCCTTGTGTTGATACAGGAAGCAGGAACAGGACAAAGAGTATGTGCATGTGTGTGCTTGTGTGTGTGTGAGAGAGAGGATGTGAGTGTTTGTGTGTAAGTGCATGTGTATGTGTGTATAGTGGGGGTGGGGGTGAGAGAAAGAGAGAAAAAAACAAATATTGCAGGCATAGTAACTTTGACATTTCTTAGCACAACCACATAATTAGTACCTGGAAGTTCTCAGTTATTCATTAGTTGTCCCCTGATTTGGGTTGTACTTGTAAATGTTGTCAGTACTGGCTCATATTTTGCTGCTGCTGGATAGTTTGACAAGGCGGTACTTGATGTGTATAAAGCTATGAAACTTTATAGTTCAGCACTGACGTTGCAATCTTGACCATTTCTGAGAAATGGGTTTTAGATGTAAAATAGTGGTATGCATTGATCCAGCCCATAGGGTTTAAAAATTTTTTTTTATTTTTTAAGAATCACATTGAAATGATGTCGTAGTGTATATGTTAGTGTTACTTGTTAATCATTCAGTGTTCTGAAGTGGGGTATGTAGGCTACACACTCCCAGTCATGGCAGTGGGACAGTGTAGTGTGGAAACCTTCTTTCTGTGTGTGTTTGTTTAGGTTTTTGTTTGTTGGTTTGTTTTTTTGTAATGGAATTAGCTAGTATTTGCTTTGTACCCCTGAATTTTCTGTTACTGGACTTGTCTGATAATATTGGGTGCAGAAATCAGGTGCTCTGGTCGTATTGGTAGTTGTTTTGAAAAGAAATGTTGAGTATGTTTTGTTGTTTTGTTCTAGTCATTTGTGTTTCTTTAATTCACAAGAAATGGCAGAGTTGTTTTTCTTTCCAATACCATTCCCAGGTATTTGCAGCTGCATTGTAGTCAGTGATCCATTTTAATGACACCGTTTTTGTTTGGATGGACAGTTCACAAGACAGTATGATAGTGTGAGTATGCCTACAAACAAATACAATATAAGTACAGTACAGTACAGTACAGTACAGACTCCTGAGTGGGACATCTTTCAGAGTCAGAATGCAAGGCCCTCCTACATGCTCACAGAATAAAACCAAGAGAAAATTATAAAAGCAACAAAACTTCAGAAAGGCATTTAAATGTATTTTCCTTTGTTTAGGCCGAGTTACATTTTCTTGTTTCAAAGTTTACAGAAAGTTTCTAAAGAAGGTTGGGTTTTTAAAAATGTGAAAAGTTCTTTCTTGTGCGATATTTTCTTGCATTCTTTGGCGAGAGCTCTGAGGTTCATTGTTGCCAAGATTTTTGTGCATGTGACCGTTTTTTCCCCACCATTCCAACTTCAGGGATCCTACATTAGGTTAAACAGCGGTTTTTGTGTGTGTTGTTTTCTTTTGGGGGGGCTTGTTTTGGACAAGAAATGAAAATTACACTTTGTATGCATGAATAGAGCTAGTCAACTACTGCAATATGCAAGCTTTTTTTATTTTGTTTACAGTATGCAGGTTGTTTTTGAATCAACAACAATTTATGAGTAGTAAAATGATCATAGGGCTGGAAAGTAGTATGTGTAGTTATATATTGTATGACAGTAGTATGCATTGTAATGTTGATAAGATTGACAGTTATCATGTCTGTAGCATATAGCAAAAAAGTAGCAGATGTAGTCAGTGTTGTAGTATGGGGTCAACACTGAATGATATCTGAAATGGGAATATTAGTTTCCAAAAAGGGCACGGGTGAGACCAGAGTGGAAGAGTGTAGTTGCTGCCCTTAATTCTCCAAAGGAATTAAATGGTAAACTGGTCATAAGTGATTTTTGTTCATTATCTATTCTGTAGTGATGTAGTACTCATATAAACATATAATGATATATTCATTACTGGAAAAGAACTTAACTAAAGAGCTCTGAAAATACACACTCACGACACCACACCGCACACATATGGTCAAATGAATAATTGTGTAACAATGACCAGTAAACTTGCAGATTGTAAACTTTGGACAGAAAGTTGAAAAGACACTGTCAATAATACATTGGCCAATTTTTTTTTTTAGATAAAGTATTATGTGAACAAGGTGATGTTTGATAAAATTGTCATGATTTATTGTTACTGTCTGAAGGAAGTTTTACAGAAAATTTTTAAGTAGAGAACATCTTGGTCAGTCTGTCAGACACGTGTGGTCAGGGAAGCGAGTTTTGAAGGCAAATCAGGTGCTGAGTAGAAAATATCTTAGTTGATTTATTTGGAGCATGTGGTCAGATAACTAGATTTTAAGCAAATCAGTTGTTAAGAAAAGAATATCTGGGTCAGTCTCTCAAAGCGTGTGGTCAGATAAACTAGATTCTAAGCAGACCAGTTGTCAAGTGGAGGATATTTTGGTCAGGGATTTTTTGCGTTGTTTTTTACCTGTGGTCAGATAAACCCGTTTCAAGGCAAGTCAGTTATGGGGTAGAGAATACCAGGGTCAGTGTCTTGAAGAGAGTGGTCAGATGAATTAGCTTCTGCGCATGTAGTTGTAGTAGATGTTGTAGACTTGTAGAGTGGAAAAATAGCTGTAGTGTTGTGTTGTTAACTTTCTGTCACAGATGGCTTTATTTATTTACTCTTTTAGTGATGAAACTTTTCAGTCTTCTTCATTATGATGCACATGCATACATGACTGAAAAGCACGAGCAGTTGTCTGGTCATGGCATACTCCATAAACTTGCATACCAGCTTAGTATAGACAATCTTTTTACTTTTTTTTATAAAATAATAATAATATATGGAATTTATATAGCACTGAATCTTGTAAAACAAACAAATCAAAGCGCTTGCACTCAAATCATTTACACGCATGCAACTTTCCTCAAATAACATAAGATATTTCAAATTTATGTGTTCACACACACTCACACACTTAGGTGGTGATGATGTAGGAGATGAAGGATGCTGTTGAAAAGTAGGAACAGATATGAGGGGAAAGTGTCAGGTAGAAATAAGTGTGTTTTGAGGCTGGATTTGAAGGTATCAAGTGAAGGCTTTTGGTGAAGTGAAAGAGGGAGAGCATTCCAGGTGGATGGACCAGAAACAGAGAAAGAGCAACGGCCAACAGTGGTTTGTTTGAAACTGGGTGTTTGAAAGCACAAAGTATCTGCATCTGAGCAAAGGGAACGGGATGGAGTATACAGGTGAAGACAGTTACAGAGATAAGAGGATGCAGATTTGTGAAGACATTTGAAATCGAGGGTATTGATTGGTCTTATACTTCAGTCTCTGTGAGACAGGCAGCCAGTGAAGAGATCGCAGAAGAGGAGTGATGTGTTCAGATTTTTTCTTTCTTAGGACCAGTCGAGCTGCAGAGTTTTGTATGCATTGAAGAGAGTGGATGGATGAGGCTGGAAGGCCAATCAAAAGAGAATTACAGTAGTCTAAACGTGAAAGAATGAGAGATGTGACAAGCTTGGAAGTTGCATCAGTGGACAGATGCTTGCAAATTGTGCTTATGCGCCGTAATTGATAGTAGCAAGACTGGCAGGTCTGGGTGATGAATTTTTTCATATAGTGTGTTGTCGAGAACTACACCTAAATACTTCACAGAGTTGGCCAAAGGAACTGACGTATTTCCGAATTCTATTGAAGTTGTTGCGATGGAGAAAAGTTTATGTTGGGTCCCTTTGAGCATGGCTTTGGTTTTATCAGCATTAAGTTGTAACTTGTTCTGAGTCATCCAGTTTTGAATGTCTTGAAGGCAGTTATGTTTACACCCAGAACAAAAACATGCAAGGGAAAAAGGGTTTTTGTCTTGATTTTTTTTCTTTTGTTTTTATTTCCTTTGGGATCATTTGATTAATGTAACTTATATTTTTTAGATATTTATTTCTGCTTTTTGAAAAGCATAGATATATTTCACTAACATAAGCTTTTGCTTTTCAATTCTAGAGACTCGTGTGCTAGAAATGTGGTGAAGATTGGTTCTGGTGGTGGACTTTATCCATGCAGAGAGAGCGTTTCTTGCCAGTCCCATCCTCATCGGAAGGACTTTGAAATCTTGTATTTCAAATATAATGAATAAGCACTCGTGTGCTTTTTTACATTTAGTCCCTGTGTGCATGCGGTTTTGTCAGTTTTATCTTCTGTTCCAATTGGTACATAATGGCCTACTTTCTAAAACTGTAAAAGGTAGAACAGCTTTTAACACATGCGCAAGATGCTCTGTATGCGTTCACAATCAGGACCTTTGTTTATAGTTTCATCTTTTAGAGTCATTATTATTTATAGTTTCATCTTTTAGAGTCATTACCACCAAAGTTTGTCAGGACAATATTTTTGTGTTGTGAATAATCATAAAGATTTTGTCATTTTGATTAGTATGTAAGTTTCATCTTATGTTCTCATTGATATAGGTCAGTCACACAATCAGAATCAAGTGACACCACTGTGTTTGCCTTTTAGGGCTCATAACAGGCTTTATATATTAGCCACAAAGATGACTGTCCAGCTCCCCAGCAGCAGTGCAGGGCCCTTCTGCTTAGTGGCCTTATGGCTGCCTAGCAACAGATTAACTCCTATTAAGCTTCTGGCGTTAGGAATCTAGCAGAATGGGCCTGGGTGTGTTACTGGGGAAGTGATAGCAGTTTTAGACAGCAGGTCAGGATACATCATAGAATGTGAGGCAGGAAAACAAGTCTTCAATGCAGGAAAGAAGCAACTCTCCAGAACTGGGAATGGGTATGTTTTGTGTAAGTGAAGAAACAATGAGACTTTTTCCTCTAATTCAGTAGCCAAAATCTGTCATTTGTACTTGATAAACCGTGAGGTTTTTTTCTGTTTTTGGTGACCAGTGGTGGCAGTGACTAAAAGAAGGATGCAGGCAGTTGTGCTCACACATATATTGCCTTGATATCAAAAACACTTGATAAATAATTGTATTTGATACCATTTCTGCTAGGTTTTGTTTTTGTTTTGTTTAATAGTATTTAGGCAGCAAAACAAAAAAGCACTGTTATATATATTTGATCTAGTTTTGTGTACTAATCAGTCATGGTTTTTGTAGGTGTTTTTTTTTCTGGCAGTCATCTGTTTGCTGTTGTGGAATAAAATAATGAATAGACAAAAATTTTGTTTCTCATTCTTGGCTGGAGCTTTGAGGTTTCCATGGCAAGATTTTGTATTATGCGCAGTTTTTACCATTAAGGTAGCTGCATTCTGACTTCATGGATAGGCCGAGATGTGAAACTGAATTAGCAGTAAAACTATGACGTTGAGTTTCACAGCTATCCAGATGTTCACCTGTAGGCTTTACCTGTTCACCTGTCTCTATAGTCCATCGCCGCTGTTGATGATAGGAGCTCCACGTAATGCCTCCAGTATTCGCTGTCTGAGAAGGCCAGGTGCCTGTAGAACCACATTTCAGCTGCGTTTATTTCATCTCTTTCCAAGTTTTGTATTGTCCAGGCTTTTGACCCATAAAGCAATACAGGCCAGGTTAGTGTTTTGATAATGTAACCAAGACTTTGCCAAGAGGGGTAAGTGTGTGTGAGAATGTGCTTGTGTTTTGCTTCTAAGAGACACGTATCTGCATGCTCATTTTTATGTTCAAGATTAAAAAGTGTGTCTGTGTGTGTAATAGAATTGTGTGAGGATAGGGAAGTGCATGTATACATGCCATCACAGTTAAAAGTTGAAAATACTCAAGGAATGTTAACATTTGTAGATTTTTTTCTTCCATGGTGTATGTGATTCATAACTTCTGGCACAAGTGGAGATTGATAATTTACTTGTTCATTTTTTTCCTGCTCTTTTTTGTAAAAACAAAAATTATGCCATTTCTCCGAGAATAATATTTTGGAGGATGATTTACTTGTTTGAATGTTTTTAAAACTGAAATTTGCTTGGGCTATGTCCTCTGCTAAATGTAGCTTGCTACATTAGTGTTAACTGCTAAATCATATTTAAAGAGGGGGAAAAATGATAGTAAATTATAGTTCCTCCTCCTGCATTTGATCATGTAACATTTCATAATCATGGCAGTGAAAAAAAGTGTATTTTTATGTGGTGAAGAATTACTTGGCATGTGGAATTTTTATGGAAGAGGTTGTTTTTGGTGTTGTAATGTGTGTCATGTGCATGGAATTGGTAAAGGGTAAAGAATATTCTGAGATCTTGTAAATTTTGTTTTAATCAAGTCGGGTGATGATCATATTAGATAATTTATAAATGTAAAGATTGCCAGGTTTTTAAGGCAGTAATGTGGAAAGAGACTATTTTTAAAGATTGAATATACTAGAGGCATTCAGACAAAGAATCCTTATCTAACATTGACATTGATTTTTAGATAGTTATGTTTGGTCCTTTTCAACCATTCATTTCAAAATGGAAGGCCAGCGGCAGATCTCCTGCAGAGTTACAAGCACAGGAGAAGACCTGGCAGGCACTACACATCCCACCCAATAATATTGCCAGACTGTAAAAGATTTGTAGCACAGATTTGAGCCACGGGTTCTCATAAATCTAAAAGATTGTTAGAGAGAAAGACAGAGTGAGTGTGTTTGCATTGAAGAGATTGAACAAGTGGAAAGTGTTTATTCTTGTCATGTGTCAGTAGAGTCTGTGCTTTGTACACAAATGTATATAGAATGGAATGGATTGGAGTGGATGCAAATGCTGAGCTAAAAGTATTCATAAGTGGGTAAATTCAGTCTGTGATGACATCGTGATTGTGGAATATTGGCTGTGATGTATGCATTTGACATTGTGAAAGTTCAGCTCTGAATGATACGTCTGGTTGTTTCAGTTATGAAGTGTGTGTAGGTTTTCGTCTTTAGGCATTTCAGTCTTGAATGTTCTGTGAATGATGCACCTGTATCTTTGGATTTTTTCAAAGTGTATCATCGGATTTTTTAAAATACAGATTTTGTTGGTAGTTTTGTGGGGGGGGTTTTTGGGGGGGGGGGGTGGGGGGTCATGATCTTAGGTGAATCAGTTTCAAGCACACACACACACATGTGATGTATCCTTTATAAAAAATGTGCCCCCAAGGTTAGGTGAGGATGTGTCCCAAGTAAGGGATTCTGGTGCGAGTTTGAGTAGGAGTCGGGTAGTCTTGTAGGAGTCCAGAGAAAAAAATGGATCAAGAGAAAGGTGAAGAGGTGTAGGTTCAATGGTCTGTGCGTAAAACATTTATCTGAAGAAACTGGTGTAGTTAATCAATGTAGAAATGTACATGAACTCATTCATGGTACTGAAATGTGTGAGAGGTAGTGATGATTGAATCTTTGGTATGCCGAGTGATCATGACACACAAGTATATTTTTATATTTACTCCTCGTTCAAAATGTTGGAAGCCTGTAGGTGACGATATTCTTGGAGGATTTCTGTTCCAACTGCACCTTCCACCTACACAATTGTGTTTCCCTTATACAATGTGCTTCACTTAAATAAATAAAAAAAGATGTATTTTTGAACACTGTATCAGTGACACAGATGGATGTTAGCACACATACTCCTGCACATTCACACAGTGCACTTACGAAAAGACAGATTTAAGGGAAAAAATCCACTGTTTTAAATTCAACGAGTAGTGTGATATGTAAGTGGATGTACACGGCATTGGAACAAGTGTCTGACAACTTCTTTTTTTTTTAAATAGTAATTCATGGCTAATCTTTTGGCTTGGGTGCATGGCTTGGGACAGGTTTCATCTTGGATGATTATGGTACCACTTTGTGCTATTATTCACAATGTATGGCATTTTGCGCTATTATTCATGCTGTATGTCTTGAGGCACATTGTGTCTGTGATACTTACTGCAGTATCACGACTCGTTTACAAGTGCTTTAGGTTCACCCAGAAGCATTGAGGTGCTTTTTTCCTTTTCCCATGTCATTATGATAGTTTGGATAAGACTGATGATCCCAGGTTTGCTTTTTTTATATATATTTTTTTCTTCTTTATTTCTCATATCTATGGTTGAAAATTTGTTGTAACTTTCAACATGATCTTTTTTTGTTTTTAATATTTTTGGCAAAAAATCCCCCAAAAAAATTTATAAGAAAAAATCATTTTCTTGTATTCGAAGGTTGTAAACTTGGAAGTATCTATGAGTAATTTGCTAAACTTGATTTTGAAAACCTGTAATCTTTTATTTAATTACACAAGCTTCCATCTCTCACAAGTGCGCCTCGGCTTGGTTGCCACGAGGACGACACACTAGGAAAACAAGAAAATTCTAGAAAGATCGTCAGTGACATTGCCAACAGGCAATTACCCACAATCCCCTAGAGGTGACTTCCTCCTTGCTTGCATTGGCTGAGTATGGAGGTGATGCTTGCTACCGCTTCACTTCAGCTCTTTCAGTAGCTGATCATTTTTTATTAAGGTGCACAGCCTGTTGCTTTTATCTGGGTTGATCCTTTCTATCTCTTTCCCTCATTTAAAAATTTTGTACAGGTTACCACTCAAATTTTTTGTTTTTGTCTTTAATTTTGTCACTCTCTCATCCAGGTTTTATTTTCCGTGTACGCCTGTATTAGTGTATAGCGTGTTTTTGGCTCAGCTTTCTAACAATAATTTGTCTTTTCCCCCCCTCTCCCTACTGAAGATATATTCCCTCTGGATCCAGAGCTTTACAGATTACCCTGTATCATCATCCTACCCCTGGTCTTATTGGATTACAAGCGCTTTGATTTGCTTACTTTACAAGATTCAGCGCTATATAAATACTATATTATTATAATTACTCTCCTGATTATACCCCCCTCCCCCAAACATCAGTTCCTTTTACTTGGAGTTGTGTTCATTGCCATGGATCAGCTTATACTGCAGGACACATTTCAGGGTGAGTGTCCCTTCCTGGCTGTCAGCAGCAGCAGCAGCACCCCTTTACTGTCTTCAGCTCCCGTCTCCTTTGGTGCCAAGGTCCTCTCTCAAAAGGCTGGCTTGTACTTTGGAGGCGTTATTTCCCCACTGGATACACGACCATTGGCATCAGTTCTCCTGCAGTAAGCGGACAATGGTCACCAACGTCTACACTCAGTCCAACACTGAGTGTTCTGTGTCACATCCCCTCTCCATTCTGCCCCTGCAACCAGGGTTCCCCTTCTCTGCCCTCCCCTGGCAGCAGTGGCTGGAGGCTCCAGTCCATCGATGTACACTTGCCTCCTGGGGATGGATCCCGGACTGGTCTCCAGATGTTAACTAAGGTCTGGGCAGCAGTCTCCACAGCGTGACTTGTCTCAACAGACCTGTGACTGCCACTGCGTGACCGATGGCCCCCTTCATACAGCGGCCCAGCCTTCCAAGAACAGCAACCCCACCCTCCACCCCTTAATTTTTTTCCCTGGGCTTGCAATTTTGAGGAGCAAATTTTATCTGCCTTGATGCAACATTTCTCATATCCCCCAGGGTTCTGCTCCCACTCAACCTCCTCTCCCTTCCCTGTTGGACTCTGCACCAGCCTGCCTCAGCTGCCAGATCCAACTGAAAATGTTTCAGAAGACGAGTCAGTCTACAGCTCAGATACAATCTGACTTGAGGCCACGCAAGTCCAACTGTTCCGGCTACGACTTAGGTTATTCAGACATTCGCCCCATCAGCTGTGATTGAAACACCAGGTCCCCCCCAGTGTAGCACTACCCACCCCTGTATGCTCCTGCACATTCCCAGTCCAGAGCTACCTCTTCTTCCACCCCGCCAAGGCAAATGTGTCAGCCCTTTTGGACCACCTATAAACAGAATCTCTCCCCTCCCAAATGGGAGCTTCTTCAGGTCATGCCAGGCATCTGCAACCCTCTCCACCCATGAATGGCAGGGGGTTGAAGCGTCTCACTGGGGGCAGGGCATACTGGAGAAGAGTTTCCGCCTCCTGAGGAAAGAACAGAAGGCCCCTCTGACACCACAGCCACCAAAGCCTCGTCCCCTCACCACACGTCACAAAGGCGGTTATCCAAGCCAAAATTCAGGCCATGCTTCTCAAGCAAGCCACAGTGCCTGTCTCGGACCTCAAGTCCCCCAGCTTCTATGGGAGACTGTTCCTAGTCCCCAAAGCCTCTTGCAGATGGAAACCAGTCCTCTACCTGCTTCCTCTCAACACCGGATGGAGTCGGTCTCAGTCCAAGAGGTGTGAGATTTGGCCACTGGGCAACTTCCTTTGACCTATCGCATGCATTCTTCTACATTTCAATGCATCCGACAGACCAAAATGGCTACACTTTGTAGGCCCAAATGGGGTCTACCAGTTCCAGACCATTCCATTCGGTCTGTCAGTTGCCCCATGGGGATTCTCCCGCATTGTTCATGAGGTCAAGATCAGGGCTCACAACCAGGGCTTGTGTCTCCACACGTACCTGGGTGACTGGCTAAACCTCGCCTTGTCCAGCTCACAGTGCTCCTCTCACTGTTGCTTCCTGCAGAGTTTCTGTCACTGGCTGGGGTTCAGAGTAAACCTGCACAAGTCTGATTCAGTGCCCTCTCAGAGGCTCAGTTCATGTTTGTGGACATGGGACTTTGACACAGTGGCATGGAGGGTGAAGCCAGTGTCCCACAGATCCATACGCTTCAGGAGACGCTGCAAGCTCTTCGGCAGTCCACGTCATCACCTCAAGACAATGATCCGGGGTAAGACCTCTTCAATTCTTCTTTTAGTCTCTCTCCAACCTTGTAGCGCTACTTTGCACTTGTGGGACATGAAAGTTTGTGTCATCAACAGAGGGGTTTTTTAAACATTTTTTTTAACCAAACCCCCTATTAGTTACCATGTTCCACACATGAATACCCTCTCCCCCACATCTTGGTCAGTGTCCCTTTATTAGGCGACTCTCTTAACACTGCGCAATAAGAAGCTGCCTCTAGCCGATTGTGGGTAATCATTGGTAGTTTGTCATCGTCAGTCTTTATAGAATGTTAAAGTTTTCATAGTGCATCGTTCCCACAGCAACTGAGCTGAGATGCACCTGAGAGACATGGGCAAGTTTGTTTATTGAAAGGGGGTTTGGTAAAAAACAAAACCCCTTTGATAACAGATGTGAACTGCTTTATTTTTTCAAACTAAATATTTATGTATCACAATTTAAGTATTTGATTTTGGGGGTATTTTTCTTAACATATAATCTGTTTGAGGTTGTTACCCTTCATTTTTCATCACTGTAGTTGGTTGTGTTTGTGACGTGTATACGATATTTAGCATTTTAGTGACCTTGATTCCAGTAGTCACATTGTGTGTGTATTTGTTTGCACCTTTCTCGTCATGTATTAATTACACCACTCGGGAACACTTCAGAATTTTTATGCAGCTTGTTCAATGAGTCATATCGGTTGTCATTTGTGATGCGAAATATTTTGTTACATTGTATGTATGTCATCAGTTTCTTGATTTATATTGCCAAAAACCTCATTTGATTTGGATAAAACACTTGAAGCAAAAATGTGAATATGTGTGTGTACTTGAAGCGAAAATGTGTGTGCTAGTATTTTTCCTTATGATAAAGATGTAGTTGTGGATTTAGCTTGTAGGTGATGTGTTGGAAGCTGCTAAAATCCAGAGGCTTTATGCCCTTCGTAACAGTTGTGGAACTATTTAGTAAAGACTGGGGGGAAAAAAACCCAATGAAACATGGACAGTAGAAATATTTTGTGTACACATGATGCAAAAAACTCCCATCATTAATTTTTTTTAACACACAAAAAACCCCACTAACACCTTCTGAAGTTGATTTATAATCAGCTAGTGAACACAACTTGATGAACAGCTACCAAATGTACATTATAAAAATATTACTATGAAAGACCTATAACAGGCATGGGAATTGCTGAAAGTGCTTGATACTACAGAGGCTGATATAAAAAAGAAGGGGGGGGGGGGTGTCTCCCCCTTTTGTTTCAGCCTCTGTACTCTCGAGCACATGAAGCTGCCCCTCCCTGTAGCATCCACCTCACTGTTCTGCCTTCAACCTGGACCTGACCACTTAGTTTTGTCATGGAACTCTTTGGACCTTGGATGACTTTCTCTACTTCCTTACCTCTCTCCTCTAAGGATTGTCAGTTTGGAGGCAGAAATTGGGTTACTCTACTTGGAAAAAAAACAACTGAATTTATCTCTAAACCAATTAATTTCAAACTTTAGGTTAATTTGGTAATATCATTTGTGTCGATGACCAAAATGATGTTAAGTAGAAATTTTTACACATAAAATAATTGTTAAGTGCAGGTGTGTTTACAATGGGCTGCAGTAAAACGTTTGAAATTAAAAACAATGGACTGTGAGTGTGTGGAGTAACAAAACAAAGAATGAAAATAGCATGCATGTCACTGACCTTTATTATATTTGGGGAATTATTGATGAAAGAAGTAACAAATAACGTCGGGTTGCATCGTTTGAACATGCTATGTTCCAAGAGGCACAGCAAAACATTGGTTAATTTCTGTTTTATATACATCCAGGACCACAATGACCCAACTGAAGGAAATGTTCTATTGGCACAGCCTCAAACAGCAGTTCTGATCTAGATCCAACTTTGCCATTAAAATTATTTTGAATCTATAATTTTTTTGTCATCAACAATGTTGGCCCGCACAGCATCACTATCAACATCATCACTGATCGTGACATTGAAGTATGACATGTCACTAGTAGTGTCACTTTGGTCGTCAAATTCAAGTCCCTGAGCACTAAAACTGATGAAAAAGTGCAGAAAACACTGTTGTGCGTGTGTTTGTGTGGAGGAAGGGTTTGTGTGTGTGAGAGAGAGAGAGGGAGAGAGAGAGAGAGAGGGAGAGAGAGGAGGGGAAAGCAACTAAATCATACAGGGAATAGACAGACCTATAAAGCCTCAGATTGTGAACAACTTCCATCACATCACTTGCGGAAGATCCCAGTGCAGGAATCAATAGCTACAAGTACAACACAGCTTCATTCAGATGCTGCAGTCCTTTTTCTTTTTCTTTTCAAAACTCCATTATTCCACATCAGACAAAGAATTTTTCATGTGATGTAATGTATTCTACACAAACCATCCTCTCTTTCCCAGTCATCCGTCCTTTCCTTCACAATCTTTCCTTCACACCTGAATCTGTACAAAACTATCATCCTGCAATTATACACACATCACCATTTTCATAACAGGGAAGAAAAGAACTAAAGTAGTGCAACACCTAAAAATTGTAATCGTCTCCAAACAATGACAACTAAACAATTAGCAGAGGTAAGTGGGGACAGTTATGCCAGACCTCACCAATGCATAACAACATTCTACCCAACACAGTATGAAATTCTAGCAGCTTCAAACAAACAACAAACCTAACAAAACAAGGAGCACACAACTTACTTGTGCTGAGGATGCATCATGGCTCTGATGCAATATCATTACCATGGTTCCCCTGTGGGGATGCCAGGGGCCTGTCGTATAAAACAGCATCCCCACCTTCTGGAAATTCTGTGCTTGGAATTCCTTCTCTTCCATCCCTCTCTTTGTTTCTGCCTTGCTCCTTTTCTTCCTGTCACCTCCTTCTTGTCTACTTTATGTCTTCTTGATCCATTCTCCTGCCTTTTCCCCAGAAAGACTTTTTTAAAAAACAATTCTCTCCCACACTGAAGTCACATGCCTCAGCCTGACTTGTCATTTTCGCTCCTGTGACAGACAGACAACGATAGTTGCTGTCTGAGTGTTTGACAAAAAAAAGAAGAAAACCAGTGACACTTCAATATACTAGTCAATGACCAAAATTAGGCCAGTTTCATTGCTTGCACTATATACATATATCTATATATGGTTAAATCTCTGTCATATCCAGGTCAAAATATGAACAATTCAGAAATTCTCTGAAAACTATCAAAAAGCCTCTCAAACTGGAGATGAGACATGGGCACAAAATGTTACACGAGAACTTTTCACCGACAGCAACACAGAGAGGTAATTTGCAACACAAAAATACACACTTCATTACTTGCCCAGAGGCAAGGACACGCATCATTCAAACATCACTCAGCAGCTCATGCATCCACAATGAAAAAACCTACCGCATTCACCACATTTTTGCCTGCACTGTTCCTTACTCCAAGCCACCTGACTTCCCATTCACTCTTTTCTATGGCATCTCACAAACTCAGTCTTGCCCCACACTTCACTGTCAAAAAACACAAATGATATATATGTACATATACATACATAGTTATCAAGGTTTCTCCATCCCTCACACCGATGGATGGTTGACCTCTATGTTGTTGGCTGGTAGGTTGTATAAGCATTCACTTGCTTTGAAATCATGCGCCTTTGTCTACTTGGCGAGACACTAGTTTCCCCTCATTTCCCGGTGAAAAGAGTGGTTTTCTTGCTTCCTTCCATATTTTCGAAAACTAAACAATATCTAATGACTGGATTTTTTGGTTAATCTATCGGAAAACGAATTTCAGTTTCTTCTCATCAGCTGTGACAAAGCCTGAACTCTGACACAGCGCATCGACCTGTTCACAAACCTTTAGTGTGTGTTTTTCAGTTACTGTCAATGAACTTACACAAGGTAAGGTATCGGCTTGAACTACGGCTGAAAAAGTTTTGGCCAGAGTTTTAAGCCTCCCTCTGGTCTTACCACACCTTCCTTATTTTTACCTACACAGCAGAACCCCGGAGAGTTTGCTAAATTCAAAATGAAAGGCTGACATGCGCAATAACAAGTCTTATCAAATTCAGAACGGGTTTTAGGTGCACACGTATTCCCGGGTCACCCTTCAACCTGCTGCATGGACTAGGAGGGCACGGGCATTGCTGCGGAGACCAGCTGCAGAATCTCTCCTGTCTTCAGCCGCCAGTTGGGGATGGCCTTTGACACCTGGCACCACTGCTCCCCCTGGTGGGGCTCCGCAGACATGCACCGATTGGCGATCTCTTCCGCCGATTTCTGTGAAATATCAAACAGGAGAGTGATTACACCACAGCAAGTCGAACTTACAGCCAAGCTGATGATGAGTTCATTCCTTTCGTTTACTGAGCTGAATAGGGCCACTTTACTGCATGAGAAGACAAAAATAAACAAAAATTAGTGTGTGTTAGTGCTCATCAATGTCAAACCTCCCCTGGGAGAAACATGACAAAAAAGGAAGAAGAAGAATAGTGTTTGTTTGTGTGCAAACTTGTAATTTCAGCTGTTCGGCCTTCTTCCACACGAACAATCCAGTCTGTTCACAAGTCATACAGCTGCCTGGCAGCAATTATGACACAGACACTACGATCTTTCAGTCAGACTCGTTCACACAGGTTCATGTCACAACTTACAATTCAGGACTCTCTTTCACACCTTAAACTAGTCTGTACACTGATAAACGAAAAACTTTCAAAATATCAGGAGACATATACTGACAAGCTCACCTTTACCTTATGTAAAAAACACACCCAAACCAACCCAAAATATGCATTTTTTTAAAAAACCTAACCAACCTTTAAAACACCTGGGCATGGGATAGCATTGACTGGATTTAACTCCAGTACCGACTCCACTCCCTTAAATATCCTTCGGCTGAGACTATGAACCAAGATCCCAGGTGCAAAAGCACACAGAAAATCTTGTACACATGTTAAAACCAGCTCCATCTTTTGGAAGAGTAGGCTATTGTGTGTCAATGGGAGTGGATGACAACATTTACAAAACCACATGCACACTGGTGTCATGTTTAGACATGACTCCCAAAGTCAGAATACGACCTCCTTAATGGGGGAAACCAGCCTCACACACAAAATCTCACCATTGGTAAAGCTCAGAGCACTCGTTGAGAAAAAAAAACAAAAAAAAACACCCCCTCCCACCCCAACTTAAAAAAAAAAAAACTTCCAATGCATACTAGCTAAGTAACATAAGTACCACCAGACTGAAGTTGCACGCCTGTAGTCCAGCATCAACAACAAAAAACTAATTCACAGCACAGCTGAACGCCATCGCCACCAATGCCACACCACTGCCCTGCAGCAGCACTGACTTACCTGGTCCCCATGCAGGGACTCGAACTTGTGGAAGGCAGCCCAGGCGTCGCCCAGACCCGGGTCAATCTTCACCGTGCGGTTGAACCAGTCCCTGGCTTTGCCGATCTTGCGCTCCGACCAGAACAACCTGAACACAGCCACACATCACACTTCTGGGGGAGGGGTGCTTCTGATATACTTTTTTGCTGCTAACATGGATTATATTTCTTCTCTCTCACAAGTCTTTTCTGTACGTAAATGGTACCTTTGAAGCAATACTTCACCAAAACCATTCTCAACTCTGTACAGGGCCAGTCACTAAATGGAAAACATGATTGAAGCTAACCCTTCCAGTCCTGAACTCCGTAGTTGTGTGTTTTACAGAGGGAAAAACAGGTGGGATTAAAGGTGGGGTTTTTTTTGGTTGTTCTTGGTCAACTTTCATGCAGATCTGCTACTGCCCTGATGTTAAGAGACCCAAAAGTTCAAACATCCAAAGCTTCACTAACAAATGAGTTATGAGCTGGTCAAGCACACTTAGCAACGACTTCTTAGCAGATGTGTAGCAGATACAAAATATTCTCAATGTAGTAGCAAATCCCTGGGGAAACAATCTTGCATATCAACTGGAATTTGTAGCTTTCCCTTTCAGACTGTTCTTTAATACAAATGTTTCACAAGATGCATCACAAAAGACTGTTTACACAGAAAGAAACCATCTCCAACTTTTAAAACGTTTATACAATGCTTATGCCAATAAACTTGTCATGGAATAACTGCTTTACAACTGAAAATGACTAGCAGACATCAGTCAGACAAAAATGAAATACATGGTTATGTATCACACAAGAAGACTACAGCAAACCTTATGGTCGCCATTATTTTGTCAAGGAAAGAGGCAAAAAGGGAGAAAAAGGCAGACATCCATTTTATTTTATATTTCATTTCATATCACTTTTAAGTCACAGCAAATTTCTCTGTGTGAAATTCTTGCTGCTCTCCCCAGGGACAGTGTGTGGTCACAAGAGCAGCGCCACCCTTTTTTTTTCTTTTCCTGACTGCCAGTGTGCTTGTTTCCCTATCACTGTGGCTTTTTTCTTTACAGAATTTTGCCAGGGACAACTCTATTGTTGCCATGGGTTCTTTTACATGCGCTAAATAATTATGTGTAACATACGGAGCCTCGGTTTAGTGTCTCATCCAAAAGACTAGCACCCAGACCACCACTCATGGTCTAATGGATGGGGGAAAAGTTTCAGGGCCAAAATGGGGATCAAACCACCGTACACTTCCAAACTGGACTTTTTGCTTTCTAGGCAGGAGTGTTACCTCTAGACCACTGATCCAGTCTTGTACACAGAACATAACCAGCATCAGTGGTCTGAATACTCAAGAAGCTGTCCACTAAAGTCAAGGCTGAGCCTTTTGGAGGGGGTACAGCACTGTCATGGAATGAAGCAGCCAACAACTCTGTGATGCTGACAGGTAAGCTGCCATGTCACAGGATACTATATATAGATATATACATTTCTATTCAATCAGACAATCACATCCACTCTCAACTCATACTGTCGCCCTCCTTCCAAAAACAACACACACTACACATTCTTCCTATTCATCCCAAATCAGCGCCTATGGATGTCCAAGTAAGGCGGCGAAAGTGGCGTTGGGTCGGCCACACCCTACGGAAGGAGCCTTGCAACATCACCAGACAAGCGCTCAAGTGGAACCCGCAGGGGAAAAGGAAGAGAGGGCGCCCCTAAACTTCCCTGGAGCGGGAGATGCCTCTAGATGACGTTGAGAACTCCAGCTCATGGGAAACCAAGAACCTGTCCAGAAAGAGAAGGCTGAGGGACGCTGTATGTGAAGGCCCATCTCGTGTGTGACTATAAGGATTCAAGAGAATATAATAGAATCCAAATCATCTATTCCATCACAATACATTCCACTCTAGACATACTGTCGCTCTTCCAATTCCACGATCCACACACTTTCTTCCTCTCCTCCAATATCCCAGCCCTATGGATGCCAAGTGGGGCAAATCGCAGTGCTGTTCGACACACAGACTGAACACACAGACAACCATAGTATGAACGCATGTAGGTAGAAATTGTGCACTAAATGTGGCTGTAAGCAGTGGATGGCGCCCAACAGACCGAGTGAAGACCGTTAGGAGCTTGAGAATCCGCTGGACATGGAAGGGTATTGACCTTGCAGCAGGCATTGTGATAAGGTGGGGGACTTGTTACAATCTCCCAGGTCAACTTTAAGATGCAGGCTGCCCAGTTGCCTATTCCCTTCATGTATATGCACAGGAGAAGTATCAAATTGCCACGATAAAGATATGTCATTCCTGTCATGTTGGTAGTACGGAAACACAAAGATACCCAGCACACACCGAAGTCCGAATGGGCACTTCAGTGTGGAACAAAAACAGTCGCATAGCAAACACACTCATTGATACCTCGACTCTAGGATGTAATGAAAAAAACCCAAGAAAGTCGGTCAAAGCTGTATTATACAAACCAGTCCCCTGTGTATCCTCCATCCTTAGTGAGGAAATCAGAATGATTTTATGAGGATGGGGCAGGACAGCCTTGTGGTTGAGTGGTACAATCGTGATTTGACACCCCGGGATAGGGCCTGGGTTTGAACCACCAGTGACATGCCTGTTGAAGGGAATTTTTCCCCTGGAGGTCACGGTCAATCTGGATCCCTAGGGTTGGGTTAAAACCAATTCTGCCTTTCGGAAGAGTAGGCCATTGCATGCCCGTGGGAATGGATGACAAAACTTAAAAATACATGCACAATGTGTTGTGTTTAAAAATCATCCCTGAAGTCGGAACGCAGTTACCTTAAAGCAGGAAAACGGTCGCTTATGCAAAATCTCACCATTGATGAGCCTTGGAGAAAACCGGGGGGAAAAATCCATCCATCAGAGATGGGAAATGTTTCGGCACGAAGATCTAGCTCTGAAAAATTGTTCACTGCTTAGGGGAAAAAAAAGAGGAAAACCGCTTGTACCCACCTTTAGCCATGAGTGTCAGTGCAATGTTCTTCAGCCCTGCTCGGTTCTCCACACGCACGGCTTCCAACCTGTCGACACAGAGGAGAAAACAAAAATCAAAATAAAACCAAAACTGCTGATTGTAAAGCATGTGATATGATGATGATGATGACGACGACACATTTCTGACAATTCACTTCCATCAGGAGTCCTGCCAAGTTCACTCTCTGAGAATTACTGGACATTTCTATCCTTGAAACTGGAATGTGGCTACCTTCATGGTGGGCAAAACCAGTCGCTTACACAAAATGTCACCATTGTTGAACCTCACATCTCTAGCTGAGGAACAATGATTTATATGTAGGCTTTGATTCAGGCCAAAAGCTTTGTCATTATTGACATCAGGTAAGTGCTCTGGCCTACATTAAATTGTTGTTACATTTTAAAAATGTTCTGTTCAGACTGCCTTTGGCCATGACAAGCTCTCAGCATAACAACCTTCACTCTCCTTCCAGGAGGAAAAAAACCTAATCTGAAGGCAGATAATGGCAGCCTTTGTGGTAAGATACTTTTTTTTTGTTCCTTGGCTAGAGCTCCGAGGTTCACCAATGGTGACATTTTCCCTACATGACCGTCTTTAGGTAGCCGTACTCCGACTTTGGAGACACATTCGAGAATTGAGCCTACCCATTTTGCCAGGGCAGTCAGGACGTACCTCCCTACTCTTTCCAATTTTCAACTGTCTTGGGTTCTTTCGACTTGCGTACATCTGTAAGCACAAGGGTCCAACTGGTTTGGAGTCTCTCCAAAAGACTTGACAGTCTGTTCAATTTTCCAGTCAGACTGGGAAGAAAGGACAAGGCTGGGAATCAAACCCAGAACATCACGGTTTACTTGTTAGGCAGGTGAACATCTTAACCATCCTGCCACCTTCCGTCTTGTAAGGCAGTTGAAAACATACACCCAGACTTCTCCATCCAGTCTGTACTTCATGATCTCACACACTTCTCTCATCCAGTCTGTACTTCATGATCTCACACACTTCTCCATCCAGTCTGTACTTCATAATCTCACACACTTTTCTCATCCAGTCTGTACTTCATGATCTCACAGACTTCTCATCCAGTCTGTACTTCATGATCTCACACACTTTTCATCCAGTCTGTACTTCATGATCTCACACACTTCTCATCCAGTCTGTACTTCATGATCTCACAGACTTCTCTCATCCAGTCTGTACTTCATGATCTCACACGACTTCTCTCATCCAGTCTGTACTTCATGATCTCACACACACTTCTCTCATCCAGTCTGTACTTCATGATCTCACACAGACTTCTCTCATCCAGTCTGTACTTTATGATCTCACACAGACTTCTCTCATCCAGTCTGTACTTCATGATCTCACACACACTTCTCTCATCCAGTCTGTACTTCATGATCTCACACACTTCTCTCATCCAGTCTGTACTTCATGATCTCACACACACTTCTCTCATCCAGTCTGTACTTCATGATCTCACACAGACTTCTCTCATCCAGTCTGTACTTCATAATCTCTCACAGACTTCTCTCATCCAGTCTGTACTTCATGATCTCACACAGACTTCTCTCATCCAGTCTGTACTTCATGATCTCACACACTTCTCTCATCCAGTCTGTACTTCATCTCTCACAGACTTCTCTCATCCAGTCTGTACTTCATGATCTCACACAGACTTCTCTCATCCAGTCTGTACTTCATAATCTCACAGACTTCTCTCATCCAGTCTGTACTTCATGATCTCACACACTTCTCATCCAGTCTGTACTTTATGATCTCACGCACTTCTCTCATCCAGTCTGTACTTCATGATCTCTCACAGACTTCTCTCATCCAGTCTGTACTTTATGATCTCACGCACTTCTCTCATCCAGTCTGTACTTTATGATCTCACGCACTTCTCATCCAGTCTGCACTTCATGATCTCACAGTGATTCCCAGGTAGGACAAGTGAGACAGACAGCATATTCTGGGTGATCCCTAGGGGTGTTCAGCTAGGCCTGCACAGCATGTGCAAATCCAGCATAACTCAGTCCAGGGTCCAGGACCAGCACTAAAATAAGCCCACCCCTTCCTTTTACCCCAAGTCCAAGTGTGGTCAGTTCCTGCTATGATTAGCGCCAGCTGGGATGGGGTGGGATAGAATGGATAGCAGCTGAGGGTAGCTGGAAGGTGAGGAAACCAACAGCTGTATGAAGAATGCCCCATCACAACAACAAAACATAAGGACAACATGTCTGTGTCACAATGAAGGTTAAGACATGTGACCTGAGCTGTGGGGTCTTGGGGGTTCTTCAGTCACCCCAGAGTGATTTTATTTTTTATTTTATGTCAAGGGTAATGGAATAAGCCCTCATGTGGTTGTTTTTTTATCCAGTCCCCGTGTGTATGCAGTTTTGTCAATTTTGTCATCCATTCCCACCGGCACACAATGGCCTACTCTTCCAAAAAGCGGAATGGGTTTTAACGTGTGCGCAAGATTTCTGCGTGCGTTTGCACATGTGTGTGTTTGCACACGGTGTGTGTTCACACACGGGACCTTGGTTTATAGTCTCATGTGAAGGACTTTTGGGGAGAGTGGAGTCTGCATGGATGTTAACTCCAGAGTATCAGCGCCTGGGCTCTATCACAGTTCTTGATTAAACCATTGACGCTGGGGGCAACAGCAAAGTGAGAGGCTGTATGACCAGTGGCTTTCTTTCCCACTCATGGAATTCCACTTTACAGCTTAGTCTTTAGTGATCGACCATGACTCTCTGACTAGGAGGCTTGACTCGCACAGTCCTTATGTGCTGCAGCCCTGTGGGCTGGTTGGCCTTTGGAGAACATCTCCAACGCTGACTGTCCTTATGCCCACTTGGCCGAGAGAGTGGGGATGTACTGTGGGCAAGGCATCTCGCTGCTGTTTTGGAGGTCATCGTCGGACAAACATACATGTAATCACAACAAGGGAACATCAGGACTCTGTTGTGTGGCAGTGAGGGAGAGGCCAGGAGTGAGTTGGTTACCAGAGCTGTGGGGTTTGGGGTTCTTGAGGCGCGCCTTCTCCAGGATGGAGCGGGCACGGGTCAGCTGTCCCGTCCTCTCCTCCAGCCCCGACAGCAGCAGCCACAGCGGCCACGAGGTGGGGCACTTCTTCAGCTGAAACACACACCACACACACAGGTCCACGGAGGTTCATATAGGTGTGTGTGAGTGTGACAATGACAAATTCTTTTAGTTCAAGGATAATGAATAAGCACCCATGTGCTTTTTTACAATCAGTCCCCGCCCTTTGGGATATATGAGAAAAGGAGAGAGAGAGAGAGAGAGAGAGGAGAGAGAGAGAGAAGAGAGAGACAAAGAGACAGACAGACAGACAGACAGACAGAGTGAGACACAGAGAGAGAGTGTGTGTGTGTTGGGGTGGAATTGAACCTAAGACTGTTCCGAGTTTTTCGTCCACCTGTGTGTGTGTGTGTGTTGTGTGTGTGTGTGTGAGTGAGTGAGTGAGTGAGTGAGTGTGTGTGTGTGTGTGTTGTGTGTGTTGTGTGTGTGTGTGTGTGTGTGTGTGTGTGTGTGTGTGTGTGTGTGTGTGTGTGTGTGTGTGTGTGTGAGTGAGTGAGTGTGTGTGGTGTGTGGGTGGGTGGTGATGGTGTGTGTGTGTGCGTGTGTGTGTGTGTGTGTGTGTGTGTGTAAGTGTGTGACAATGACAATGACAAATTCTTTTATTTCAAGGATCAGTGGTCTAGAGGTAACACCTGCCTAGAAAGCAAAAAGTCTGGTTTGGAAGTGTGCGGTGGTTTGATCCCCATTTTGGCCCTGAAACTTTCCCCCATCCATTAGACCATGAGTGGTGGTCTGGGTGCTTGTCTTTTGGATGAGACAATAAACCGAGGTCCCATGTGTTACACATAATTATTTAGTGTATGTGTGTGGGTGTGTGGTGGTGGTGGTGGTGTGTGTGTGTGGGGGTGTGTGGTGGTGGTGGTAGTGGTGGTTTTGTGTGGGCGAGTGTGGGGTGGGGTATCTGTGTGTGGGTGTGAGACTGGGAGTGTGAATGTGCATATGTGTGTGTGCGCGTGTGTGAGAGTGGGATTGTGAATATGCATGTGTGTGTGTTTATTATTATTCTTATTTACCCTGCCTGTGATCCAAGTGAACTAGCAAAACTCCGCACAAAGGTCAACAGTCACACTCACTCCTTTGTTGTACGCAGTGCGGGCCGCCTCGTTGTCTCCTTGCTGCTCCTGGATCTGACCGCACATCATCCACAGCTGCAACATCATCACCACCATCGTCATTATCACCATTAATCACCACCATCACCATAACCATCATCATCAACACCACCATCATCATCACCATTTATCACCAACATCATCCCCCCCACCATCACCATAACCACCACCATCATTACCATAACCATCATCATCATTATCACCATAACCATCACTGTCAATATTACCAGTCCAATCCAATCATGTTCTTTATAGCCCCAGCCCACCCCGTACCACAGAGGCCTACTATATCAGGGACTGTCCCCTTGTCAAATGAATCTAAGATTAAAACTGTGCAACTTTATACAGACTGAAACAGGATTTCAAATCAACTCTACTGTCATTCCTTGTATCAACGCCCTGGCCAACCATAAGGGTCAACAACCTGCCTGCCTTCAACAGCCAAGATTCTATTGCCCTGCCAGGGTGTGTGACCTGTGTGTGTGTGTGTGTGTGTGTGTGTGTGTGTGTGTGTGTGTGTGTGTGTGTGTGTGAGAGTGTGTGTGTTGTGTGTGTGTGTGTGTGTGTGTGTGTGTGTGTGTGAATGCACATTTGGACTTTGGAACTATTACTTGTTACTGGTTGTATGACTGTGTAAGAATGAGTTGAGTGCAAGCACTTTGATTTGTATCTGCAAGATATAGCGCTATATAAATTCCATTTATTATTATTATTATTATTAATTATTATTAACAATCAAGGACGGTCACCGCCTTGTGGGAAAAACCATGTCAACAACTCATGTAATGTGATAGAACCAATACCCAAACCCTCAACACTAACTCTGTTCGCAGTAAATATGACAAGTAAATGCATTTCAGACAGAAAATACCTGATTCTCTCAATGTCATCCCCACTTAAGGCAATATCAGTGTTATCAGTATTATGAGAGTCACTCTGTTACCATGACCTGAGCTGTCACCACTGTAATCACCTTCCTTAGCCATTAGCAACTCTTCTGTCACTTACAATTTTACACATGGCAGTCAAATATTCTATCTCATACACAATCTCTCCCCCGTGGGGATGCCGTGGGCCCTATCAGTATAAAGAGTACCCCCACCATCTGGAAATTCTGTGCTAGGAATTCCCTCTTTTTTATCCCTCTCTTTGTTTCTGCTTCGTTCCTTTTCTTCCTGTCACCCCTGCTTGTCTACTTTCTGCCTTCTTGGTCCAATCTCCTGCCTTTTCTCAGGTAAAAAAAAAAAAAGACGTTTCTCTCCCATGCCGAAGTCTGTTGCGCTGGGCCTGACTTGTCAGGTGCTTAATGGCAGAGCCGCGCATTTTCACTCCAAGGACAGACAACAATAAGGTCCTGTCTGAACATTCCACAAAGAAGAAGAACAAGAACCTACAATGCAGACAGAGGAACTGTGAGTAACACACTTTAAAAAAGTCAAGGTGATATCTGACAATGGACTGCATAACACACCTTAAAAAAGTCAAGGTGATATCTGACAATGGACTGCAATCATACGACTGTACTAACTACCCCACACCACCAGCACACACACACACACAGAGGTAGAGAATGGATGACAAAATGGACAAAACTGCATACACGTGGGGATTGGATGTAAAAAAAGCATATAAGGGCTTATTCCATTATCCTCGAAATAAAAGAATAGATAAATATAAATAAAATAAAAAATAGATAGAACAGAGAGAGAAGAGCGGTGTGCACTGTACCTTAGGGAAGTCAGGATAATGTTTGACAGCCTCCTCCAGAAGCTGAAGGGCATTGGACACCTCGCCCAGACACCACTCCAGCTTCACTGACTTCATGAACACCTGACCAACACACACACACACAAATATATATATATACAGCCTGTAACGAAAATTCCTTTTTCCTCCCAAATTTCTGGTAGCTGCCAGTATGCACCATATCTTATAACTGCACTGGTTCCCCATTCTAACGGTCCTGAAGTCACAGAATCAAACATCGACAATCCCCCAAAGTCGGAATGCAGCTACCTTAATGGTGGGGAAAAAAACAGTTGCATTCACAAAAATCTCACCATCAGTGAACCTCAGAGCTCTAGCCAAGGAACAAACTAAAAAAAAAAAAATATTAACAACTACCAAGTAAAGTGAAATGGTGTGAAGTTTTCCCCATTCCCTAGTAAAGTTTAGGTGCAGACCTGCTAGTGCCTATTTCCCAACTGAAACTTTAGTGCAGACTGCCAGCACTGTGCTCCCTAAGCATCAAGCCCAGTGATATATTCATGCCAGCAATTGGTGGGTTGAGAAAATACCAAGGACAAACACACACGCGCACGTGCACACACACATGCGCGCACGCACACACACACACACACACTCTGAGTCCAGACACACATGTCCACATACACACACACACTCATGTGTTCGTTCACATGCACACACATACACACACACACTCTCGTGTCCACACACACATCACACATGCAAACCCACCCATCACCATCCCCACCCATCCACCATCACCATCACTACTACAACTCATTCCATACCCTGGCGGTGGGGGCAGAGTTACGGGCCTTGTGCAGCAGACGTCGGGCACGCTCAAACTCGTTGTTCTCACTCTCCAGTTTGACGGCAGCCAACCAGATCTCCTCGCTGTTGGGGTTGGCTTGGAAAGCCAGGGCCAGGATGCTACGAGCAGACGGAACATCACCCTGGGAAAAAAAAAAGTTTAAAAACCATAATGCAGAACATCTTGCGCACACGTTAAATCCTGTTCTGCTTTTCGAAAGAGTAGGCCATTGTGTGCTGGTGGGAACAGATGACAAAATTTACAAAACCGCATTATCCTCAATAAAAAAACCACAACAAAAATCATGTCATCTGAGTGCTTTGATTTGTTGCTTTACAAGATTCAGCGCTATATAAATTCCATACATTATTATTATTATTATTATTATAATCAATCCAATATTGTTTATAACCCTGATGACCACAGAGGTCATATAGGGCTGTGGTCTCGTTTAAAAAAAAAAATCCACAACCAACTAATTCAAAAAGATACAGTCAGCATATCATTCCTGCTGTATCTTTTGAATAAAGTTCATGATAAAAATGATGTACCTGACAGGCTGTACAGACAGAAAGGACTTATATTAAGTAAGTTAGAAATGTACTACAGATAGATTGTCTGAAAGACAGAAAAGAGGACAGCATACACTGCTATGGTTAATTAACTTGGAGACTTAAGGCTGCTTGGCCTGAGCTGAGAAAGGCCACAGTTGAAAGCCTGGCGTTGTTACTCTCGCACACACAAACACACACACACATTTATTTTATACACACACATACCCTACCCACACACAACCAAACACACACATACATATACCCACCCACTCGGAACACCCGTCCCTTCCTTCCCATCCACCCACCCACTCACACACACACACACAGACACACACACAAACACACAGAGGATGTCCTACATCTCAACAAAATGCATTATTTCAATAAAAAATAATTTTAAAGACAGAAAAGAGAGAGGAGAGACTCACGGCCAGCCACTTGGACTTGGCTCCCATCAGCCACAGCACCTCTGCCTTGGGGCAGTGAGCCACCGCTCTCTGCAGCAACGCCTCCAGCGACTCCCTGAAACCATCATCATGATAACCATAATATAATACTGATGAAAACAATAATTATAATAATGATAATGATGATATATGGAATTTCTAGAGCACTGAATCTTGCAAAGTAAACAAACCAAAGCGCTTGCACTCCAATCATTCACACTTCTTTTGAGCCAGAAGGCCCATAGAGCCGGAGCTTATCCCGGTTTCTGTAGCGTTAAGCGAACTGATGGTTTTTCACCACCCCTGTGACAGGACGCTAGTCTGTCACCAGATACTTCCCCAGCAGAGCTGGTACCCACTTGTACACCTGAGTGGAGTGAGGAAAATAGGAGTAAAGTGTCTTTCCCAAGGACACAACACCGAGCCGAGCGGGGATCGAACCCGCGACCTCTGGATCACGAGTTGACCGCCTAAACCACTTGACCACGGTGCCTCCTATAATCATTCACACACACACACAAAATTAACATATTTCAAATGCAGACACTCCTGGTCACACAGCTCCTGGTCATATATAGACACTTAACCGCCATCAGATCAACCATCATTTTTATGCAGATGACTCTCAGATTCTAAGCAGCGACACTCCTGAAAATCTGCCTTCTCTCTTTACAAATATGGCCCACTGCTTTCAAGATATCCAAAATTGGATGATACAGAACAAATTACAGCTAAATGCAGATAAAACGGAAACCATGCTTGTAGGGACCAAACACAAACTCTCTTCCCTCACAACAGCTTCAATACAACTTGGCAATGCATCAGTCCCTTTATCCACTGCTGTGAAGTATCTAGGGGTCATTATTGACAACACATTCTCTATGCAAAAATTCATCACTCAGACCTGCCAGTCCTGCTACTATCAATTACGGCGTATTAGTGCAATTCGAAAGTACCTGTCCACAGATGCAACATCCAAACTTGTTGCGTCTCTCATTCTTTCACGTCTGGACTATTGCAACTCTCTGTTGGCTGGTCTGCCAGCATCATCTATCCAATCCCTTCAACGTATACAAAACTCTGCAGCTCGTCTAATCCTCAGAAAGAAAAAATCTGAGCATATTACCCCTCTCTTGCAATCTCTCCACTGGCTGCCTGTGCCACAGAGAGTAAACTATAAGATCAGTACCCTCTGTTACAAATGTCTCCACAAAACAGCACCCGCCTACCTCTGTGAATGTCTTCACTTGTACACTCCTTCTCGTTCTCTCCGCTCTGCTGCAGATACCTTGTCCTTACGAATACCTAGATTCAACCAATCCACCATCGGCCGTCGCTCTTTCTCTATTTCTGGTCCATTGATGTGGAATGATCTCCCTCTCTCTCTCCGCCAAAAGCCTTCTTATGACACTTTTAAATCCAGTCTCAAGACATATTTATTTCAAACCTAAGATTTTCCTCTCCTGCCTCATCTCATAGGTTTTCCCTGCCTTCAACAACCAAGATTCTATTGCCCTGCCAGGGTGTGTGACCTGTGTGTGTGTGTGTGTGTATGTGTGTGTGTATGTGCGTGTGTGTGCGTGTGTGCACATTTGGACTTGATGGAACTATTGCTTGTCACTGGTTGTATGACTGTGTAAGAATGAGTTGAGTGCAAGCGCTTTGATTTGTCACTGCAAGATATAGCGCTATATAAATTCCATTTATTATTATTATTATTATGCTGAACTACCATTACACATCAAACACAAGCTTTAAATTTATTTACTCTTTTATTTTGCAAACAGAATCTTTCATCTTCTTTATTCTTTTATTTTGCAAACTGAAGCTTTAATTTTATTTATTCTTTTACTTCGAGAATAATGAAATAAGCATGCATGTGGGTTGCTCTTTATATATCCAGCCCCTATGTGGATGTGGTTTGTAAATTTTTTCAACTGTTCCCACCCACACACAATGGTCTACTCCCCCAAATGGTAGAACAGGTTTTAATGTGCACACAAGATGTTCTGCATGCATTCACACAAGGGACCTCTGACCCAACATACACAGGACACCACAGTACGGGAATGAGCCAACTCAGAGGTGCCTGTTTAAGGGGATTTCACCCTGGAGTTAACATCGGTACTGACTCTACTTCCCAAAGAGTCCTTCAGATGAGACTATTAACTGAAGCTTCGTGTGCGAATGTTCACAGAACATCTTGTGCACACATTTTTAAAAAACCAACCCATTCCTTCTTTCAGAGGAGTAGGCCATTTTTATGCTGGCAGAAACAGATGACAATTAAAAAAACCAAAACAAAAACACATGCATACAGGTGACGTATTTAGACATCATCTGGTGGCTACCTTGATGGTGGGTAAAATCTGGTCGCATACGCATTATCTCACTTTAGGTGAACCGTGGAGCTCTAGGCAAGGAACAAAAAACAAAAAACAAAAACCCTGCATTTATACAGGTGACCTTAGCTTTGGATCAAACATCCCTTACACTGAGCCAGCTATGCCCGTATCTGGGTTATCCAATATATAAAAATCAGCAGGGACAGGAACATTACCTTGTGCCATGGTTCTTCTCAAAGTGGGCCGCTCGAAGCCAGATGCTTTTCTTGCTGGGAAACACCGTGAGGGCGTAGGCATACACTGCACGAGCACACTCATAGGCTCCGTGTACCGCACACTGCAACAAATGAATAACGCTTATGAAAACAGTTAAATGAACATAAATCAATATCTAAGGGATGTGTAACTGTAAAGTGTAAACATGCCCCCACACTCTTAACAAAATAAACAACTGCAGACAGACAGAAACCAGACAGAAACCAGACAGGCACACATATCCACCATTCACACACACCACAGTGTAGACCTGCACTTGTTTCCCCTTTACTCCAACACCATTCTTCATGATAAAACATTAAATTGAAGAGTACACACACACACATTCACACACACACACATCACACATATCACATCACACACATCACATCACACCACACATGCACACACACATGCACACGCACCTGGAATCACTTAAAGTGGAAAGACGTTAAATTGAAGACTTACACACACACATTCACACACACACACTATCACACACGCACGCGCATCACACACACTCACACACACACAGACAAACACACACTGCCTAACTCACAGCTTCGGCATCCTCCATCCAGGTGTGTTTCTTGTCTTCTTCCTCCACTCCAACGCTGATGACCGCTCGACTGAACAACAAAAAACACACAGACGGGTGGTCAGGAGATAATAATGCCCTTGTCTAGAAAATGACAAGCTGTAGGTTCAATCCCCATCTGAACCCATCCACTACCTCTTAAGTGGTGGTCTGGGTGCTATTCTTTCAGATGAGAAAATAAGCCAAGGTCCCTGTGTAACATATATTAGGCGCACAAAAAGAACCCATGCAACAAAGAGAGCTGTCCCTGACAAAGAACCCACAGCAACAAAGAGAGCTGTCCCTGACAAAGAACCCACAGCAACAAAGAGAGCTGTCCCTGACAAAGAACCCACAGCAACAAAGAGAGCTGTCCCTGACAAAGAACCCACAGCAACAAAGAGAGCTGTCCCTGACAAAGAACCCACAGCAACAAAGAGAGCTGTCCCTGGCAAATTCTGTCAAAATACAGCCACTCTCATAAGCAAACAGATACACACACAGACAGGGGGGGTAAAAAGTGATAATAATGGGTGGTGCCACACTTGAGGCACACACTCTCCTAGGGAAGAGCAGCCCAAAGTTCACACAGTGAACTATGCCGTGACTGAAGGTAGTTTACAATCCCTAAAAAGTCTTACAATCATTCTCACCTAACATCAACTCTATCTGAAGAGTTGTTTGATTACGAGGTAGTGGTGATTTCTGGCTAGACTGACCCCAACACACTGTAGGACAGTCAAGTTTTCAAATGTTTCAGGCCAGAAGAAGAGCAGTGCGTCCAATCCAATTCAACCCTGCTGTTTATAGCCCTGCCAACCACAGAGGCCATATCGGCACTGTCGCCTTGTCAACATCTTAAATCTCCAGAACAGAACACAATCATCTAAACCCATAAGTAAAAAAAGGTGTACAGACATGTACAATTCATACATCTCTAATGTGCACGAATGCAAGGATGTTCTCTCGCACACACAAGTGCGTGCCTCTCACACACACACACACACACGCACACGCACACACACACAAACAGACCTTAAGTGAAATTTTTTTCTTTTTTTTTTAAATAATGAAGGTTATGACGCAAAAAGCAAGCAAGCCAAAGATGGCAGACTACAAGTGCACAAAAAAGAGAATATCAGCCACAAGAAAAAGACAACGAAAACTAATAACCTTGTAAAGTATTAAAAGAAAAAAGTGAAGAAACCCCCCCAAAACAAGACACAGATAATGAAGACAAATGAAAACTAAGATGTCAATGAAAATGACAAAATTGAAGAAAAAAACTTTGAGGCTTTTTTTCTAACTGAAGAAATAAGACAAAAAGGAGAAGGAGAGGGAGAAAAAGAAGAAGGAAAAAGAACAACTAAAAAACAACCAAAACATAAAATAAAACAACAAGAACAACAAACATGAAAACATATATCACCATGTCACTCTAACAATACATAAATTAGCCACAACGCTCAAACAACACACACACATACAGACATACCCATCCACTCACACATACCCACATACTCATTCACACACACACACACACACACATACCCACTCACTCTCACCCACCCACACACCTACACACACATAAAGCGGAGGACACTCACACAATAGCCTGACACGTGTTCAGACTGCCTGAACGCTCACAGTCCTCCGCATCCTTGATCCACAGTTCTCGATTGATCTCCACCATGTTGGATCGCAAAGAGTTCAGCGCTGGAACAAAATAAACACCAACATACCAAGAGGGTAAGCATAAGGTAAAGGAACCCTGGATGTTTCTTTTCTCTTGTGTGCATTAATGCCTAACATACAAGCAAGCAAGCATGTGTGCGAGCACACACATCAGTTCGTACACTGACATACATGCAAGGAGGGGCTTGTTCAGGTTTCTTGCGTTCCTTGGCTAAGGCTTCAAGCGAGATGTCGCATGCGACTGTTTGCCCACCCATATAAAGAACTGCAGTCCAATTTCAGGGATGATGCTACAACAACACCCATGTGCTTCAGTTTAAAAAAATTGTCATTCATTCCTTTCTTCTTAATTAAGTCTGTCACTCAAGGTGATATTAGAATTAGGATTAGACTACGCTGAATCCTACTCTCCAAAAGCGAACAGTTTAACTGTGCATCAGATGTTCTGCGGCATACACAGGCTTGGTTACGTTTCATCCAAAGGACTTTATATTAATAATAGATATATCTGGAACTTATATAGCGCTACCTTGAAAGACAATCAAAGCTTTTGGGAGTGGGTCGCACTGAATTTAACTCCAGGGGAAAATCTCCAAATGTTTTTGGTTAGGGTTTAAATGAGCTCAATCCTGCCATTTGAACGAAAGTCAACACTCTAACATTAGGCTAATCCCCCCACCCACAGGGAAGTGAATGCATCTTTACATGGTTTTTTTGTTACTCTCACAACACAATAGACCACATCCTTGCCTCCCCAAGCCCCTCTTTCTCTTTATACTCTCCAATCTCTAGATGTATTCACACTCGCTAATACACCATCTGTCATTTTGGGATAAATATACTGCATTACTCATCCATATATATATATATATATATATATATATATATATATATATTATTCTCCTAACATATTATATATATATTATATATTCATTAACACTTGCAAACACATGTCATACATTCCCCTCCCACACACACACAGAATCACTCACTCACTTGCCTCGCTCACACATACACATCCATCCCACTTGCAAACCACTCACCCCCCCCCCCCACCCCCCCCACCCAACTACCCACCACCCCCCCACATTACACACAACACACAACCACACAGACAGGCAGGCCACACACCTCTGTCGATGATTTTCTCCACCATGGTGATGTTGCCATGAGCCTCCTCCAGCTTGGCGGCGGTGATCCAGATCTGCCGGTCGGTGGGGATGTTCTCACGGGCCTTGTTCAGCACCTTGCGGGCGTTCTCGTAGTTCTCCAGCCGGGCCAGGGCCAGCCACAGCTGTAAGCCACACCACCCACCACCACGCATCGTGTCAGTGTCAGTGTGTGATGACCACAAGGTAACAGGTAAAGCTGTCCCATAACCTACAGTGTTGATTCTAGGATTTCAAAATAAGGGGCCCAAGGGCCCCCTAAAATGAAAAAAAGGGGGCATTGCCCCCCACCCCCTCTTAGAAAAGGGGACAAGTAGTATTTGCTTACAGTACCCTCAGTACTCTTAGTTTCTGCTATGTTTTCAAGGAAGAGAAACAAAGCAAACAAGCAGACACGTAGGCAGAAAGGATTAAATATTCACTTTAAGTGTTGCAGTTAATCTGCAGTAAGCACTTGTGACCCAGGAGAGAGTGAGAGAGAGAGAGAGAGAGAGAGAGAGAGGGTGGAGGGGAGAGAGAGGAGGTGGAGGGGGGGGGGGGGAGAGAGAGAGAGAGAGAGAGAGAGAGAGAGAGGAGAGAGAGAGAGAGAGAGAGAGAGAGAGAGAGAGAGAGAGAGTTGCCTAACTGATGGAAGTCTTTCTGAAGTTTTATCTTGTACAACCTCTGGTGTTCTTTCATGAGGCTTTAATGCTGTTCTGTAATTAGCGCTATCTCCTTTAGTGAATGCATTGTTCTTTCCATGTTTGAAACACAGCCTATAGATAGCCATGTTCCCTGTTCTCAAGCCAAGGCTACTGGTCTCGCCATATCTCCAGCTCTGAACCTGCTGGGCCGTGGTGTCTGCTATCTCCTCAATGATCTCTGTCCCAATTACGTCACTTGTTTCTGGAGTACAAGGCCTCTTAGAAGATGACGTAATGGAAGAGGACAACAGAGCAGGATGAGCCTGCTTTGTTATGAAGAGGGCTTGTTGTGGCCCTGGGGGTAGCCTACCAACATAAGGAACGCCAAAGGAACTGAAGAGGATGAACTACAGTTTCTGTGATTGGTCAAAAGTGAGGCGCTTAGCTAACCAGAAGCATAATCGGCAGAACTTCGGCTTAATAGCGTTCTAGAGATCATACCAATACCAGTTGCGGTGGCGCACTGTTTGTTCAAAAACGCGACATCCAGGATTTTTTGCGACATCCAGGATTATTTTTCATCCCTTAGGGCGCACAGCCCACATTGTTTTGCGGCAATTTTTTTAAAATGCGGGAATCCCGCAAGGGCGCACTCTAGAATCAACACTGAGCTATATGTGGTCGTAGGGGAGCAAGGCATCAAAGACCTCAACTTCTCCAGGGTCCAGCATATTGAGGGTAGCGCCTATCTCCTCTCCCTCGCTGCTTTACCTTCCCTGACCCTAAAGAGGGCAGGTACCCATTTACAGCTGGGTGAACTGTACTAAAGCCAAGGCACGCAAATGCTCACCCATCCAAGTGCTATCTACGCTCGATGCTGCTTAACTTTAGCTGGGGGAAAGCGAGTGCTCCGACCACTGAGCTATCCCGACCCCACTGTGCTCACAGCCTAACTTTCAGCCTGCAGGGGTACTTGATGAAACTTCCCCTGTAACTTCTGGAGGAGTTCTTGGGGGAGCGCTGCACTGACTTTTTCAGGCAGTGTGTTGTGAGTAAGTCAAACCTGGTGGAGGCCATCTCTGTCTGGATGCAGAATTTATGCTGATTACGATCATGTCAACACCACCAACACCAGCTATGTTTCCCCTACTCTCCCACCAAAGGTGGAGGGAGATGTATGTAACGTGTGCACATGGTGTAAGGCGTGCATTTCCACTCTGGACCTCAGTTCACAGTATCATCTAAAGGGGGGACACTGCAGACAATGAAAGGACAGTCTCCTGTTTTCTGGAACAAGGAGCTCTCACACTTGCCATTATGTAGTTGAATGTTCTTCACTTCTTTCATGCTCTCTTTTCCTCACAAATTTCTCTTTTCTTCTTCTTTGAATGTTCAAACAGCAACTACTGTTGTCATTTGTCTCTTGATTTCTGCATCCAAAAATGAATTTATCTCTTCTTCTCCTTTAAACATTTGGACAGCGACTACTGTTGTAATTTCTCTCTTGATTTCTGCATCCAAAAATGAAGTTATCCCTTCTTCTTCTCTGAACGTTCAAACATCAACTACAGTTGTCATTTCTCTCTTGATTTCAGCATCGAATACTTATTTATCGTCTCCTTTTTGAAAGTTTTGACATTTCTCTCTTAAAGTCAGAATATGGTTTCCTGTGTGGCACTGAAAAATAAACAACCCTAAAACGCCTCTAATTGCAAAAAGCCAGCCCCATGGTCAAAGCAAACATCGAGTTTTATAGATATTCTAAAACCTGTGCTTGATTAAGCCCCAGACCAAGATTTGTACAGATGGTTCTGCTCTTTTTGAATGAACACATCTTGAAAATCCATCATCATAATCATTTACTGCCATTATTGTAACACTTATCATCACCATTATTAGGTGTATGTGCACGCATATTAAAAACATCATCAATAAAAAAAAAAACGAAATAAACAATAGAAATAAAACCCCTACTCTCTCTTTCTTTCTCTATCTATAACACCCACACTCACACAACACACACACTACCCCCACCCACACACACATATACACTCACCCACCCACATACACCCCTCCCACCCACCCCCACACACTAATTAACACACAAACACAGCTCAGTGGTCGGAGCTCTCGCTTTCCCCCAGCCAAGTTAAGCAGCGTCGAGCGTGGTTACCAGTTGGATGGGTGACCGTTTGCGCGCCTTGGCTTCAGTACAGTTCCCCCAGCTGTAAATGGGTACCTGCCCTCTTTAGGGTCAGGGAAGGTAAAGCAGCGAGGGAGAGGAGATGGGCGCCGCCCTCAATATGCTGGCCCCTAGAGAAGTGAGGTCTCTGACGCCTCGCTCCCCTACGACCTTATAGGTTATGGGACTCCTTTACCCCTTTACCTTTACACACACATCACGTACATACTCCAACCCACACCCACCACACACCCCCCCCACACAAACACCCACCCACACACACAACCACCCACACACACACACACAGACTAAACAAACACACCCCACTAAACACCAGACACTCCACACTGGTGGGCAGCACTCCACAGCACGGCTCAGCATGATGCGGGCATCCTCCTCGTCCTCCAGCTCCACCGCTGCCTTCCACAGCCGCACAGAGTTGGGGATGTGCTCCAGAGCTGCCAGTGCAACACACACACACACACACGTTACTCCACTTACTCTTTCTTTAAATCTACATCACGATACTAAGAAACTGCAAGATTTGCAAGATTCAGCGCTATATAAATTCCATACATTATTATTAATTATTATAAGAAACTGTGATAAAAGGAGAGGGAGGCACAGCTGTCAGTTTTCCCCCACATTCAGCTACTCTCAGCCGCTATCCATTCCTTCCCATCCCAGCCAAGCAGGTGCTGATTATAGCAGGAACTTGGACTAGGTAAAAGGAAGGGGTATGCTAAGTTCAGCACTCTTTATTTTATTATTTATTATTTTTATTATTCTCTTTATATCGAGGTTAATGGAATAAGCACTCGTGTGCTTTTTTACAATCTTGACTGAGTGATGTTGGATTTGCGTGCAGTGGAGGGGGAGGTGGTAGGTAGACAGTTATCTTCAAAGAAGCTCCATTCATGGGACGTGATTTGGCTCTGAATGCATTGGAGTTGTGTTGTGGCTCAAAACTACGGCGGTGAATATCACAAGACGATATGCTGTATGCATAGCTAAGGCACAGTTCAGATTTTTTTAAAAAGAAGAAAAAAAAAAGAAGGTAAATGGGGTTAAGGGATACAACTCATGCCATTAAGCTTTACCATTTCCTTGGCATGGAGTTTATTCCCTTCAACTGGAAACTGACCGGTAATAATGTATTCTAAGACATTAACGCTTTTTTCTGACAATGCAGAGAGAGAGAGAGACAGAGAGAGAGACAGAGAGAGAGAAAGAGAGAGACAGGCAGACAGAAAGAGGGAGACAGACAGACAGAAAGAGACAGAGAGACACATACAGAGACAGAGACACAGAGAGAGCGAGAGAAAAAGATACAATAATGTACGTTTTTATTCATGGTTGGTAAGGCTTTTTAAAAAAAATGTCCAACAAGTCTTTTCACCACCGTTCTTTCTCACTCTCTTGCACACGTATAAACACACACATACAAACCACACACAAACACACACACGCAGAGAGACAGAAATCTTCCATGCACGCTGACCTTTGCAACACACACAACACAGAAATCTTCCATGCACGCTGACCTTTGCAACACACACACACACAGAAATCTTCCATGCACGCTGACCTTTGCAACACACACACACACACACACACGGAGAGACAGAAATCTTCCATGCACGCTGACCTTTGCAACACAAACCACATGGAGAGACAGAAATCCTCCATGCACTGACTTGCACACACACAACACACACACACGAGAGAGACAGAAATCCTCCATGCACGCTGACCTTTGCAACACACACACACACGGAGAACAGAAATCCTCCATGCACGCTGACCTTTGCAACACACACCACACACACACACAACCACGCAGAGAGACAGAAATCCTCCATGCACGCTGACCTTTGCAACACACACACACACACACAACACACACACACACACACACGGAGAGAGAGAAATCTTCCATGCACGCTGACCTTTGCAATACACACACACACAAACGAGAGAGACAGAAATCCTCCATGCACGCTGACCTTTGCAACACACACACACACACACACACACACACACACAGAGGACAGAAATCCTCCATGCACGCTGACCTTTGCAACACACACACACACACACCAAGAACAGAAATCTCCATGCACGCTGACCTTTGCAACACACACACACACACACACACACGGAGAGACAGAAATCCTCCATGCACGCTGACCTTTGCAACACACACACACACCACACAACACACAGACAGAAATCCTCCATGCACGCTGACCTTTGCAACACACACACACACGCACACACACAAGACAGAAATCTCCATGCATGCTGACCTTTGCAACACACACACACACACAAACGGAGAGACAGAAATCCTCCATGCATGCTGACCTTTGCAACACACACACACACACACACAGAGACAGAAATCCTCCATGCACGCTGACCTTTGCAACACACACACACACACAGACAGAAATCCTCCATGCACGCTGACCTTTGCGGAAGACGCGTTTCTGGGCCTTCAGCTCCACCTCCAGGTTGGCGGCCTTGATCCAGATCCTGACAGACTGGGGCAGGTGCCTCACCGCCTGGGCCACCACTGCCTTCGCCTGGTCCCCTGGCTGTGTGTCACACACACACATACATACATACACACACACACACGCACATACATACACATACACACATACATACATACACACACACACACACCACACACATACACACACACACACACACCACACACATACACACACACACACCACATACATACACACACACACACCACATACATACACACACACACACCACATACATCACACACACACATACACACACACACACCACACACATACACACACACACACCACATACATACACACACACACCACATACATACACACACACACATACATACACACACACACCACATACACACACACACACCACATACACACACACCACATACACACACACACACACCACATACATACACACACACACACACACCACATACATACACACACACACACACCACACACATACACACACACACACCACATACACACACACACACCACATACACACACACACACACCACACATGCACACATACACCACACACACGCACACACACACATGCACACACACACACATACACACACACACACGCACACCACACACACACATGCACACACACACACACATGCACACACACATACATACACGCACACATACACACCATACACACACACGCACACGAGAGAGACACACACACGCACATACCACACACACACGCACACACACACATACACACACACACGCGCGCACACACACACGCGCGCACACACACGCGCGCACACACACACACGCGCGCACACACACACGCACACACACACACGCGCACACACACACGCACACACACACACACATGCACACACACACACACACGCACACACACACGCACGTGCACACACAACACACACACACACATACGCACACATGCACACAAACGCGCACACACACAACACACGCACACAGTGTTCACTTGTCGTTAGATATGGATGTTTTAAACCGTCTCTTTCTTTCTTCATTTTTTTCCTCCCATGAAGCTCTGTGTTGTTTTTTTTAAATGCTGTTGTTTTCTCAGCTAGAGCTTCGAGGTTCACCAAGGGGGAGATTTTGGTGACCATTTTTTTCTTTACATCACTACTAACACATTTCTTCCCATGGTTTCAAAGAGACCGAGGAATGAGGGACTCGTGTCCTGAACATTACTTTCATTTTTGGTGAATAGTTTCAGTCAGCCATGCTAACTTCCTTTTGTATGAAGGGAGATTAATCTTGGTACTTCCTGTGCCACGTGTCAACCGAGTGTTCGATGTAGACGACATGGCAAATCAAAGAAATTTATCGATTTCTGAGGTTCATGAGCGACTGTTCATGGATGACAACAGTCAGTATGAGACTGATGGGTCTGATAATGGGTGGGAGCCTGATTCAGATGAGAATACAGTTGGGAAATGAACATACTAATTTTGCCAGGATAGTCAGGAGGTAACCCCCTTCTCT